>JASDDO010000022.1:132411698-132967582 GCA_030015575.1 Agapanthus africanus | reverse complement strand
CACAGAAAAAAAGTGTAAAACTACAACAGTTGGAATCCGCAACCTCCTTAGACATCGCATGCCTAACCAAATGAATTCCTTTAGACATCGCATGCCTAACAATTATAAACCCCGCATTTTAGTCTCATTTATCCAAAACTCTTTTCAATATCAAGTCGGGCAATTCAACAAGATTCCTGACGTCCTGATCGAATGCTCGTCGCAAACTTTAGTAGACGGCCCGCACCCCCAGATGCCATCGACGAAGTGCACTAAGGCGGAACACCGCTACCGCGAGCACCCGAACGGATGCTTTCGGTGACGGGGTTCTCCTACAGTTACTTGGTCGGGGCTATGGGGCGTAGCTGTCTATTAAGTTTACCCGGGCGGAGTATCCGCGTACACTACGTGATTACGACGGACTTTTGATCATATCAAAATTCCGTGGCAACCGATCATCTGAGACTAAACTGCCGATGTCTATAATATTCAAATCAGTTATCTCATAACTACCTGTGGATTCCAAATATTGTATCACATTCCAGATAAATAGACAAAGTTAAACTTTCCGATCGAATCATCAAACACCCAAGATTTCCCCAATATATCTCAACACTTGAAATCAGTTTAAAAACATCCATCACATGCCACAAGTACCAATGGTCCAGCCATAGAAGGGTCAAGCCAACGCCTCACATGTGGCACGCCGTACTGCCCCAAACCCTAAGGTTCAAAAGGCAGTTCAAGACGGTCACATAATCGAGTTAAGGTTTGTTGTCTTCTAGAGGGTCCACCCGCGTTACTTGAACGACTTTAGAACGTTCTTAAACACGAGAAAAAATCCAACTTTTGAAAATTTTCCGACAGGGGAAAAAGTGAGTTATTGATATCCGTACGAACTTTTTAACAGTTTCTAAAAGTTATCCGGACAAAACACAAAAGACGCAGTTAAAGTTCCCGATCGAATCATCGAATCCCCAATACAACCCAGAAAATTCAACAGTTGAATAAATATTAAAAATTCCCAGAAAATACAGCACTAAAAGATAAGAATTACTGTGCAAATTTAAAATAGTGAAGTGACTAAAGTGCCGCTGAACCGCCCGCACATGCCATGCTTGTGCCGCGGTTACGCCGCGCTTTGGTGGAATCAGGGCGCACGTGCTTCACAATAAATCTTGTATTTCCCTGCTGATTTTTTTGAGCATTTTTAATTTGGAAAAAATCACAATTTTGAAAAATTTCCAGAAACTAGGGTTATATCGGGTTTTCCGGGGTTCGATCGGACTTTAAACTTCGTCTAGACTTCGCCTAAAGCTCTAGCTTGGCTCTGATACCACTGTAGGGTTGCTATGCACGCGCACAAGGGTCTACGAAGCATCAACCATGCCCGGTTAAAAAAATAGCCATGCCGAACAACCCGAATACAGATCTTTAAACTAGAGATTAGGCGAAAAACTAACATGCTAAACACTTTAACACTAAATGAGAGGGATTACAACCTTTGTAGATCCGGTCCTTCACTTCATATGCTCCGTGTTGTGGTCCCTTCACTGCGATGATCGGGTTCCGGACTCTTGAGAGGTTCCACGAAGAGAAAGATGCAACCTTTGCTTCCGATCTTCGATACTAAGATGATCTACCTTGAAGTTCCGTTAACACAAGCTAACACTCATGAAATGATGTGAACACCCTCATCTAAATGGCAAAGGAAAGATGAGGATGATGAAGTAGGATTTTTGCTCTCTTTATTTATCTTTTTCTCACATATTTTCATCACAAATATCAAAGCAAGAAAGCTTTGTAAGCAAAGAAGAAGAAGGAAGAAGATGAACAATATCCATAAGAATCCTTTTGTGATGAATAGAAAAAGAAATAATATGATGAATAATGCAACCATGGTCAACCAAACTCATGTAGAGAATTAACTAGGGTTAGGGTTTGGGTTGGGGTTAAAGCATGAGTCACTTGAAAATATCTTTCACAAAACAAAACCAAAACCTTCTAGAATCATCTAGAAAGCTTAACTCTAATCCAAACCCTAATCATGTTTAAACTCCACTAAACATGTTGCATTAGTTATCATATCATGTTACAATATTATACATCACATATATAATATTTATCGTAACAAAATAAAATAATACAATTAACATATATCGCATATATATCAAGTATTACCCGAGTGAGAAAAAGAATCTTTTAGTAAGCTAATATTAGTTAAAGTAATTTAATATATCATATATATTATTATACATTAAATTATCGAATCAACACTTGATCCGATAATCCGGCTATATCGCATATAACCGACTAATATTTATCCGTACCGATTCATCGAATCAACACTTGATCCGATGACCCTGGTTGATATCAAATATCGCGAGAATAGAATACGGTATCTCATATCGTATTAATCCTCAGTCCCGCACATATCACATATGTGCTCCTACTCCGTTTTGCCTGAGCCAAGAAACCTCTGTGTAGGACTCTAAAGAATCGTCAATACGCCGGGCAGTAGGTGATGATCATATCAAACACCCACAAGCTGCAAGCGGTCAGCTAAACGTAACAGGCTACCCAGGTATTGAGCGCTCAGAAGATCAACAAGCAAGCCTGTACATTCTCCTGTGAATCCAAACAGTAACACTCCCGTACAGTCCGGTCTAGTCGTCTGATATGTTGCATATCTCGCCTAGGGGTGGTAAACGTCAGACCCCAGTAGCTCGATAAGTCGTGTCGATATGAGGTCTATAACAGTTCGAGAAACTACTGATAACACTTACCAGTAAATCTCAGCAACCCTGGCCAGGGATTTCCGGTTATAGCCAATCGAACACAGCACAACATCAACTCCCTATACCGAGAGAGACGAATCCCCTCCTAGATCGCTCATTGCCTCCATGTGATTCGGGACTGTACCCAAAAGCCACCTTTTTGCACGCCCTCTTGGATGTGGTATGATGGAAATCAAAGCACAGTGGGAATCACACAAGACTCTATGACGATCTCGGGTCAACAGACAACTCTATAACCAGTGTCACCGGAGAACTTCCATCTGACGTATGGTATAATACCATCTGGGAGTTCTCGGCGAGTCCGTCCAGTGTACCCAGTCTCCACTGAGCACCCGTACACCATCCTTGATTTCAAACACCGATGGATATGGGATCATCCATCGCCCATCATATGGGTCAAGATGCGTATACGCTAGTCTACTCTGGTGCATCGATGCCCTGTCTCGATACACCCACGACTAGGAACAATTATAGGATGTACTCGTCGACTACCGTGGCCGCCACTAGTATGATCTCATCATAGTCCCAGTAGTCGAGTACATATCCTAAGGGCTTTATCAACATGTAATATAGAGACAATCAGAGTACATGTTAAGATAAAGTACAACCAGATAGCATACTATCAGGTCGAGCAAGAAAGTCCTCCCTATATATGTCCCTAGCATCCACTACAATATACATCGTATGTACAGTAATGGCCTCTAGGGCTATACATATAACTAACAGGCATTTGTTTCCCCCAATCAGAGAAAAGCTCTGTTTGAATTTCAAAATTCAAAAGGTGAAGCAACGCTTCAGATCTCTTGCGCTGCGCGCAGAGCGCCACTTGTCAAAAGCAGACACGCCAGCACCAGGAGCGCTGCGTCCAAGGCAGCGCACCCCCAATCAGAGCACCTATTTTAAAATTCAAATTTTAAAATAAAGGAAGCAACGCTTCAGATAACTTGCGCTCTGCGCTGCGCGCCACGTGTCAAACAGTAGTTGCGCTAGCGCAGTTGCGCTGGCGCTCTGGCGCTGCGCGACACGTATCAAGCGCAGGCGCGCTAGCGCCAACTGCGCCAAGCACTAAAATTTAAATAATAAATTATTTAATTAATCAGAATTAAAATTCTAGAAAGATCTTTCTAATCTTATTAAAAAAAGAAGATTGTCTTCTGTAAAACAGAAGCCTTAGGATCAAAGATCCAACGGTGGGGAAACATCCCTAAATCAATCAGAGAAAGATCTCTGTAACTAACCTAACAAACCAATTGGCCCTATATAAAGGCCCCTAGACTCCAAGTCTCGCACAGACACATATACAGAAAAGAGAGAACTCTTTGAAAAAATTAAAAAGGCAAGCCTTTGAAGAAAGAAGATCATCTTCTTCAAGGTAAAGAATTTGATTCTTGAAGAACAGAGATGAAACCATCTCATTAAAAAAGAAGAATTTCTTCTAAAAAGATCAAAGATATAAGAACAAGATCAAGATCTTCAATAAAAAGATCATAAAGATCTAATTAAAAAAACAAAAAAGAAGTAATTTACTTCACTCCTAGATCTTTTGATATATATAAAGGCACAGCCTTTTGATGAACCATTGGTTCTTGAATCTTGAGGTAGAAACTCCTTAGAACAAGAGAAACTTGTTTCTTTGATTTGAATTGGATCAAGTTGCGCTCTGCGCTATTGTACAGTGCCCTGCACTCTTAAATGCGCCGTTGCACTCCTTGGATTGGCGCAAGTCACCAGAACACGCCACGTGTCAACCACAGAATGATCTGCGCTTTGCGCTTCTAAAACAGAGCACTGCGCTCTTGGATTGGCGCACTGCACCAGAGCGTGCCACGCGTCAGCGGCGCACTCGCGCAGTGCACTGGCACAGCGCAGTGCGCTAACAGACTTGCACTTAGCGCAGAGCGTGACACGTGTCACCTCCACATGCACTAGCACCTTGCACTCTTTAACTGGCGCAAAGCGCCTGACAAGCCACGTGGCGCACTATCAGACCACTAAAATGCTATGCATTATTTAAAAGGGCAGAGCCAAAGTAAAGGCCTAACGGGCCAAATATAAATGCTATGCATTATTTAAAAGGGCAGAGCCCAAGTAAAGGTCTAACAGGCCAAATATAAATGCTATGCATTTAAATACAGAGCCCAATGCTATGCATTGTAAAAGAGCAGAGCCCAAGAAAAAGCCTAATAGGCAAAACATGAATAAAATGTTGAACATTTTCAAATGGACTTAGCCCAATTCTGGCCATAAGTCCTCAATTTAAATTGAACTGAGCACAACTGCTCTCCCAATCAATTTACACCCGGTTCGAGGGTACATCTATTTACTCTTATGACATCTGTCGTTGTAATCCTTCAACGTCGTCAGAGAGGTGACGGGTCCCGACAACCACACACCGTTATGGACTGTGGGGTCCTTAAACTCATGGACTACGATGTCCTTAACCTCGACCGTGATGTCTTAAAACTAATACCGGACTATGATGTCCTTAACCTCGACCGTGATGTCTTAAAACTAATACCGGACTATGATGTCCTTAACCTCGACCGTGATGTCTTAAAACTAATACCGGACTGTGAGGTCCCCTAAACTCACGGACTATGACGTCCTTAACCTTGACCGTGATGTCTTAAAACTAATATCGGACTGTGAGGTCCTTAAGCTCATGGACTATGATGTCCTTAACCTTGACCGCAACGTCTTAAAACTAACATTGGACCGCAACGTCCTTAAACTACCTATCGACCGCAATGTCACTAAACTAAACAATAGAGCCCCCAATTGCTCTCTTGTCGGATCTAAACGATCTCATTAAGTCGATCATAGCCTAAAATTAGACTAACGTGTCCTTAACGAACGTTTAAGTCGATCTTAGCCTCAAATAAGGCTAACGTATCCTCAAACACCCCCCTCAACCCAAATCTAAGAAAGATACGGATTTGGACTAATCCACGTCCTACGAGCGATAACACAAATTAGTCTCCGTATACAATCCACGGGCAACCAAACCCAAAACAAACACACACGACATGAAGTGACCATATGGAGAAGGAGAAAGTTGTTACCGCGATGCGGTAGCGTAATTAACTGCAGGGGCTTGCTCCTGCAGGGAAGAGCGTCCCCACAATCAAAAAACCCCTCAAACGAGGGGGAATCTGACGAAGTCTGCTACATTAGCCGCATCCGTTTAAACCTTCGATACATGGTGCCATAAATCAACTTGGCATCTTCGGAGAGGTGGACGGATAGCACCAATTAGCATCTGCCCCGAATTTCAGGCAAGACGCTCGCCGTGTCTATGCCGCGTCTTTCGGAGGGAAACAGTCACTCCTGACCCCGTGGAAAACGTCCAGAGCGGATCCTGGTCCTCGCAGAGCACGGCAATGACCCCGTGTGAGGCATCCAGAGCGGATCCTGGTCCTCGCAGAGCACGGCAATGAACCCGTGTGAAGCATCCAGAGCGGAGCCTGGTCCTCGCCGAACACGGCAGTGAACCCGTGGGAAGCATCCAGAGCAAAAAATCCTGGCTATGTGGAACGTGGATTATGTCACTCCTGGCCCCGTGGAAAACGTCCAGAGCGGATCCTGGTCCTCACAGAGCATGGTAATGACACTATGTGAAGCATCCAGAGCGGAGCCTGGTCCTCGCCGAACACGGCAGTGAACCCGTGGGAAGCATCCAGAGCAAAAATTGGACTGTGAGGTCCTTAAACTCACGGACTATGATGTCCTTAACCTCGACCGTGATGTCTTAAAACTAACATCGGACTGTGGGGTCCTTAAACCCATAGACTATGATGTCCTTAACCTCAACCGTGATGTCTTAAAACTAACATTGGACTGTGAGGTCCTTAAACTCATGGACTATGATGTCCTTAACCTCGACTGCGATGTCTTAAAACTAACAACGGACTGTGGAGTCCTTAAATCCACGGACTATGATGTCCTTAACCTCGACCACGATGTCTTTAAACTAAGGTATCCTGGAAAACGTCCAGAACAGAGTCTGGTCCTCGAAGAACACTGCAGTAAACCCGTGGGAAGCATCCAGAGCAACTCCTTGCTCCGTGAAATGCGGATAAGGACAATTTCATCCATCACTTACGGGTCCTCACGACTCGTAAGGGAGTAAATTCTCTTGTGAGATCCTTACGACTTTCAAAAGAAAACACACTTAGAAATCCTCACGATTCTTGAGGAGAAATTACACCTACGGGATCCTCTCGACCGGTAGGGAGAAAATTCTTTATGAGACCCTCACGGCTCATAAAGTTGAAAAGTCTTAGGTGACAGATCCTAACCCTGTTTTCTAAGCCATCACTACCTTACAAAGAGCCTAAGATTGACATCTATATACTCTCTACAGGCCACACTTGTTAAAATCACAAGGCAACAACACAGAAAGCGATAGAAAGAATATCTGATTTGCATTTAATTAAGCGTCCGAGGCATATTCATTCAGGCATGTGCAAAAGATTTAATACATAAAATAAAACACACTGAAATGAAAAATTTTCCATTCATACTACGAAAAAGTTCTTACAATTATAAAAGCAGTAAACAAAAACATTGTCGAGATGGTTACAATGGAAAAACCTCAGACCCAGGGCATGGATTGAGGAATTCAAAAGTGACCTTGTCCAGAATCTTCCAGGCCTGTCGAACTATCCTGGTATGCTTTCTTTCGCGATCACAAGCATCGGGATCCTCACGGATGTCCTCCTCCCTCCGATAGGCAGCAAGTATTGCAGACTGTAGAAAAGCTTGATGTAGAAGATCGATAAGGTTATCTCTCCTTCTTTTTTAGATTAGGCTTATCAGATACACCAAGTGCACCTTATCCTCGGCCAATGCCCTAAGTGGCACACCAGTACATAATAGAGGAAGCGCTTCCCAGATCGCTCCCACAATAAGCTCCAAGAGAGAGGAACATCGAGGAAGTAGTCGACCATTGTATGCGTCAAAGCGGCTCATAATTTCGGCACACTCGGCGTTTGTGAATTCTCGATTCTGAGAACAGCCGAGTGAGAGGCTGTATCCGTAGGAGATAATCTCGTCGAGATCATACATGTGAGCGTCCATTACTCCTGAAAAAGAAAATCAACAAAATTAGCGGACAGACTGATTAAGCGAATTCTTATTAAAAACAAGCACAGAAAGTTAAACTCCTCGAGAGCAATGCTTTACAGACAGGAGTGACACCTGTCAAAATCAATTATGAGGGGAAGTTAAAGAAATTCCCCGAGAACATTGAGAACCTTGCTCTGAGAAGATGATATAATTCATTAAAGATAAAATTCCATTTTTTAATCTTCAAGATCCATGAAAAACTCTTAAGAGTTCTTCTATATAATTTGAAAGGAGCAAAACTCCATTAATGAATTAAGAGATCATGAGTAAAATCCTTTTGGAGAGCGAAGCTCTATTAATGGAACCCTAAAAAGGTTCTCTTTAGATCAAAGATCCATGGAGCAAAGCTCTGCTAGTGAAACCCTAATGGGTTTTCTGTAGATCAAAGATCTATTAAGAGCAAGGCTCTGTTAATAGGTAAAACCCTAACTCATTAAGATTTATTAAAATTTTACCTAAGTTTGGAAAGAGTTTCTTTTTTGCTTTTGAGAAATTCTCAAACAGAAGAGCCGCGCTCTAAATAAAATTCTCAAAAAAGATGATAATCATCTAGAGGACCAAAGGTCCTATTTATAGGCGTTAAGATGTCTCTTCAACTTCTGAGCTGATCCAAGGGCTCAGATGTTGCAACCGCTGTGCTCACGTATGGGCCACGCAAGCACAACGGTGGGGGGAATTTGTTTCCCCAATCAGAGCGAAGCTCTGTTCAAATTCCAAGATTTTAAATGAAACGACGCTTCTGCTTCCCCCAATCAAAGCAAAGCTCTGTTCAAATTCTAAGATTTGGAATGAAGCGACACTTCCTTTCCCCCAATCAGAGCAAAGCTTTGTTTCAAAATTCAAAATTTAAATTGAAGCAACGCTTCAAATCCAGTGCTCTGTGCTGCGCGCCACGTGTCAAACACGGGTGCGCTAGCGCAGTTGCGCTGCGCTCTGCGCTTCGCACCACGTGTCCAACACGGGTGCGCTAGCGCAGTTGCGCTGCGCTACGCGCCACGTGTCGAACGTAAGTGCGCTAGCACAAGGTGCGCCAGCGCTGGAATTAAAAATTCCCCCGCCGTCAGATCAAAAGATCTACTAATAATAAATTATTAATTAATCAAAACTAAAATTCTGTTATAGAAAGATTTTTCAATCTTAATTAAAACAAGAAGATTATCTTCTGTAAAACAGAAGCCTTAGGATCAAAGATCCAACGGTGGGAAATATTCCCAAATCAATTAGAGAAAGATCTCTTAAAACTGATTTAACAAATCATTTGACCCTATATAAAGGACCCTAGACTTCAAGCCCAAAATATACAGAAGAGAGAGAATATAGAAGAGAGAGAATATAGAAGAGAGAGAGAGAGAAACCCTCTGCAAAAAAAGAGCAAGCTCTTAGAAAAAAGAAGAGTTTTTCTTCATCTTCAAGATAAAAAGAACTATGTTCTTGAATAACAGAGATGAATTCATCTCGTAAAAAGAAGAAATATCTTCTAAAAAGATCTTAGATCTATAAAAAGACTAAGGTCTTTAATTTAAAAGAAAAGATCAAAAAGATCTAATCATAAAAAGACTAAAAGAAGTATTTTACTTCATTCACAGATCTTTTGATCTATAAAGGCAGACCCTTTTATAAAAACAAGAACTTTTATACTTGGATCTTGAGGAAAAAGCCTCCTTTGAAGAACATAAATTTGTTCTTTGATCTTAAAATTCATCAGATGCGCCTTGCGCTATTGAAAGTGCCTTGCACTTATGAATTGCGCCTTTGCGCTCATTGGACCGGCGCTCAGCGCCAAAACCTGCTACGTGTCAACCATAGACACAATCTGGGCTTTGCGCTTTTAAAACAGAGCACTGCGCTCAGGGGATAGCGCCAAGCGCGCCACGTGTCACTCACTGGTGCGCCAACAAACTAGCGCAAAGCGCTCATAAACTAAAAACGCAATGCGCTAACAAACTAGCGCTTAGCGCTAAGCGCGACACGTGTCCTCTTCGTGTGCGCTACCCGACAGAAGCGCAATGCGCTTTTTGACTGGCGCAACGCGCCTGGCGCGCCACGTGGCACACTGTCAGAACAAACTTTGTTTCTGATAAATGCTATGCATTCAATACAAGACAAAAATGTCAGAGCCCAATGCCTAGCATTATTAAAATGGCTGAGCCCAAATAAAGGCTTAATAGCCAGAATAAAAATAAAATTGGACTTAGCCCAATTTTGGCCATAAGTCTTCAACTTGTTTTAAATTGAGCACATCTGCTCTTTCAACCAACTCACTTTGGTTCAAGGGTATATCTCTTCACTCCTTTGATATCTGTCGTTGTAATTCCTTAACGTCTTCAGAGAGGTGACGGGTCCCGACAACCACACATTTCATGGACTGTGGGGTCCTTAAACTCATGGACTATGATGTCCTTAACCTCGACCGTGATGTCTTTAAACTAACATCGGACTGTGAGGTCCTTACACTCACGGACTATGATGTCCTTAACCTCGACCGCGACGTCTTTAAACTAACATCGGATTGTGGAGTCCTTAAATCCACGGACTATGATGTCCTTAACCTCGACCGCGATGTCTTTAAACTGACAATGGACCTCCATGTCCTTAAACTGGCAATCGACCGCAATGTCACTAAACTAAACAATAGAGCCCAATTGCTCTCTTGTCGGATCTAAATGGTCCCGTTAAGTTGATCTTAGTCTAAATTTAGACTAACGTGTCCTTAACAAACATTTAAGTTGATCTTAGACTCAAATGAGGCTAACGTATCCTTAAACCCAACCCCCAAACCCAAATCTAAGAAAGATACGGATTTGGACTAGTCCACGCCCTACGGGCGACAACATAACTTAGTCTCTGTATACAATCCACGGGCAACCACAAACAAAACAAATACCCACGACACGAAGTGACCATCTGGAGAAGGAGAAAGTTGATATCGCGATGCAGTAGTGTAATTAACTGCAGGGGCTTGCGTCTGCAGGGAAGAGCGTCCCCACAATCAAAAACCGCTCAAACGAGGGGGAATCTGACGAAGTCTGCTACATCGGCCGCATATGTTTAAACCTTCGATACATAGTGCCATAAATCAACTTGGCATCTTCGGAGAGGTGGACAGATAGCACCAATTAGCATCTGCCCTGAATTTCAGGCAAGACGGACCTACGCGGTCGCGTCTCTGTGTTCGGAGGGGAACACTTAGCGCCTAGCGCTAACGTAAGCGCCTAGCGCAAGCGCCCAAGCGCCCAGCGCCCACGTGCCGGGCATGTGAGGCGCTCACACCCAAGCACCCAGCGCCAACGCCAGTGTCCAGTGCCCGCGTGCTAGGCATGTGAGGCGTCGGCGCTCCTGCGTCCTTTGGACGCCATTTTCCCCCTCATTTTATATACACTTCACACTAAAAATACCTCCACCGTTAGAAAAAATTTCTAACGGGGCGCTACCCCGCACCCCGTAAGGGGGCTGCTAGCCTCCTTGACCCCCAGCCAGCTATCCGGGAAGCGGTACCCCCATAAAATCTCTGCGGAGCCCCCGGTATATCCAAAACCCCTTCAAAACATAAAACTGCACATTGAGTTCGCATGACCAGTTTGACCCGTCGATCGGAGCTTCTCTCGCTCCAAAGGCGAAGGGTAATTAACGGCAGCTTAGTCCGCGGCCGCCGGAGATTCGGATACCCACAATCAATAAACCTCCGCCTACCCTAGGCAGGGGGAATCTGTAGTACGTCTGACAAGCGCGCGCGTATTCCCATCTCAATGGGGTGACAAAAAACACCCTACCGCTTCTGGCATGCCCGGTGGGACCCGTCTCTCCTTCCATATCTCGGGTCAAGTGTTCAGGCAAACTCATTTAACATATATGCCGATATTTGTACTGAAATAATTTTTTTTTGTGCAGCAATCAACTTTCAACGACGATGTCTTCTAAGATGGATCCAGCTTCTGATGCGACCCCAATTCCGTACGTGGTCAAGATCAATGCTCGTGTGGTTCTCCCCGCAAGCCTCAGTCGACAGTGGGTGGAACTGCCCCGCCAGTTTGGTTCCGTCATCATCTACCCTGCCGGAAGCGCTCATCTGGCAGAAATCCCGGCAAAATAGATGGCCAAGCCGGTCTCAAGGGGCAAGAGGCCGAATGTTGTGATCGTTAAAGCACCACGATCGAAACTTAAGACGATGTCTGAATGACTCTCTGGTGCTCCAGCTGAAGGAAAGACTTCTGATACAAAGGACAACATCAAATGTTGCGGACGAGCTCAGGCGATGACTCCAACAAATGCACAATCAGGCGTATCTCCAAAGCCCTCCATCGCCCGGTCTACGGCGGCTTCCCGAAGAGCCAAAGCCTGCTAAGAGCTGAAATCAGAAAAGTTAAGGCAGAAGCGGCTCAGATAAAGCCAACAAAAGAGCCAGGACTCCGGCCAGGTGGAATCTTGTGAGAATCTTGTGAGATTCCAAGAGCCGAGTCATCCAGCGGTGACAGCTGAGTCGACCGTAGAAGTCAGCAATTCATCCGAACCTCTGAAGTGGGTTCAGAAAAATGCCATGACTGTCAGAATCAAGAAGACAACGGTCCGAACAATGCCACAAAGGGACGTGTCCCGGCCCCAAAAGAGAAAGCATGACACTATCTCTTCAAGTGTCTATCAGGTGCTCTGTGCCTCGCGAAAGCAGCGGAGAAAACCCAGAAAAGAAGCGCCGGCACCATTCAAAAACCCAGTCAGACCAACCGCTTTCAGTCAATTTCCCGTTACCGAAACAGGAGGGCCATAACAGCGATCCGTGAAATCAGCTACCGGTAATAAAATGATAGTGGGATATGTTATTCATACGGTCTATATGGCAGACGCACGTCCCAGCGACAGCTTGCGCAGCAAAAGCAAGGATGGGACCACCACATCCCAAGCCCAATCTGGCTTGAATATGGTTGTCGCTCCCGAAGAACAGCCGCTTCCGCTGGATGATGAAAACCCTCTCGATGAGGATGATAGGCAGAAAAACCCCTCAGTCCATGTAGAGTCAAGCTCGGACAGCGAGGAAGAGCCGACTTTCCGTCCCAAAACCGCAGAGCAAGAGCTGCTTCAAGAGCTTCGAAAACAGCTCAGGAGCGAAGATAAAGAAATGGCTAAGCTTTAGTCCAAAATCGATGACCTGACGAATGTTGTGATGCAGCTCACGGCTCAAATTGCTCGAGCGCCTCCCAATCAAGCATAAGTCTCTACTCATGAGCCGGATCAGGACAACCTGAAGCAACCAATGCCTGTTCCTTTGGGTCCAAGATTGGTCGAGCCGCACGAAAGTCGGCCACATTCCGCTTCTGGGGACACCTTGGCCCAAGATAGCACTATCCCGCTAACACAAGATCGGATATTGGATTTGGTCACCAGCAAGGATAAAAGATTGGTGGTCGAAGCCGAAGCTCAGAAAGAAATTGGCAGTAGTGGGCAGCCATATCCCGCACAGTACTATCTGATCGAGTTCCCGAGTGGCTGCGTCATTCCTAAGTCCAGAAAATTTGACAGGACGGGAAATGCAAATCAGCACGTCGCCCATTTTAAAGCGTTGTGCGGAAATACAGGGGGCAATGATGCACTCCTTCTTTGTCAGTTTGTCAACAGCCTGACTGGTGTCGCTTTTGACTGGTACGCGGGTATACCAGACGGGTCCGTCATAACTTTTGCCTAAATGGAGTCTCTGTTTCGGCAAAGATTCATGAGCGTTAGTGACAAAATCTCCATTGCTAACCTCGTGAGAACCAAGCCTGGGAAAAACGAAAGCAACACAGACTTTATTGCCCGATGGCGCAACCTCACTGTCAAGTGTGAACTGCCGCTAGAGCAGGACCAGTCCGTCAGCTTCCTCATTGGGAACCTCAGCAATTGGATGATCCCATTGTTATGTACAGCAGACCTCAAGACGTTTCAGGAGATAACCAAGAAAGTCCAAATGCTGGAACGCTCGAAGCAAGAATCCACCCCAGACTCTCCGAGAGACAAGACTTGGAAAAGCAAGAGGGACGACAACCATAGAAGCGGGAATTCCAGCAGTACCAATGTCTTCAATCCGTCCGACAATGAAAACAAGCGAAAGGCAGGCGATTCCAAAACCAACCGGCCTCAAAAGCCATTGCTAGGAGGAGAAGGGCCTTCCCTAGAGGAGGAAAAGAACAAAATTTACTCTTTCAGAAGAGACAAGGTCCGCAAGATATTCAAAGATGCCTTGAACAATAGTCTACGATTGCCGGAGTCGAAGAGACCCCACGAAGAAAAAATGACCGACAATCCCCTTTATTGTTCGTACCACAGTATAGTGAGCCATGCAATCGAGAATTGCTATATCTTCAAAGATTGGGTCGAGAAGCAGTACAATACTAGAGAGATCGAGCTGTCCAAGAGTGTGTTGGTGAACAATTAAGTTGCAACCACCGACTTTATACAAACGGAAGCTGAAACCATCTGGGAGCAGACAGCTAAACCCGCTGCCTCGTGAAATGAATCTGACTCGCCGCAACCCCCTTGGAGTAAGCACGTATCTAATAAGACGAAGAAGATGCTAAAGCTACTTCAGAAAGAGCCCAGGATGGAATGGGAAGGGCATAAGAAACCTACCATTCCAGCTGTCAATGCGACTCCATCAGGCTCAAAATCCAAAAAGCTCAAGAAAAAGAAAAGTGCAGCTCGGCGCGAAAAAGAGTCTGCAGGAAGATCAACCATTCAAATATATATTGACTCCCTCAAAGACTATGAACAGAAGGAAAGAACTCTAATTCAATTGAAAGGGTTCTTCCCTGTAGATGCAGCTGAAATTTTAGAGGAGCCAGAAGAAGACTCCAATGAAGAGATCCCTATAGTGACCTGCTACTCCATCCATCTAGGCAACAACTCTGAGGAGGAGCTCCATTTTCCCGAAGAGGATGAGGAGCTCGCCACAAAGGCTAACCAAATCCAGCTCAGAAGCGGCAGGGCTCTACTGCCAAATCAGGGCAACGCCCCAAAAGGGAAGGAAAAACAAGCCACTAATGAAGTATACGGTGGAGAGCCGGCTCATAAAAATTCGAGTCCTTCCTCAGTGGATTATAATGTCTTGTCTCATCTCCGGAAGCTTCCGTTTCTCTTAAGTATCTACGATGCATTGGTCCTATCTAAGGAGCTTAGAGATGTTCTTATCCACGCTCTACAAAACCCTGAGCAGTATCAGGCACGCTTTGCGGAAATTAATATAAAAGAAGCCCAGTATGCTCTGTATGCCGCCGCGGTCACGTTTAAGGATGAAGACTTGCTACTGCGAACGGCTGGGCATAATCGGTCGCTTTACATGACAGGGTACAGCGACGGAGACCGGATTAATTGCATATTGATTGATCCAGGGTCCTCAGTGATCATGAACTTACGAACTCTGAAGAGTTTGTCAATGGACGTCCGACACCTGTCAAGAGAAAGGATCGGCATTCAAGGCTTCAATCAAAATTGCCAGCAAGTTCTGGGATCCATAGCTCTGCCAATCAAATTTGGGGATCTGCAGACCGAAACTAAGATATACGCGATCGACGCTGACACGTCTTATAAAATTCTCTTGGGGCGGCCGTGGCTCCACGATTACGGCATCATTCCGTCAACTCTCTATCAATGCATGAAGTATACTAAAAATGGCGAAGAAAGACGCATTGACGGAGACATCCAGCCGTTCGGTGTGCATGAATTCCGATATGAGGATTCTTGGTACTTTATGAACCACCAAAATACTAAGCCACAACTGACTGGGGACAGAGCGGCCCTAAAACTCAAAAGCAAATCTGAGCTGGCTGTCACTTTTAAAAGCAAAAAACCCCAAGTGTGCCCGCATTTCGGCAGTGACACTGATGAGTCCGACGCTGGAATTCCGTCCTTCCGTAAAACTCGCCCTCGTTTCGGTAGTGATACGAACGAATCTGATACTGAAGGCCCATCTAGCAACAAAGTCCACCCTCATCTTGGCAGCGACACTGAAGAGTCGGAGGAAGAGGACCTGCCTTGCAACAGCTGTGCAAATTGGACCACCATGCAACAAGCGAAATTACGAGAGACCTTCAAAATTACAGAAGGGTCCCTAGTTGTCACAAGGGTGCCGGAGCGGATGTGCATAGAGCTCGATGCATTGTCAGTCTCTACCGTGGACCAGCTGAAAACTTTCTACGTTCCCGGAAGGAAAAGTAGACAGAAGGGCATCCTGTTTTATGGGTCAAATCCCGTTGTGCACCTGGACGATTTGTATGTTGCGTGCCTTCCCTATGAGAGAGGCATAAGAGTCATCCTCAATCCCAGATACTATGTGCCCGAGATGCGGGAATACTTTAAAAAGTGTGAGTGTCGGCTAGATCAAACGGACTCTGAAATGAAGTTTTACGAAGGGCTATAGCATCCGCCTCAAGTCTGAGCACTCATCGATGGACAAATTCAAGATAGACGGGGGCATAAGTTTCATTCAACCTGATTCCAAGGCATGCTATATGATCCATGTAGGTGAAGACAGCAAAAGATCAAATGATGATGACGAGATAGCCAAGCCAGAAGAAGCTCCTTAAGAGCTCGAAAATGGCGGACAAGCAACCTTCGATGAGCTAACCGAGATTGATTTGGGAACGCCTGATAATATAAGGCCGACCTATATCAGCTCACTCTTGTCATAGGAAATGAAAGAGCAGCTAGTAGCTCTGCTGCATGAATTCGCTGACTGCTTCGCATGGACGTATAAAGAAATGCCTGGCCTCTCCCCTGAGATAGCCGTGCATAGGCTGGTTATCTCTCCAGATGTCAAGCCAGTCAAACAAGTTCCCCGAAAAATGAGAATGGAGCTAGAAGAAAAGGTCATCGAGGAAACTAAGAAACTTATCGATACGGGCTTCATCAGAGAAGAGAAATATGCGGACTGGATCGCATGCATAGTCCCAGTGAAGAAGAAAAATGGGCAGATCCGAGTTTGTGTCGATTTCAGGGACCTCAACAAGGAATGCCGTAAAGACGACTTCCTGCTACCGATCATGCAAATGACGGTCGTTGACACCTCAAATTACAAGCTGTTCACCTTCATGGATGGCTCTTCTGGATATAATCAGATCAAGATGTCGCCTGAGGATGAGAAACACACAGCATTTCGAACCCCGATCGGAATATACTGCTACAAGGTGATGCCGTTCGGACTGAAAAACGCAGGTGCTACATATCAAAGGGCAATGACCAATATCTTTGATGACCTAATCCATAAAGTCGTCGAATGCTATGTTGATGATCTGATCGTCAAGACTAAAACCAAGGCCGGTCACATCTAAGATCTTAGGACCGTTCTCACGAGACTGGGGGAAAACGATCTGAAGACGAATTCTCTAAAGTGCGCTTTTGGCGTGTCATCGAGAAAATTCCTGGGCTTCATAGTCCGACGTCGAGGGATCGAAGTTGACCCATCAAAGATAAAGGTCATCATGGAGATGCCCCTTCCAAAGAGTTTGACGTAGCAAAGTTCTTTTCAAGGCAAGCTTGCTTATATACGAAGGTTTATCTCAAATTTATCGGGGAGATGTAGGCCCTTCTCAAAGCTCAAGAAGAAAGGAGCTCCTTTTGTCTGGGATGCCGAATGTCAAGAAGCGTTCGAAAGCATCAAACAGTACTTGTTGCACCCTCCAGTGCTGGCCGCTCCCATTCCAAATAAACCGCTGATTCTCTATACTGCCGCACTAGATGAATCACTCGGTGTGCTCCTTGCCCAGAACAACGAAGAGGGAAAAGAAAATGCCCTCTACTACCTCAGTCGAACTCTAGTTGGGATGGAACACGACTATTCCCCGATCGAAAAGCAATGCCTGGCTTTGATATTCACTGTGAAGAAACTGAGGCACTATCTACTTGGTCATCGAGTTATGTTGATCTCCAAGGTCGACCCACTCAAACACTTAATGACCAAGGCAAGCCTAACCGGCAGAATGGCAAGATGGGTTGCCATGCTACTTGAGTTTAACATAGTTTATACTCCTCAGAAAGCAGTAAAAGGGCAAGATCTTGCAGACTTCCTTACTGCTCATCCCATTTCGGAAGGGTCACCGCTCAATTGCGAGTTACGCGACGAACAAGTGCTGCACCTCGAGGAAGGTGAGCCATGTTGGGAGCTCTACTTCGACGGAGCCTCATCAATGAGGTGCTCTGGCAAATCAAGTATGCCGCAGATAAAATCAGGGATAGGATTGGTGTTCATCACGCCATTGATGGGAACCCTTCGATATTCTTTTGCTCTCACCGAGCTTTGCACAAATAACGAAGCTGAGTATGAAGCTTTGATAGCTGGTCTGGAGCTCGACGTAGAAATGGAAATCCTTCGGCTATGGGTTTACGGTGACTCCCAGCTTGCCGTCAACCAAGTAAGCGGCGACTATAAAATATACAAACCCGAGTTAGCTCGGTACAGAAGCCGAGTGGTGGAGCTTATGAAACAGTTCACCCATATTGAGCTGATGAGAGTTCTTAGGGCGTTGAATGGAAAGGCTGACATACTCACTCGCTTAGCCAAGGAGCTGGATGATCCTGACATGGACGAAATTCTGATCACAGTCATCAGCCGGCAAATTCTACCCCCAGTCTCTCTACGAGAAGAGGAAAGCGCAGAACAGAAGAGCAGTCTTGCCGAAGAAGCTTCGATCGTTCAAGACGAGCTCGATTAGAGAGAGCCCTTCATAGGGTACCTCCGATACAACAAGCTGCCCGAAGGAAAATCTGCAAGGGTTCAACTGAAGAAGAGAGCTCCTTGATACGTGTTTGTAAATAATACGCTATACCATAAATCATATGACCAATTCTGGCTCAGATGTCTGCCATCGGCCGAAGCCCAGAAAGTCATGAAAGAAGTTCACTCAGGCGTCTGCGGAGCTCACTAATCCGGCCCCAAAATGCGGCTTCAAATCAAACGACTTGGATATTACTAGCCTACCATGATAAGGGATTATAAAGAGTATGCAAAGAAGTGTCATATCTGCCAAATTCACGGTGATTTCATTCACAAGCATCCCAATCCGCTGCATCCTACGGTGGCCTCATGGCCCTTTGAAGTTTGGGGCATCGACATAGTTGGTCCAATTGATCCTCCGTCATCTAAAGGCCACCGGTTCATACTAGCCGCAACTGACTATTTCTCCAGATGGGCTGAAGCAGTCCCGCTAAAAGAAGTCAAGACAGAAAATACTCTGACGTTCTTCCAGCATAACGTTCTATACCGCTTCGGTACACCAAGAAGAATCATTTCTGACAACGGGCCTTCTTTCAAGAGCTTCAAAGTCTCAAGGTTACTCGGCACAAGATATGTTGGAGATAGTGCCCTCAGAGTCAATTATTGGATCACAGGTACGTGATTGCAATGATTGAGGGAGGACCTATCCCAGTAGGACAGTCTTACTCAAGATGATAGTATGTTATCTGGTTTATCTTTATCATCGTGTACTGCTTTAGGTGACCTTACAGGTCACTATTGGGCGTTGATAGAGCCCCTAGGATTCTTGCTTGACTGCCAGCAGTATGAGGGCGATCATATATGTGGGAGCTGGTAGTCCATAAGCACATCCTTAAAAGGTCCCTAGTCGTGGGAGTTTCGAGACAGGGCATCGATACTCCAGAGTAGACTAGTGTATACATTCGAGGCCCCGACGAGAGGCGGTGGTCGGTCTCACAAGCCACTGGTGTCAGTTGGTTCACCTAAGATATATACAGGTGCTTATTGGGTTATGAGTACACCGGACAGAACTCGCCGGGAACATGCTAGTTGGTCTTATACCGACGTCAGATAGCAGTTCCCTGGTGACATGAGTACAGGTTAGTTTATCGACCTGAGATCGTCATTTGTCTCGTGTGAGTTCCCACTGTACTTTGATTACTACCCTACCACGCTCAAAGGAGGCGTGCAAACAGGTTTTAGTTGGGTACAGTCCCGAGCCATATTGAGGCAGTGAGAGGATCTGCAGGGGTTCGTCTCTCCCGGTATTGGGGGTGAGGTCTCCCTGTGTCAAGGAGAGCCATTACATGAAGTCCTTGGCCAAGACAGGAGATTTACTGGTAGGTATTCCAGTAGTATCTCAGGGTGTTCTGGGCTACACTCCGACACGACTTGTACCGCTTTTGGAGGTCTGACTTTTACCAACCCCCTAGGCCCGCCATGCAATGCTCATAGACGAACGGAATGGACTGTATGGATATTATCACTGATAGGCTCAGTAGGGTGTCAGGATGAGTTCGCTCATCGGCGTCCCTTTTGGTCAATACCTGGTAGCCCGTTACGTATGGCTAATACCTCTGACGTGCTTGTGGTTAAATCCACAGCCAAAGTGTTGACGAGTCTTTAGAGTCCCCCACAGACAGTTGCTCAAGTTTCGGGCGAAACGCTGTAGAGGCCGTATGGAGATATGGCAGGGTTCGATCAGATACGTGCGGTATTGCACGGATCATGATCGGACGGATAATACTAGTGGGCTTTGGTTTAAGTCGGATCCTAGTATTGTACAGTATATATTTTGTCTCATTGCATTTGTATTCGGTCGGAATACAAATGCGGGTATGTATATACAGTAGCAGGGTTTCCTGTAATTTATTACGGGATCAGTTTTCTGAAGTTGCTAGTTTGCATTCCGTTTCGGCCATTTTCCTTTGTTTCCTTTCTTTGGCTGAAATTTGGTGGAAAGGGTTATTTGCAATTGTGCAATTAACAATTGAGAAGACTTTTTGCTTCATGATAGTTTTCATGATGGGTGTAGCTTTCATTGACTCCATGACTTCATGATGGCTTGACCTTTGTTGGAAATGATTGGGTTTTGGAGTGAGGTTCTTATTTGTGATCATTGTTTATCATCATCACATTTTCTCTCTCTTTGTTGGATGATTACCTCTTTTCTCCCCTTGAGTTTTTGTTCCTCTCATTCATTCATGAAGGAGAGGGGGCCGGCCATTTTTCTATATGGGGGCTGTCCCATTTCTTCTGGTGGGGTTTTTTTTATCTCCTTTGCTTGCTAAAAACTCATGAGCCACCACCAAAGTTCACATCTCCTTTCCTCCACTAAATGGGCAATTTCTAGTAACCACAAATGAGACAAAGCATTCTACAGATAACCTACAGTATCCTTGGGCACATCGACTCGCCAACTTCGTGCCCGAGTTGCCTCGGTCCAAAGGTGGGAGCCCGTAAAAGAAGCCGGCGACGTGGTGCCCTTCCGGAGAGGAGGTGAAGACCGGAGATTCCGCGGGAGATCGGGACGACGACGAGAAGACCGAAGGACACGGATCGCTCGGTATATCTCTCTACCCCTTCTCAAGTTAGCTAGTATTAGATTAATGGCCCGATCCGAGTTTTATTGTGCGCGGTGGTGCCGGTTCAAAAGTTTCGTAAAATTATCGTTTCCGCATTTTGGCCTCGGATTGACGGCCGGGGCGCCGCCGTACACTTACACTGGTATCAGAGCCACGCCATTAACCTAGTCTAGCTTGGTCTAATGTGTTTACATTTTCGATCGAACAAAATTCTAAAACCCGCGATTTCAATGCATCAGTTCTCTGTCGAAATTTTTTGGGCTCGAAAAAAATTTCAGGTTGTTGCAGAAACATGTGCAGGGAAGTCTAAGCACTCCGGTAAAACTTGGTCGCATGAACGCATTATTCCACCGCGGAACCTTGGCCAAACCCATGTTTGGGCCACGGTTCCGCCGCCACCTTTACTGTTCAGCGCATCAAATTTTTTCAGAGGGTCTCTGTGTTGAAAATAGGGGTTTGGGTATATTCTGTTTGGGCCCAGATTTTCTTTGAGTGCTACAGTAGTGCTTGGGGCCCACTTCGGGTAAATTTGATCGATCAAAAATTTTAAACATGTTAGTTCACAGTATTTACATTATATCTGCGACCGTGAATGTCATTTGATCGGTAAATCCTGTTTAACTGCTATAGCCCTTTTAGACGGATTTGCGAACGTGACATTCACGTTGATGTTCTGTGTTGTGCTGTGAGGTTGCGGATTGGTCGTGGGGGATAGCCTGGATGCAATGTTAGTACCGTTTGGTTGTTTATGTACATTTGATATTGCGGGGCGAGCGTCCGACATGTGGACTGCCGTCACTGCCTGTTTGTATATTATTCTTTTGGGGCACGACCGGGGTGAAGTCGATGTACCCGTTGTATGTATATTTTACTTTCTGTACTAGGATTACCCCAAGGAGGGGTGTACGGATAGCCGGGTTCTAGAGGGCAACGAGCCCGCATCTCATGGAATTGAGATGGAGGGGGCTTTACTCTAGAATTGGAGGGCTATTCATCGCACTCGTAGGGGGTACAGGTTGACCCAGGAGGGGTGCCCAAGTTACCGGATTCCGTGAAGTGCTGGGTGGTCCATTCACGTTGCTGAAGGGGGCTGCCTCGCTTCAGGTTTTGGTGGGTAACTTGCCGCGCCCGTAGGGGTCTAGGATTTCATTGCACGGGCTATCCACACGACCAGAGGAACGTCGGGTTTCAGTAGCGGCTCTATGAAACCCGGGGATCCCAGATATCTGTATTGTTCTGTGATGCTTATTATTTTTTTGTGATGTTGTATTTTATCACGCCTTGAGCGAATATTATATATTGATATATTTACTAGTATACGTTGTATATGTTTTGCATCCGCGCTAGTCCAGTCCCCGCTCTGTCGTTAGTTAAGTAACCTAACGGGTAATGACGGGACCCAGTGGCGAATGTGGATGGCATATACGTACATCATTATTTTCGTTCTTTATTGGTGTGATCAATTGATAGGACTGCATTGATTCGGATCAATGCAAGTTAAACAAACCTATTCTGATGTTGTTGGAACAATTTTTCAAAAAGCTGTTATTGCAAGGACGTTCACTTTTGTTTTGCACAGTGGTATTCGGTTATGAATATCCAGCACCTCAGTCGACGAGGCAAGGGCCGAGATCCCTTCACCGGGAGTGACCCCTTGGACAGAAGTTTGGGTCAGGGCAATAACTTCACTATAGTCGATTACTTTTGCTTTGCATCGTGGTATTCAGTTGGAATATCCTGCACCTCATTCTACGGGGAAAGAGCCGAGATCCCTTCACCGGGAGTGACCTCTTTAGCAAAGGTTTTCGTCACTATATTTTTCTAAAATGCTATCCGGTTCCTTCAACGATATCAAGTTCATTACGTTAAAGGTTTTTCTCCAAAAACCATTCGTAGCCCTCCGTCATTTCAGAGAGGTAGCACTTAGTATTCATGCTATGTATGTTGGCCTTCGTCAAGGCATAATGTATGGTAGCTATTTGTTACTTTTCTGCAGCATAGATAGATGAGTTGGTTTGGGACAGTCGTACTACTATTTTGGCCTTCGTCAAGGGTATGTACGGGTGGGTTCAAATTAACCTGGATAATGACGAGTAGAAATTGACATGTGACTTATGATATGTTGGCCTTCGTCAAAGTCATAAGAGCATGGGGCAAAAATCACATCGGGAGTTTCTAAAGAAACTGAAACTTGCCAGATATGCGCATACCTTCTGGAGTGTGATAACGTGAGCGGATTCCGTCACGTTATCATGCGATGATAGTTGGATCCCGATTCCCACTGATGAGTTGGTTTACTCCTCGGGTGATCCCGACTAATTCTTCTTTCAGGTTTGGAGGAGAATTTGACGGTACAGTGGGAGGTTTCCTGATTAGATAAATTGGTAACCATTCTGATCTAGATTAGAGTGCACGCTGAGTGTTTCTTTTCTCTCTCTCTTTGGCAGCGACCATTGACCCAACCCTAAGACTATGACTCAGTGACCAAGTTGACCGAACCTTCTTAAACACTGACTTTTGGATTGTCAGAGTTGCAAACCTCATTGCCACTCCTACTTTTACCCTTTTCTCCAGGACACCCCGTATTACTACGAACGTCCACTTCCATTGGATAAAACCATCGTATGGTTATATACGAACTCGAAGGAATTTATTCGAGGATGGTTTCCGGTTCTGTAGAAAACGAATAGGACTATTCAGTTGTCTTTTCCTTTTACCTTCTCTCAGGTTGCGAGTACTCCTTGGTTTAGGAGATAGTACACCTATTACGCAAATTGGATAGTCTTCTTCCAAACCTTAGGCTGGTGTCGAACGGTGGGGAATGAAGAAAATCAATTAGTATAACGATGGTGTACAGAAGGTATTAAGTAAAGACATATCAAGGGATTAGTAAGAGAGCAAAGTAAATTGCGACTGCTATTCACGACCAAACCAAGTATTTCTTCGCCAATCCTAAATCACCTTTGTATTTCTCCAGGACACTCAGTATCACTACAAAAATCTACAGTTTACTAGATACTCCATCATATGGTTATATACGAACTCGAAAGGAACTTGTTCCAGTTCGGGGATGGATTCTGGTTCAGGAGAAATAGGAATAAGGTTTATTCGGTTGTCTTTTATCTTCACCTTCTATCGCATTGCGAGTACTCCTAGGATTAGGACAGTACACCCATTATGCTTATTGGATAGTCTTCTTCCAAACCTTAGGCTGGAGCCGAAAGGTAGGGAAGGAAGAAAACCATTTAGCCTAAGAGGGTGTACAGAAGGTAATGACTAAAGACATATGAAGGGATGTGGAGAGATGGCAAAGAAATATACGGTTACAGTTGTGAATCTAATAATGGAAAAGGCATTACTAGGAATACCAGGATACCCCATCGAAACATTTCAGTGTTTCAGTTTCACTGTGTACTGTTAAAAGAAAACTGATTTCCCAATTAGACACTTGCTTCACAGTATGTATTTACCAGGTATGATTCTCACATCTGTATTATTTTACAGATGATGAGTGGGAGTATGTTTTTGGGAATTAGGTGATCATCCTCATTATATCGGAATTCGTTGTAATTGGTGATATTTGAGGAAATCACCTGGGCTGTTTGCCGGACGGTAAATATTTGGTTTTGAATATCCGTTGCTATGCACCAATTTCAAATTGATATATCTGTACGCCTATTTTTATATAGTGAGATATACCTTTTTGAAATTATGTCCATGGCATTTACCTATATCAGCGGATGGTTAGGTAAGGAGCATTAAACAGCGGTGTAATTCTTCTTAACCAAAGGTACAGTTTTCAACCTACGAAACACAAGGATTGAGTTATCAGACTCAAGGGACTTATACAGAGTATTGTATGTTGTCCAGTGTCTATTAGGACAGAGGGGTTGGTCCTCGTACTATATTCGGTTTACTTATGACTTCTCTAATTCTTAGATAAGTGTTTCGTAGAAACACAAGGTCTGAGTTTTGAGAAGTTATAAGTATAAGATTAAAGTAGAGAACCAGGTATTGCAAGTATCGGGATTCTTCAAGGTGATCGAAGATATAGATACTTGTGTATGGTATTCAGTTGATAGTAATGATTAAGAGAACTTGCTTCTCTTTCAGATTACTCATAATTGGAAGCACTCCTAAGTTGAGTAATGCTGATCGGTCTCTTTCCATTTAGTTGACATGCACTGAAGACAGCTGCATGATTTGAATCTGGTTCAATTAAATTAGTGCCTCTGTTTCTGTATTGGATACAGAACAGTTCATATCTTAACATTGTTAAGGTACGGGGAGCTGTCCGGCTTATGCTTAAAACCAGACTCTGGATAACTCAAGGCACGTTTCTGTAATGGTTGTTTGTGGGTTGACCCAGGCTATGACGAGGGTTGATTTTCTACCATCTGGAAGATCAATAGTGATATTGTTCTTGACTCGCCACAGTTTTAATAAAAATGGATTTTTTTCAGAAAACAGAAGTAGGAGTATGGTAGAACTGGAAGTGTTTCCAGAACCGCGAACGATTGCTGAAGATTTGATAAGAACCTAAAGATTCAATCTGGTTTGACATTCCATTAGCCACTCCGTAGATATGGTGGGTAACCTCAGGCACTCGAGAGGTACTTCGGTATGCCTCAAGGACGGTGACAGGGAGGTTCTTTTTTACCCAGACTTACCATTGCTGTTGTTCCAGACTATGAGACCCGGCAGGAGGATGAGTATAGCGTCGTTCTAAACTGGCTTTAGAAGTGTACGTCTATATGACTCTGCCAGAGGGTTGTCATACTCAGTGGGAGCAGCGGAAGCATTGGTGGACAGGTGGCTTATGTCTATTTATAGACTAAAGCAGATATAGCGGAGATAGATCATCTCTTTCTGATGTGACAGTCATAGGTTTGACTTCATCAGAATAGGGGATGGATCTGTTAAGAAGGTAGTAGGGTGTGATGTCCTGGTATTTGGATGACATACACAGAGTAGGAAGTGAAGTTCCTATACTACGATCGGTTATACTTTGGTTGTCACACAGTAGTTTCTCCACAAAGAGACTTGGATATTATATCAGACATTCTGGTTACTAGATCTATGGTTTTAGATCTAGATTTGGGTAGTTTCCCAATCTGGGTACTTAGACAGCATTCTAAAGGTGTTTTAGAATAGACGACTCCTGGCACGGTAGTGTACCTGCAGGTGATGGAGTTACCCTCTCTAAAGGTGTCTTACAGACTAAAGGAGAGAGGGATGTGCATGATTGGCAGATCGCTTGCTTAGGCGATTGAGTCAATCATGAGATGTCAAGTACCACACCAGATGTTATTTTTCCACGAGATGCAGTAAGTTGATATTGATCCAATCCTGGAGAAATATTCGGAAGCAGTTTTAGAACATAAGTGGATGTTCTCGGGATATGATAACGACAGCCTCATTCAGGAGACAGTTATCATTCCAGGCTTCCAAGGTGACATGGATGACAGAGAGGTTGTCAGAGTTATAGTTTTCCTTCTGACGAGGGGCAGTATTTTGGACAGGTGGTCCAAGGGGATACTGAGGGAGGCATAACACAGGATACTGATTAAGTTCAGTTGACGATACAGTCTAAGAAGTTTAGTATTTGGAGTTCATTTATGAGCTAGGTCCCCTCAGTCATCCAGAAACGTTCTAAGACAGGTATTGCTCATTTCGGGAGATGGCTTTCTCCGTGAACTTGAGATATAGAGAGACATAGAAAGAAACATCAAGGCGGATCCACTAACTGAGGCTATTCCTCGAACGCAATAGTTTCGCAAACTGGTTTTGTGAGACTGATTAATAGAGGAGTTGGGTGTTCGGTATCACATGGGCTGTGAGTATGCGACATCGTAATAATTAGCCTTGAGTGCAAGTGGGAGATTGTTGGAGATAGTGCCCTCAGAGTCAATTATTGGGTCACAGGCACGTGATTGCAATGATTGAGAGAGGACCTATCCCAGTAGGATAGTCTTACTCAAGATGATAGTATGCTATCTGGTTTAACTTTATCATCGTGTACTGCTTTAGGTGATCTTACAGGTCACTATTGCGCATTGATAGAGCCCCTAGGATTCTTGCTTGACTGCTAGCAGTATGAGGGCGATCATATACGTGGGAGCTGGTAGTCCATAAGCACATCCTTAAAAGGTCCCTAGTCGTAGGAGTTTCGAGACATGGCATCAATACTCCAGAGTAAACTAGTGTATACAGTCGAGACCTCGACGAGGGGCGGTGGCCGGTCTCACAAGCCACTGGTGTCAGTTGGTTCACCTAAGATGTATACAGGTGCTCATTGGGTTATGAGTACACCGGACAGGACTCGCCGGGAACATGCTAGTTGGTCTTATACCAGACGTCAGATAGCAGTTCCCTGGTGACATGTGTACAGGTTAGTTCATCGACCTGAGATCGTCATTTGTCTCGTGTGAGTTCCCACTGTGCTTTGATTACTACCCTACCACGGCTCAAAGGAGTCGTGCAAACAGGTTTTAGTTGGCTACAGTCCCGAGCCACATGGAGGCAGTGAGCGGATCTGCAGGGGTTCGTCTCTCCCGGTATTGGGGGTGAGGTCGCGCTGTGTCTAGGAGAGCCATTACACGAAGTCCTTGGCCAAGGCAGGAGATTTACTGGTAGGTATTACAGTAGTATCTCATGGTGTTCTGGGCTACACTCCGACACGACTTGTACCGCTTTTGGGGGTCTGACTTTTACCAACCACCTAGGCCCGCCATGCGATGCTTATAGACGAACGGACCGGACTGTACGGATATTGTCACTGACAGGCTCAGTAGGGTATCAGGATGAGTTCGCTCATCGGCGTCCCTTTAGGTCAATACCTGGTAGCTCGTTACGTATGGCTAATACCTCTGACGTGCTTGTGGTTAAATCCACAGCCAAAGTGTTGACGAGTCTTTAGAGTCCCCCACAGACAGTTGCTCAAGTTTCGGGCGAAATGCTGTAGAGGCCGTATGGAGATATGGCAGGGTTCGATCAGATACGTGCGGTATTGCACGGATCATGATCTGACGGTTAATACTAGCGGGCTTTGGTTTAAGCCGGATCCTAGTATTGTACAGTGTAGATTTTGTCTCATTGCATTTGTATTCGGTCGGAATACAAATGCGGGTATGTATATACAGTAGCGGGGTTTCCTGTAATTTATTACGGGATCAGTTTTCTGAAGTTGCCAGTTTGCATTCCGTTTCGGCCATTTTCCTTTGTTTCCTTTCTTTGGCTGAAATTTAGTGGAGGGGGTTATTTGCAATTGTGCAATTAACAATTGAGAAGAATTTTTGCTTCATGATAGTTTTCATGATGGGTGTAGCTTTCATTGACTCCATGACTTCATGATGGCTTGACCTTTGTTGGAAATGATTGGGTTTTGGAGAGAGGTTCTTATTTGTGATCATTGTTTATCATCATCACATTTTCTCTCTCTTTGTTGGATGATTGCCTCTTTTCTCCCCTTGAGTTTTTGTTCCTCTCATTCATTCATGAAGGAGAGGGGGCCGGCCATTTTTCTATATGGGGGCTGTCCTATTTCTTTTGGTGGGGTTTTTTTTATCTCCTTTGCTTGCTAAAAACTCATGAGCCACCACCAAAGTTCATATCTCCTTTCCTCCATTAAATGGGCAACTTCTAGTAACCCCAAACGAGACAAAGCATTCTACAGATAACATACAGTATCCTTGGGCACGTCGACTCGCTAACTTCGTGCCCGAGTTGCCTCGGTCCTGAGGTGGGAGCCCGTAAAAGAAGCCGGCGAAGTGGTGCCCTTCCGGCGAGGAGGTGAAGACCGGAGATTCCGTGGGAGATTGGGACGACGACGAGAAGACCGAAGGACACGGATCGCTCGGTATATCTCTCTACCCCTTCTCTAGTTAGCTAGGATTAGATTAATGGCCCGATCTGGGTTTTATTGTGCGCGATGGTGCCGGTTCAAAAGTTTCGTAAAATTATCGTTTCCGCATTTTGGCCTCGGATTGACGGCCGGGGCGCTGCCGTGCACTTACAAGATAGACTGTTGATATTCCTCCATCTATAATCCAAGAGCCAATCGGCTAGCCGAAGCCTTTAATAAGACTCTATGCAAGCTCCTGAGGAAAAATGCTTCAGCTAACAAGAGAGACTGGAATCTCAAACTTCACAAGGAGTTGTAGGCATATCGTACCACGCACCGTACTCTAACTCAGTCCACTCCATACTCATTGCTCTTCAGAGTGGAGGCGGTCCTCCCCCTCAAAGTCGAAGTTCCAAGCTTAAGAATGGTCGTTCAGCACGAGTTGACGGAGGAGGAAAACGTGCTCCTTCGGCTTGAAGAGCTCGACGCCCTCGAAGAAAAGAGGCTCGCGGTGCAGCAAAATCTGGAGCTATACCGAGCCCAAATGCCACGGACCTATGACAAGATTACACGTCTCCGCGCTTTCAAGAAAGGTGAATTGGTGTTGGTCCCTAAAAGACTGATCATCCCCAATCGACATGCCAAGGGAAAATTCGAGCCAAACTGGGAAGGACCATACGTCTTTAAGAAAATGTTTGATGGAGGATCCTACCAGCTGATGAATGTCGAGGGACAAAGGCCCATGCCACCCATCAATGGCCGATATCTCAAGAAATTCTATGCGTGAATGCTCCAAGTCGCAGGAAAATTGAGCACACAGGCTCTACGGTTTGGATCATGCATCCTGTAAAACCGTATACAATTCATGGGCGTAAACAACCCCTATCTCTCCCAAGTCCTGCCAGCGAGATTACTTTTAAAGTCCTACCGGTACAAAAAGAAAAAGAAAAAAAACGGTATGTCCATAAGCAAAACGGAAACGGATGAAAACCCGAAAGGGCTCCGTGAGTAAAAACAGCAGGACTGCCGGCAAGTTTGTGAAAACCCGAAAGGGCACAAAGTCGTGAAAAGAGATAAAATACACTCGCAAAGTCCTCTCGACCTTGCGAGGAGAAAATCCCTGCGTGAGATCCTTACGACTCACAAAGGAGCAACACACATAGGAATCCCTACGATTCTTAGGGAGAAAATACACCTGCAAGATCCTCTTGACTCGTAGGGAGAAAGTGCTTTTATGAGACCCTTACGACTCATAAAATTGAAAAGCCTTAGGTGATGGAGATCTAAAACTGTCTCCTAAGCCATCACTCCCAAACGGGAAATGGCAAATGATGAGTCGCTCCTGGCGTTACACTTTAGTGATAGATGTGCTGATGCCGACCCAAAAACCAAATCTCAAGTCCTCCTGGGGCAAATGATGAGTTGCTCCTAGCATTATTCCAGTGCAGCAATGCTGATACCAAACAAGATCCAAATTCCAATTCCCCAAACGGCGAATGATGAGTTGCTCCTGATATCACATTCCAGTGCAGCGATGCGGACGCCAACTAAAATCCAATCTTCTAAAATTCTCCCAGCCCTACGGTTGGTCCCCAAGTTGACTATCGTATACAATCTACGGGCTCAAATAATTCTCATCATACCTATGCCCCACTATAATCACCCGTCTCGCGGCCGGTCTCCGCCCTTGGAATTATGCTCCATTTAGGAAGGCTCACTCATGTGTCCTCACGATACATGAGGAGAACAAACTTACAGGATCCTCACGACTTATAAGAAAACACCTTCGTGGGATCCTTACGACTCACAAAGGAAAAACACACTTGGGAGTCCCCATGACTCCTAAGGAGAAAGTACACCTACGAGATCGTTTCGACTCGTAGGTAGAAAATACTTTTATGGGACCCTTACGGCTCATAAAATTGAAAAGCCTTAGGTGATAGGGACCTAAACCTGTCTCCTAATCTATCGCTCCCCAACAGGCAAAGGCAAATGATGAATTGCTCCTGGCATATGTGCTCAGTGTTAACAACGCTGATGCCAACTCTAACCCCAAAATTCCAAACTCCAATCCAATAGACCCCTAAGTCTTTAAACTAGGAATAGATAACCTCTAAGCTGTTAAACTGGGAGCAGATGACCCCTAAGTCGTTAAACTAGGAACGAGGGAAATTCCCTCACGGTAAATGATGATTCACTTCTGGTACCATATTCCAGTGTAGCGGCGCTGATGCCAAACCAAAACCAAAATCCCCAAATCCTTTCATGAAAAATGATGATTCGCTCCTGATACCATATTCCAGCGTAGTGATGCTGATGTCAACCCAATTCACATCAAATCGGCAAGACAACCAACGACCTCCGTGGCCGAATCAAGCTCCACCTCATAAACAAGTTAAATCCTGACACCGCAGGAAGCGGAGCGAGTCAAATCCAATCCCTGACACCACAAGAAGCGGAGCAAGTCAAATCAAGAGTCGACCGTCCAAGTCGCAAAAAGGGCAGCACCGACCGTCCAAGTCGCAAAAAGGGCATCACCGACCGTCCAAGTCGTAAAAAGGGCAGTACCGACCGTCCAAGTCGCTAAAAGGGCAGCACCGGCCGTCCAAGTTGCTAAAAGGACATAACCGACCATCCAAGTCGCAAAAAGGGCAGCATCGACCGTCCAAGTCGCAAAAAGAGCAGCACCGACCATCCAAGTTGTCACGCCCCGCTTTCCAGTGTACGGCGAAGTGGACGTGACGAGGCCCGCTACGTATGTACTCAGAAGTACATACGCTAAGCGTAACTAAGCAATATAAAATAATCACAAGAGACAAATGATATTGAAATAACAACAACTTTTATTAATATCATTCTTTGTACAATGCATGAAATGAAAATGCAACTGGAATGGAAAAGCAATGCCTAAACAGTGGCATAATAATAAAAGGAAATACTGGAAAGAACAAAGTACAATTATCTAGAGCTCTGGGTCTTCTTGGAACTGCTCCAAATCTTCACTTGTGGGCTCGGTCTCAACTTGGTCCAACGCACCTGACGACATTCAAAGAAGAAAGAAATAGAATGTCGTCAGCGAACAGGTCGCTCGGTAAGTCCCAAAGAAAATAAGAATGAGAATGGCAGAGTAGCAGTATTTTCTAAAGTATTATGTTGTTGAATATTATGGAATATTGTTTAACGCCGTTGTTTGTAGCTTGGTACAGAAGGATGCCAGTGTATACGAGGGGGATCTCTATATGCTAGAGATCAGGGCAAATGGAGAGTACAAGGAACCGTTATGCCACGGTACAACAGCAACAGTATTCATGTTAGGTGTCTTAATCTGACCACCTCGTGCCACCTTTAACACCTTCCGTACCAATCTACCCCTTTAAACCCCGTAGTGTTTTAACAGTGTTGTAGTATTGGAATATGTAAACTGGATGACTGACCAAAACCATGATATCAGTAAACATGTTGTAACTGTATAATCAGGAAAATGGAATATCAGGATAATGGATGAATATCCATGGTTTGATTCAGTCAAAATGAATATATTGTTAACTGAATTCAGGGATTCTTGTATTCAAATTTGTATTGGAATATGATTGAATATAGGTTGACTTGAATTATATTCAAGTCAGAATTAGTCAGACTCCAACCCGAGTCAGACTAAAAGAAAGATAATTTGAAGTTCAATATTAGTTAGGGGCCTTATTGTAATTTGTGAAACTTGAGGGGGTTTTATGTAAAAAGTACTTTTGTATAGTTTTCAAAATATACCTCAAGTATTTAATAATCATCTTTATTATTATAATGAATGTGAATTTTATTTGTGTTATTCTAGTGAATATATCCTAATAGAAGAATTAATTGTTTATTTGAAATTCGTGGTATTTTAATGTAACTTTTAATCTTGAATTTTAGGAAAAAGTGGAAACTTTATATTATAACAAAATAGGTGTTTAAATGATAATTATATATAATTAAACACATAAATAATTTTCTTTTATATGAATATTTTATTTACAAAAAGTCTCACGTTCCTTAAATATCGTATTTTAAACCTTTCGAGACCGAATGCTCCTTGCGGAGGTCTGAATCTCGCACTACTAGCCTGCGGGTGCACGATGAACCGTACTATCCCTAACAGGTTCCCCAAAGATGGGTTGTAGCGGCACTTTGCTTAGGTTTTATAAATACTTTTCATTTAGGAAAAACGGTTTTATAAATATAGGGTGTTTATTTGCAAAAGAGTATAGTTTCCGTATTTTAGTTATTAGGGTTTCCTAAGCCAACTAGCCTATTTCTATGGTCTAAACGATGAGTCATTAGAAGCCTCAAATCGCCTCTTCACCGTCAATTGCGGCCAGATAAGTGCTAGGTAAGTGGGAAGGAACCACAGTCGTGGGCCTAATTAAAAACCACTAGCCTTAGACACACTTGCCTAGACCCACAAGACAGTTTAGATAAACGATCGATGTCCATGACCAATCGTGCTTTCATTTTATATAAGATTTTATTTAGAAAAGTTTACAATTTAAAGATTTAACTAAAGGTTATAAAGGTTATGGTATTTTAGTGAAAAGTCCTGTAATTTCGTATTCTGTATTTTTGATATTTATCATTTAGGGTTATATTGAGTGTGTGTAAGGGTAGGTCATTACCCCATGACTTATATTAGGTTTTGGTGAAGTTTAAAGGTGAAATAAGCTATGTTAAACCTAAAGGTATTAAAGTGCAAGAATACGGTATTCGTAAACGTTATCATTTCATGTGTGAAATTTCATTCAAATTGATTGAAACAAGTTTAGTTATCACAATAAACATGTTTAGGAGTGAGGTACTTGATTACATTAAGAAAAATGAACTTCATGGTATTTTAATGAAAGAAATACGGTTTTGTAAAGAACTTATCATTTCATGTGGAAAAGTGTGATTAAATTGGTTTAAGGGTGATTAATAGTCAACATGTATATGGGTAGATAATATGTATTAGGTGACAAGTGGAATTTTAAAGAAAAATCGAATCGGAAATCGGTTTGTCCGATTTCCGTCGGGTTCCAGAAATTCGTATTTTTACATTAAAGAAGGTAGAAGAGGTGGGACTTACAGGTTTAAACTCTTCTAAAGAGTAAAGAGAACTAGGGAGGAAGGCCGAGGGGTGATTACGTCGCCGGTTGCTCCAAAACGCGTCGTCGGAATTCCGTCAGAGCTTCGCCGGGAACTCGATTTCGAAGCACACTTCTTGTGGAAACTTTTGAGAGAGTGGCTCAAGATTTTGGGGGGTGAGAGGGTAGTGTGTAGGGTTGGTATTTATAGGGTTAGGCTAGGGTTAGGGTAGATGAAAAGTTAAAAATAAAAATATGATAAAATGTAATAAAAATGTATTAAAAATGGAGTAATTGAGGGTTTTTAAGAGCTCTGGAAGTGGTATGAGGCTGAAACTTTGCAGGTGCGTAGGGAATACCAAAAGACACAACTTTCATGTTGTGACCCTCGCCGGAATCGGCCTAATCGGGGGTGACTCGGCCGTGACTCGGTCGGATCACTGAGTCGGCCGAGTCAAGGCCGAGTTGGACGATTCCTGACCGATTCCGGTGACCTGGATCTCCCCCGACGGTTCATCTACCCTCTGCAAGTGTTTCATCTTTGGGTGTAGTGGGGTTTTTGTGAGATATGCATGTGTAAACTCTTGGTATTCTAAAGGTTTTTTAAAAATCCATATTAAAAATAATGTGGGGTATGGGATTCGAACTCTGGTGGCTTGGTTCAGCAATGCAAGGTATTACCAATGAGCTACAAGCTCTTTCTTGTAATTATTGTAAGGAATAAAATATTTAAGTTGTTTCCAGCAGCAACAATACTCCAATTGTACACTATTTTTAAAGCAAATTTTTGGTATACAAAATTGGAGTTGTTACAATCTACCCTCCTTACAAAAATTTCGTCCTCAAAATTTACAACTTTTATTTGAGGACTAGTTTATAAAAAGGTGCGGATATCTTGCACGCATCTCATCTTCCCTCTCCCACGTGGATTCTCCTGGAGTGTCTTTCCTCCACATTACCCGGACCAAATTAACTTCTTTGTTCCGAAGTGTCTTCACTTTCCTGTCCAGGATCTCCACAGGTTGCTGCTCACAAGACAAATCGGGTTGTATCGTGAGCTCTGAATGATCAAGTACATGGCTGGGGTCACTCACATACCTTCTGAGTTGAGATATGTGGAACACGTTATGCACTCCTTCCAATGAAGGTGGAAGCGCTAATCGGTATGCCACTTCACCGACTCGTTCGAGTATATCGAACGGTCCAATGTATCTCGGACTCAACTTTCCCCGTCTCCCAAATCTGATCACTCCGTGGTTCGGAAATATCTTCAAGAATACATGATCTCCTGGCTGGAACTCCAAGTGTCGTCTCTTCGCATCAGCCCAATGTTTATGTCTATCTTGGGCTATGCGTATTCTTTCTCTGATAGTACGAACCACATCAACGGTCGCTACTATCATCTCTGGTCCAAGGAGTTCCCTATCTCCGATGTCGTCCCAACTTAATGGCGATCGACACTTCCTTCCATATAATGCTGCAAAAGGTGCCATTCCTATGCTTGCTTGGTAGCTGTTGTTGTACGCGAACTCCACAAGATGCAACCCACGATCCTTTGAAGTCGAGCATACATGCTCTGAGCATATCCTCCAAGATCTGAATAGTTCGTTCCGACTGACCATCTGTTTGTGGATGATAAGTCGTGCTGAAGTTCAGACTTGTTCCCAAGCTAGCTTGCAGACTCTGCCAAAATTGTGATCGGAACCTGGTGTCACGATCGGAGACAATGCAGACCGGTACTCCATGAAGTCTCACAATTTCCTGTATGAGTTCATGGGTATCAGAGATAGCACATTATGAAGAGTTTTTAAATCTAAAATAGATTATTACCTCCATGTACTTCTTTGCTAATGTCTCAGTTGATTGGCCAACTCGAAATGGGATGAAGTGAGCCGACTTTGTGAGTCGATCCATAATGACCCAAATCGCATCGTTACCCTTTGTGCTGCGAGGAAGAGCAGTTACAAAGTCCATCGTGATGTGCTGCCACTTCCATTCTGGGATTGGTAACGGTTGAAGTAGTCCAGCTGTCCTATGATGTTCAGCCTTTACCTGCTGACACACCAAACATTTTGCGACACTCCTGGCTACTTCACGCTTCATTCCATGCCACCAATAATTCTGACGTAGATCTTTGTACATTTTGGTACCTCCAGGATGTACTGAATAGGGAGAGCTGTGAGCTTCTTTCATTAACTCTTCCCGAACAGGACCTTTTGGTACACACAATCTGCTGCCGTATCTCAAAGATCCGTCTTCATGGATGATGAAATCTGTTCTGAGTCCATTCTCCACTTGTTCTCTGATCTTTTGCAACTTAGCATCGCTGGCTTGAGCTGCTTTGATCTGATTGACAATAGTTGATTGAACTTGTAGATTCATCAAATTTGAAACATCACCTGGCATGACTAGTTCGATCTCCATCTGATGTAGGTCTTGCTGAAGCTTCCACTGTGTGGTGAGATTCATTGCTAATGGTTGGCGACTAAGAGCATCAGGTACTACGTTCACCTTTCCTGGATGATATTGCAAATTGATGTCGAAGTCCGCCATAAGTTCTAACCATCTTCTCTGCCGCATATTCAATTCCTTCTGAGTAAACACATACTTCAGACTTTTGTGATCTGTGTAGATGTTCACTCGTTCACCAAGTAAGTAGTGGCGCCAAATCTTGAGAGCAAAAATAACACCTGCCAACTCTAGATCATGCGTCGGATAATTGCGCTCATGAGTCTTCAGTTGTCTTGAAGCATAAGCCACAACCTTACCGTGCTGATGTAGAACACATCCTAATCCCTTACCGGATGCATCGCAATGCACTTCGAATCCTCCAGATTGATCCGGTATGACGAGAATAGGTGCAGATGTCAGTCTTGACTTGAGTTCTACGAAAGCTTGCTCGCATGCTTCTGACCACACAAATTCCTCATCTTTTCGTGTGAGCTTGGTCAGGGGTGTTGCTATCTTCGAAAAGCCTTCAATGAATCTTCTGTAATATCCAGCTAAACCCAAGAAACTCCGAATATCCTTCACTGATTTTGGTGTAGGCCATTCGCTGACTGCTGAAACTTTTGCTGGATCCACAGAAATCCCTTCTCCTGATACGATGTGTCCAAGAAAACCAACTTGTTTTAGCCAAAACTCGCACTTGCTGTACTTGGCATAAAGCTTATGTTGTCGAAGTATTTCCAGGACAATTCGTAAGTGCTCCGCATGCTCTTTCCGATTCTTAGAATATACCAGGATGTCGTCGATGAAGATGACAACGAACCTGTCTAAATACTCCCGGAAAACTTGGTTCATAAGGTTCATGAAGATTGCTGGTGCATTGGTCACTCCAAATGGCATTACTAGAAATTCGTAATGACCATAACGAGTTCTGAAAGCTGTTTTGTGAATATCAGCCTCCTTGACCTTCACTTGATGATATCCTGAACGAAGATCTAGTTTAGAGAAGACACAAGATCCACTTAGCTGATCGAATAAATCGTCGATGCGCGGGAGTGGATACTTGTTCTTTATAGTAACTTCGTTCAAGGTCCTATAGTCGATGCACATTCTGTATGAACCTTCCTTCTTCTTCACCAACAGTACAGGTGCTCCCCAACTTGAAGTGCTGGGACGAATCCATCCTTTCGCCGGTAATTCGTCCAACTGTGTTCGTACTTCCTTCAATCCTTCCGGACTTAGTCTATAGGGTGCTTTGATTACTGGTTGTGCTCCTGGTACTAAGTCAATACTGAATTCAAGAGCTCGATCAGGAGGCAAACCTGATATATCGTCAGGGAATACATCATCGAACTCTCGAACTACCTCCGGTCTTGTTTCTTCTTCTGCATGAGCTGCTGCAACTACTGCTTCCCTTGGCTTTGCTTTGTAAGTACTTGGTTCTAGTGTACGATCTCCACTCTTGAAATAGAAGACCGGATGATCTGGAATCTCAAATACTACCCTCCTTTGACGACAGTCGATGGTAGCATAAAAGGTTCCAAGCCAGTCCATTCCTAGAACCACATCGAAGTTTGGTATGTCCAGTACTTTGAAGTCGGCGTAAAACTCTCGACTGCAGATGATGACTGGACACATGTTGTATCCCATAGTTGCCTTTAGAACACCATTTCCAGAACTGACGTTCCAGCTGGATACAAGCGGTGAGACTGGAATCGCATGGGTTCGGACAAACCGTTGCGACATAAAGCAGTGGGATGCCCCAGTATCAAACAGTGCAAGTGCAGGTAGTGAAGCTACTAGGATTGTACCTAAGGTATATGGGATAGGTTTTAGGTATAGGGAAAGTGTGTAGGTAAACAAAACTAAAAGATAAATTTGAGAAAGTAGGTTTACCAGTAATGACTTGGCCAGTGGCCTCAGTTTCTTCAACAGACATCATGAACGCCTGGCGCTTCGGCACATTCCTCCTGGCCTGAGGAGCATTCCTCTGAACGTTTCTTTGTGCTTGATGGAACTGTCGAGGAGGTGGTGCAGCTTGTGGTCCCCTAGGTGGTGCAGGCAGTGCAAGTCTGGTAGCAGGTGCCGGAAGAGCCGGTCGCTGCTGATAAGTATTTGCTGGCCGGGATGCAGCAACCGAGTTCTGCCTTTGAGGACAAGATCCAATATCATGAGTGGCTGAACCGCAGGTCAAGCAAAGGCGGTTGGCTCGACGGCAATCCTTCATCATATGCCCCTTTCTCTTGCAGTAGGTGCAAAAGGCTGGGCTAGGACGATGAGTTGGTACTCCGGGTCGCCTTGGCACGAAGGGTGGTCTGGACATGGCTCCACCTGCCATCTGGTTGGCAGGGCGCTTGACTCCTACAGAGTGAGGTCTTCCCCTCTCTTTTATCACTTGCCTCGTAACTGCGGGCAGCTTCAAGGGCTTCCTCATGAGTCAAAAACTTTCCGGTGGCAAGAGCAGCCTTGATCTCGGTGTCCAAACCTTGCTGAAAACGACGGGCTCTGATCTCGTCCGTCGGTATCAGGTGTGCCGCGAATCGGCTCAACATAGTGAACTCGGCATCATATTCATCTACTGATTTCTCCCACATTGATCCTTGCTGTAGATGAATAAATTGCTGCTCAATAGCGAACCTGGCGGTCACAGGGAAATATTTCGCGTCAAACTTCTCGCGAAATGTTTTTCATTCAATCGGCTGTGCCAGACGGGTTTCTTCCGCCTTCCACCAATTACGAGCGTTATCCGTGAGCTGTAGCTTCGCTACACGGACCTAAGCATTATCTGGCACTTGAGCTGCTGCCAGATCGTCTTCAATACTTTGTGCCCATTCTTCTGCTTCGAGAGGGCTTCCTTTACCCGAGAATTGCTTTGGGTGCAAAGCTCTGAATTGTTTTATTCCCGGTGCATCTGCCTCAGGACGACTCAGAAGTTGTTGCTGTCCCTCTAGCAGACTGCGGATCGCATCGAATAGCATGGTTTGCTCAGTGGATGGTGCGGAAACAATTGGAGTGAGAGGTAGTGCTGAAGGGGTATTGTTGGCGTTGGTGCTGGTGTTGTTCGGGGAATTGTTCGGGGAATCCATAACCCTGAAGAAAAATTTGGATTAGGACAGATTCAAATACATGAAATGATAAGATTCAAGGAATAAAGACTTGTAAGATTCAAAGAACATGAATTGTAAAGAATGTTTTAGTTGCTGTTTCTTGTGTTATATTGCTTAGGTTGTTCACGCAGACCAGAACTGCATGACAGGGATTCACACAGCTCGGACCTCCATGGGCCACCAACAAAACCTGTCACGCCCCGCTTCCCAGTGTACGGCGAAGTGGACGTGACGAGGCCCGCTACGTATGTACTCAGAAGTACATACGCTAAGCGTAACTAAGCAATATAAAATAATCACAAGAGACAAATGATATTGAAATAACAGCAACTTTTATTAATATCATTCTTTGTACAATGCATGAAATGAAAATGCAACTGGAATGGAAAAGCAATGCCTAAACAGTGGCATAATAATAAAAGGAAATGCTGGAAAGAACAAAGTACAATTATCTAGAGCTCTGGGTCTTCTTGGAACTGCTCCAAATCTTCACTTGTGGGCTCGGTCTCAACTTGGTCCAACACACCTGACGACATTCAAAGAAGAAAGAAATAGAATGTCATCAGCGAACAGGTCGCTCGGTAAGTCCCAAAGAAAAGAAGAATGAGAATGGCAGAGTAGCAGTATTTTCTAAAGTATTATGTTGTTGAATATTATGGAATATTGTTTAACGCCGTTGTTTGTAGCTTGGTACAGAAGGATGCCAGTGTATACGAGGGGGATCTCTATATGCTAGAGATCAGGGCAAATGGAGAGTACAAGGAACCGTTATGCCACGGTACAACAGCAACAGTATTCATGTTAGGTGTCTTAATCTGACCACCTCGTGCCACCTTTAACACCTTCCGTACCAATCTACCCCTTTAAACCCCGTAGTGTTTTAACAGTGTTGTAGTATTGGAATATGTAAACTGGATGACTGACCAAAACCATGATATCAGTAAACATGTTGTAACTGTATAATCAGGAAAATGGAATATCAGGATAATGGATGAATATCCATGATTTGATTCAGTCAAAATGAATATATTGTTAACTGGATTCAGGGATTCTTGTATTCAAATTTGTATTGGAATATGATTGAATATAGGTTGACTTGAATTATATTCAAGTCAGAATTAGTCAGACTCCAACCCGAGTCAGACTAAAAGAAAGATAATTTGAAGTTCAATATTAGTTAGGGGCCTTATTGTAATTTGTGAAACTTGAGGGGGTTTTATGTAAAAAGTACTTTTGTATAGTTTTCAAAATATACCTCAAGTATTTAATAATCATCTTTATTATTATAATGAATGTGAATTTTATTTGTGTTATTCTAGTGAATATATCCTAATAGAAGAATTAATTGTTTATTTGAAATTCGTGGTATTTTAATGTAACTTTTAATCTTGAATTTTAGGAAAAAGTGGAAACTTTATATTATAACAAAATAGGTGTTTAAATGATAATTATATATAATTAAACACATAAATAATTTTCTTTTATATGAATATTTTATTTACAAAAAGTCTCGCGTTCCTTAAATATCGTATTTTAAACCTTTCGAGACCGAATGCTCCTTGCGGAGGTCTGAATCTCGCACTACTAGCCTGCGGGTGCACGATGAACCATACTATCCCTAACAGGTTCCCCAAAGATGGGTTGTAGCGGCACTTTGCTTAGGTTTTATAAATACTTTTCATTTAGGAAAAACGGTTTTATAAATATAGGGTGTTTATTTGCAAAAGAGTATAGTTTCCGTATTTTAGTTATTAGGGTTTCCTAAGCCAACTAGCCTATTTCTATGGTCTAAACGATGAGTCATTAGAAGCCTCAAATCGCCTCTTCACCGTCAATTGCGGCCAGATAAGTGCTAGGTAAGTGGGAAGGAACCACAGTCGTGGGCCTAATTAAAAACCACTAGCCTTAGACACACTTGCCTAGACCCACAAGACAGTTTAGATAAACGATCGATGTCCATGACCAATCGTGCTTTCATTTTATATAAGATTTTATTTAGAAAAGTTTACAATTTAAAGATTTAACTAAAGGTTATAAAGGTTATGGTATTTTAGTGAAAAGTCCTGTAATTTCGTATTCTGTATTTTTGATATTTATCATTTAGGGTTATATTGAGTGTGTGTAAGGGTAGGTCATTACCCCGTGACTTATATTAGGTTTTGGTGAAGTTTAAAGGTGAAATAAGCTATGTTAAACCTAAAGGTATTAAAGTGCAAGAATACGGTATTCGTAAACGTTATCATTTCATGTGTGAAATTTCATTCAAATTGATTGAAACAAGTTTAGTTATCACAATAAACATGTTTAGGAGTGAGGTACTTGATTACATTAAGAAAAATGAACTTCATGGTATTTTAATGAAAGAAATACGGTTTTGTAAAGAACATATCATTTCATGTGGAAAAGTGTGATTAAATTGGTTTAAGGGTGATTAATAGTCAACATGCATATGGGTAGATAATATGTATTAGGTGACAAGTGGAATTTTAAAGAAAAATCGAATCGGAAATCGGTTTGTCCGATTTCCGTCGGGTTCCAGAAATTCGTATTTTTACATTAAAGAAAAAGAAGGTAGAAGAGGTGGGACTTACAGGTTTAAACTCTTCTAAAGAGTAAAGAGAACTAGGGAGGAAGGCCGAGGGGTGATTACGTCGCCGGTTGCTCCAAAACGCGTCGTCGGAATTCCGTCAGAGCTTCGCCGGGAACTCGATTTCGAAGCACACTTCTTGTGGAAACTTTTGAGAGAGTGGCTCAAGATTTTGGGGGGTGAGAGGGTAGTGTGTAGGGTTGGTATTTATAGGGTTAGGCTAGGGTTAGGGTAGATGAAAAGTTAAAAATAAAAATATGATAAAATGTAATAAAAATGTATTAAAAGTGGAGTAATTGGGGGTTTTAAAAAGCTCTGGAAGTGGTATGAGGCTGAAACTTTGCAGGTGCGTAGGGAATACCAAAAGACACAACTTTCATGTTGTGACCCTCGCCGGAATCGGCCGAATCAGCGGTGACTCGGCCGTGACTCGGTCGGATCACTGAGTCGGCCGAGTCAAAGGCCGAGTTGGACGATTCCCGACCGATTCCGGTGACCTGGATCTCCCCCGACGGTTCATCTACCCTCTGCAAGTGTTACATCTTTGGGTGTAGTGGGGTTTTTATGAGATATGCACGTGTAAACTCTTGGTATTCTAAAGGTTTTTTAAAATTCCATATTAAAAATAATGTGGGGTATGGGATTCGAACTCTGGTGGCTTGGTTCAGCAATGCAAGGTATTACCAATGAGCTACAAGCTCTTTCTTGTAATTATTGTAAGGAATTAAATATTTAAGTTGTTTCCAACAACAATACTCCAATTGTACACTATTTTTAAAGCAAATTTTTGGTATACAAAATTGGAGTTGTTACACAAGTCGCTAAAAGGGCAGAACCGACCATCCAAGTCGCAAAAAGGGCAGCAACAACCATCCAAGTCGCAAAAAGGGCAGCACCGACCGTCTAAGTCATAAAAAGGGCAGCACCGACCGTCCAAGTCGCTAAAAGGGCAGCATCGACCGTCCAAGTCGCTAAAAGGGCAGCACCGACCGTCCAAGTCACAAAAAGGGCGGCATCAACTGTCCAAGTCGCAAAAAGAGCAGCACCGACCGTCCACGTAGCTAAAATGGCAGAACTGGCCGTCCAAATCGCAAAAAGGGCAGAATCGACCGTCTACGTTGCTAAAATAGCAGAAACGACATGTTGGATATGTATGCCCTAGAGGCCATTATTGTATAGTACTAGTTTGTATAATACATTTTGGAAGATTAGGATATATATATATACGGGTTTACGACAGGCTTGCTCGATATAGTAGTATGCTACTTGGTTTGTTTCTATCTTAATATATGTATATGTTTCTTTTAACATATCGCTAAAAACATATTGATGGAGCCCTTAGGATCTTTGCTTGACTACCGGCGTTGTGATGGCGATCACACTAGTGGGGGCTGGATAGTCTATAAGCACATCCTTATTTTGGTCCCTAGTCATAGGATTATCGAGACAGGGCATCGATACTCCAGAGTAGACTGGTGCATACACTTCTCATCCCAGCAGGGGAGATGGTATGTCCCACAGCCATCAGTACGTCGTACTGGAGATAGTATGCAGGTGCTCGTTAGGTTACGAGTACACTGGACAGGACTCGTTGGGAACTGTAGGTTGGTGTTATACCTATCGTCGGTTAACAGTTCCCAGGTGACATGAGTACAGCTTAGTCTGTTGACTTGACACTGTCACTTCGCCTCAAGTGTGTTCCCACTGTTCTTAGATTGCTACCCTACCACGGCTCTATTGAGTCGTGCAAACAGATAGTAATTGGGTGCAGTCCCGAAGCACTTGGAGGCAGTGAAGGTTAGACAGGATTCGTCTCTCCCGGTATTGGGAGTTGATATCGCGCTGTGTCTAGGAGAGCAATTACACATAGTCGTCCCTGGTCAGGGCAAGCGAGATTTACTGGTAGTGTTTCCGGTAATTTCTCAAGGTGTTCTGGGCTACACTCCGACATGACTTGTACCGCTAATAGGGGTCTGACGTTTGCCACCCCCTAGGCCCACATGCGATACTCTTAGACGAACAGACTGGACTGTACGGAAATTGTCACATTCAGGCTCAGTAGGAGTTCGGATGGGTTCACCTCGTCGGTCTTCTTATCGGCATCTACCTGGGGACTGTTACGTACAGCTAGTACTGCTTGCGGTCTGTGGTTAAACCCACTGCCAGCGTAGTATCGAGCCTTTAGAGTCCCATACAGAGGTTTATTCGCCTTTAGGCAAAACAGAGTAGAGGTCGCATGGTTTTGCGACGGGGTTCGTTCACATCCGCGCACTTGTGCACGTTTGGTGTCCGGGCAGTTATTACTAGCGGCTTTGGTTTAAGCCAGATCCTAGTATTTGTTTTGGGATTGGTTTTGTCTCATTGTATTCGTGTTCCTCGGAACACGGATACGGCTGTGTATGCACAGTTGACAGATGCAGAGGCAGAGGATTCTCATTAGGGTTGTTGACCGTTGACTTTTTCCAAACCCTAATGAAAATGAGAAATATGATTAATGATATTAATTAAAGATAATTGTGCCATGGTTAGGTTGACCATTTGACTTATGTTGACATTTTGACTTTGGTTGACCGGTTGACTTATGTTGACAATTTGACCATCATCATTTCACATGGAAGATGCTTCTTGATTCTTGCAAAATTCATTTAATGTGAAATGATAATGGTCATTCCAAATGAACCATCACAATTTCTTTTTAATTATTATTATTAATTGATTATTCTCTCATATGAGAGTATGGTTGCAAAAAGTAGCTTATTCTCTCTTGCTCTTACTCTCTCATGTTTGGAGCTCTCCCTCTTCCTCTCAAAGCTTAAGTGTTCCATGTGTTGGAAATCATAAGCTCTTGAGACAAAACCATCAAGACTCATCTCTACTCTTTCTAGGGTTCTTTGTCTAGCAAACCAAGCACTCTAATTACCTCTTGGTTGAGGTAGGAGCTCAAGTTCGAGGCCCTCGGGTGGATCTATCTTCGGCAAAGAGAAGATGACGAGAAAGAGCCGTTCAAACCACTACAAGGAGCAAGCAAGAAGGAGAACCACAACAAGAAGGGAAGGAGTTCAAGATATAGGTATAACCATTCTACATAGTAGCTAGAACTTGTAGTTTATGTGTTAGTTTTTGTTTAGCAAAGATCCATCATGGATGGTCCATGTCACCTTGTAAGAAAATTTTGATTTTTACCTATTCCGCCTCCCCGAAAGAACTGGGGTGGGTAACGTGGACCTAACAGTGGTATCAGAGCCTAGCTAAACAACAATTAACTGTTAGCAAAGTGTTTAGAACTTTGATCCGAGAAAAATCGCGAAACATGTCAAAATTCCATACTTTCTGCCGATTTTTAAAACAGCTCTAAAAATATTTCCACATACCTTAAAAATCGGTGCAGGGTTTTTTAGGAACAGCCAGGAAAAATGAGCCCACGACTTGGTCAAAGCGCCGCAGAAGCGCGGCGAAACCTTGAGTCTCGCCGCGGATCCGCGGCCGAGTTGACTCGGCCGCGACTCAGGTTTCCTGCAGTTTGTTCAGTGTGGTGTTTTGGGATTTTTAAGATGTTTTGTTTCTGCCCAGATTTTCCATAGAACAATGTTATGTTTGGGGTAGTTACAAATTGGTATTCTTTGATCGAAGTTCTATAAACTTTAGCTATTTGGTTATATCTGTGATGTGATATATTCACTGAACGTCGACTAATCGCTATACGTCGATTAGTAGGGGTTGTGCATATCTGTGATCTGTAATGTTGTTGGATTGTGTATATGAACTTGTTGGATTGTTACGGATGAATAGACGGGGTTTTGTGAGATGAGAGTTTCTTTATCTTTCATTTGATGTAATATGTAAATTGATGTAATATTATTTTATGGTCGCACATCCGGGATAAGATTGTAGCCGCCATTGTATATTATTTCTTTTACTGTTTTTGCTCCTAGGATAGACCTAAGGTGGGGGTGCACAAACTACTGGGTACCTCGAAGTTCCGAGTGGCCTACTCACGTTGTTGAGAGAGTTTGCTTCACTTCGGGTACTTGGCGGGTAGTTTGCCGCACCCGTAGGGGTCTAGGGTGGGGTTTGGCTATTCATCGCGACCGTGTAATCCGTCTTTCATTGCACGCTTGAACGAAACGCAGATTCTTAGTATATCCAATGTGGTCATCTGTGATCTGGAATGGCTATCATTGCATCTGACGAATGTATATATCTATATATGATATCTGGTAGGCGTTGTTTATGTTTTGCATCCGCACTAGTCCAGCCCCCGCTCTGTCGTTAGTTAAGTAACCTAACGGGAGATGACGGGGCCCCGTGGCGAATGCGGATGGCATAAGCGTACGTCATATTTTCGTTGTTTTCTGCAATGGTAGGATTAATTGATGGGGCGCATTATATAAATGCAAAGAAAAACAAGCATAAAAGATGTTGTTGGAACAATTTTCAAAAAGCTGTTATTGCAAGGACGTTCACTTTTGTTTTGCACAGAGGTATTCGGTTATGAATGTCCAGCACCTCATTCGACGAGGCAAGGGCCGAGATCCCTTCATCGGGAGTGACCCCTTGGACAAAAGTTTGCTGTAAGTCGATGTAGTACACCCCAGTACTTGTGGGGAGGCGGAATTTACAAAAACAATCAAGTTTAAGGAACGAACATCGACTAACCGCTTAAATCGAAGCTAAACTATAAATAACCGTACACAAAGATTTTCTTATCACTTGTGATTAGGGATTATACCTATCGAAACTAGTCCTTCGTCTTTGTGTCCTCCTTTGTTCTCCTCGACCTTCTCTAGGTAGTAGACGATCCACCCGAGAGCAAAACACCAAGCTACACCTCTAACTTGAGGTAACTAATCTACTTTGATTGCTAATCAAAGAAGAAAGGATGATATAGAGTGAAGGTAATGGATGTTTAAGTCTAACTAAACCTTTGATCTCAACACATGAGGATTAAGGATTAGTCTCTTGAAGATGAGAGCTTGAGGAGAGAGAATGTGAGATAAGATTATGAGATGAGAGAGAGTGTATCATAATATATTATGAAGCATTCTCATTTATCAACAAAAGAAAATGAGTGATGAATAAGCATGCTTCACAAATATCTAATGGTGATTCATTAAGCATGTGTCATTATCATTTATGGTGCAATAATGATAATGATGAATCACTCTCATGACTCACAATCTTATCCAAAGTAACCTCCTTAGTCACATCTTCTAGAAGCTTCTCGTACAATTACGAGAACGCCCCTCCAATCCGCAAAAATAAGGAAAAACTTTAGACTGTAAAAATCCAATAACCGGATACCAGTAACTGGCTTAAACCAAAGCCGACTGGTAAAAACTGTCTGAAAGTCGTACGTGCGTAAACGCACGTATGCGTCCGAACCCTTTGTCACAAAACCATGCAACCTCTATATCGTTTCGCCTGGAGTAGGAAACTCTCTGTGTGGGACTCTAGAGACTCGACTACTACGCTGGCAGTGGGTTTAACCACAGACCGTAAGCGGCACTAGCTGTACGTAACGGTCCCCAGGTAGTTGTCGATAAGAAGGCCGATGAGAAAACCCATCCGAACTCCTACTGAGTCTGATGTGACAATCTCCATACAGTCCGGTCCGTTCGTCCAAGACTATCGCATATCGGGCCTAGGGGGGCGGCAAGCGTCAGTCCCCTAATAGCGGTATAAGTCGTGTCGGAGGGAAGCCCATTACACCCTGAGAAACTACTGGAATCTACCAGCAAATCTCGCTTGCCCTGGCCAGGGACTTTGCGTAATGGCTCTCTGACACAGCACGATATCTACTCCCAATACCGGGAGGGACGAATCCTGTCTAACCGCCACTGCCTCCAAGCGCTCGGGACTGCACCCAACTGCTACCTGTTTGCACGACTCCTTTGAGCCGTGGTAGGGTAGCAATCTAAGAACAGTGGGACACACTCGAGGCGAAGTAGCAGTGTCAAGTCTGCGGACTACGCTGTACTCATGTCACCTGGGAACTGTTCACTGACGACTGGTATCAAACCAACCAACAGTTCCCTGTGAGTCCTGTCCGGTGTACCCGTAACCCAACGAGCACCTGTATACTATCTCCAGTACGACGTACTGACGGCTGTAGGACAGACCATCTCCCCAACTGGGATGAGAAGCGTACACACTAGTCTACTCCGGAGTATCGATGCCCTGTCTCGATAATCCAACGACCAGGGACCTGAATGAGGATGTGCTTGTAGACTACCCAGCCCCCACTAGTGTGACTGCCATCACAACACTGGTAGACAAGCAAGATCCCAAGAGCTCTATCAATACGTACACTCACATATTAAGATAGAAAAACCAAGTAGCATACTACCATGTTTAGCAAGACTGTTATATACATGTGAATATCCCAAGCTTCCATTAAGTAATATACAAGCTAGTATGATACAGTAATGGCCTTCTAGGGCATAAACACTAACAATCTCCCACTTGCACTAGGGCCATGTACTGGCATATCGTAGACCAATGATCTCGAGTAGCCTTTCGAACTGAATCTGAGGAAGGGCCTTAGTGAATGGATCAGCAATATTATCCTCCGTATTTACTCTCTTTACCTCGATCTCCCGGCGATCTACGATCTCCCTGATCAGGTGATACCGCCTCAAGATGTGTCTGGACTTCTGATGGGACCTTGGTTCCTTCGCTAAAGCTATAGCTCCGTTGTTGTCGCAATACAGAGGTATTGGACCAACACTGGTAGGAACCACCTGAAGTTCTGTGAGGAACTTCTTCATCCAGACAGCTTCTTTTGCGGCATCGCAAGCAGCTATGTACTCCGCTTCCATCGTCGAGTCAGCAACGGTATCCTGCTTGGAGCTCTTCCAACAGACCGCCCCTCCATTGAGGGTAAAGACATAACCCGACATGGACTTGGAGTCATCCTTGTCACTCTGGAAGCCGGAATCAGCATAGGCCTCCATCTTGAGGTCCTTTCCGCCGTAAACCAAGAACATCTCCTTAGTCCTCCTCAGGTACTTGAGAATGTTCTTTACTGCTATCCAGTGATTCTCCCCTGGGTTTGCCTGATACCGGCTTACAACGCTCAATGCGTATGCTACATCTGGTCTGGTACATAACATCGCATACATTATAGAGCCTACCGCAGAAGCGTAGGGTATAATTGACATGCGTTCCCTTTCCAAATCAGTCTTGGGAGACATCTCTTTGGAGAGGGTGATTCCGTGACAAGCCGGTAGGTTACCGCGCTTAGAATCTTCCATACTGAATCTTTTCAATATGGTGTCTATGTACCTGGACTGTGAAAGTCCCAACATCCTCTTTGATCTATCACGATAGATCTGGATCCCCAGAATGTAGGTGGCATCACCCAGGTCCTTCATGGAGAATTTCTGTGACAAGAATCTTTTGACTGACTGTAGCATAGGAATATCATTTCCTATTAGGAGAATGTCATCCACGTACAAGACGAGGAATACAACAACTCTCCCTACAATCTTACTGTATATGCATGGTTCATCTGGATTTTTGATAAAGTCGAATTCTTTGACAGTATCATCAAAACAGATGTTCCAACTCCGCGATGCCTGCTTTAGTCCATAAATGGATTTAAGCAGCTTGCATACTTTACCGCTGCTCCCACTCTGAATGAATCCCTCTGGCTGATCCATATAGACGCTCTCTTCTAAATTTCCATTTAGAAAGGCCGTCTTTACGTCCATCTGCCAGATTTCATAATCGTGGAAGGCAGCAATAGCAAGAAGGACCCGAATGGATTTCAGCATAGCCACTGGAGAAAAAGATTCGTCATAGTCCAAACCTGGTCTTTGACGGAAACCCTTTGCAACAAGTCTAGCCTTATAGGTTTCAACCTGTCCATCTACACCAATCTTCTTTCTGAAGATCCACTTGCATCCTACGGGTTTCACCCCATCTGGAGCAGTGTCCAAAGTCCATACTTTGTTAGTGTACATGGACTCCATTTCGGTCCGCATTGCATCCAGCCATTTTACCGAGTCACCGCTCTGAATGGCTTGCTGGAAGCTAGTAGGGTCGTCATTATCAATGACGCAATCTTCTCTATCCCCGTCTATGAGAAAACCGTAGTATCTCTCGGGCGGATGAGACTGCCTACTACTTCTGCGGATAGGCGCTGGTATGTCCCTTTCTTCTGAAACTTCTTGTTCCACCAAACTTTCAGTAATAGCTTGTGGTTCTGGAATTTCTTCCAGTTCTACTGCGCTCCCACTCTTCTGATTTTCTAAAAATTCAGTTTCTAAGAAGCGGGCATGACGAGAAACAAAAACCTTTTGTTCCTCTACGTAGTAGAAGCAATATCCCATGGAATTCTTTGGATATCCCACAAACTTACACTCTACTGAGCGTGCCTCGAGCTTGTCCGGATGCTGCTTTTTTACAAAAGCTGGACATCCCCATGTCTTCAGGTACTGAAGATGGGGTTTCTTCCCACTCCACATCTGATATGGCGTGGTAGGCACAGTCTTGGTTGGAACCTTGTTTAAAAGATATGCTGCTGATTCTAGCGCATAACCCCAGAATGATCGCGGTAACTCAGCCTTACTCATCATGGAACGAACCATATCTAATAGGGTTCGATTCCTCCTTTCCGATACACCGTTGTGTTGTGGTGTGTATGGAGGAGTAAGCTGAGAGAGAATTCCTTTCTCTTTTAAGTAACCCAGGAACTCGGCACTTAAGTATTCACCACCTCGATCAGATCTCAGTGTCTTAATACTTTTGCCTGTTTGGTTTTCCACTTCATTCTTGTATTCTTGGAATTTCTCAAAGGCCTCGGATTTATGCTTCATCAAGAAGATATGTCCATACCTAGAGAAATCATCCGTAAAAGTAATGAAGTAGGAATAACCACCTTTCGCATGTGTAGACATTGGACCGCACACGTCACTGTGTACGAGTCCTAAGAGCTCGCTCGCTCTTACTCCGTGTCCAGAAAACGGAGTCTTTGTCATCTTTCCCATGAGACAAGATTCACAAGTGGCATAAGATTGATATTCGAACGGATTCAAATATCCTTCTCTATGTAACTTTGTTAACCGTGTTTCATTGATGTGACCTAGTCTACAATGCCATAAGAAAGCCTGATTTACTTCTGGAGACTTTCTTTTAAGTGTGTTCTGGACATTGAAAACCTGAGCTTGATTCAATACGTATATACCGTCATCTAATGTACCGGACCCAATCAGAACTTGATTTAGGTGGATGTGAACTACATCGCTTACGAATGTAAAGTCATATCCCTCTCTAGAAAGAGAGGACACTGATATGATATTACAAGTCAAACTAGGTACATACAGACAGTTACGTAGAATCAATATCTGCCCACTTGTCAAACCCAGGCGATATTCTCCCACGGATTCAGCATCCACGCTCATTCCGTTTGCAACTCTGAGAGACAAATCACCTATCCTTATAACTTTACGGTTTCTCAAAGCATGTAACGAATTACAGATATGAGATCCTGCTCCGGTATCTAGTACCCAGGAAGTAGAGTTAATTGACAAACAATTCTCAATTACAAACACACTTGAGGCTGAAGCCACAACATGCTTCGAATCCTGGCTACTGGCTTCCAAAGCCCTGCAATCCTTCTGCCAATGTCCATTCCCATAACAATAGGAATATCCCTCCTTACCTATACCAAGTCCCGGAACTGTTTCTCTTCCCTTTCCTCCTACTTTGCTGACACCGTATATCGGCTTTGCAGAGGTCTTCTTCTTTTCACCCTTTGCTTTCGCCTTGGATGAAGAGGAAGAAGGTCCCCTATTAAGCAGAGCCTGTGTCTCCCTGGTTTCTTTCAGGGTGTAAGTAGAGGGTAGGGACTGTGGAAATAAGTCAGTATATGACATTTTTCCCAACGTGGTCTCCAGGTCTTTGAGCTCATCAATATAGCTAGTCATCGTAAGGACGTCGTCCCTTACAGATGACCCGTCAGCCGACCTCGCTTGAATCAATTCGTTCGAGGCCTCATATCTTGCGATATGAGATTGCTCTCCATATAAATCTTTGTTATGGAGAAAGATGGAACCAGAGTCCATCTTCTCGTGCTGCTTCTGGTATCTACCATCAACTGAAGCCAACATGAGGCACTTGGCTTTCGCTTTATTCTTTTCCTTTGTCTGACGGATATCCATATCCGCGACGGTGGAAACTGGACCTGGGACGGTGGGATCTTGAGTAGTAATAGGGTGGTCCAGCTTGTCATAGGCAATGGTCATCTGAACAGACCTTTGCCAGTCAAATAAGTTAGATTCAGTCATCTTGTTATCTAGATGTAACCTAGTCATGGTCACAAGGTTGCTGCAATGAGAGAGAGAGAAGAAAACACTTTAGCATGATGCTCTTGCAAGTTTAGAGTGGTTTTTAATTTATCTAAACTGGATGGCCCCCACTGTTTCTCGAATCCTTCCTCAAACCATAAAAGAAGAATTAGCCAGGACTATTCTCACCGTACAATACTTGCTTAACCGTTCAGCCAGGCCAGTGTCGATACTTCGAGGGAGGTTTTCCAACGCTTTCGCGAAGTTCCTTAATTAAATAACCTCTTTTCTCTGGGGGCGTAACCCCGCTGACACCTTTCTGGACACCTACTAGGTTTATAGCATTGATCGTTAAGTGACGAATATCCTGATAAGTAGCATATACTCACAGTAGGATCGGGATCCAAATATCATCGTCTGATAATGTTATAGGAATGCTACCAACATTCATCAAACTCAAAATGGTATGCATCTCTTTGCAAATTTCAGTTTCTTTAGAAATTCCCGATATACATTTTTGCCCCATGTTCTTATGACCTTGACGAAAGCCAACAAATCATAAAACACATGTCAAGTTATGCCCATCATTATCTTGTTAATTTGAACCCACCCGTATATACCCTTGACGAAAGCCAACAAGGTTATACGACTGTCCCAAACCAACTCATCTATCTATGCAACAAATGAATACCCCAGCAGCTACCAAACACTATGCCTTGACGAAAGCCAACAAGCATAGCTTGAATACTACTGACCATCCATAAGAAATGACGGAGGGCTACGACTGGTTTTGGCGAAACCGTGAACGTAGTGAACTTGATATAACCGAAGGAACCTGATAGCTTTTAAAAGGAGTGGTTAAATCTCCGCATTTAAAAATATCTGTTTTAAAATTAACCGAGTGGTTTCTTTTAAATTGTTCCAACGATTTAATCTTGGTTTATTTTCTTTGCATTATAGATAATGCGTCCCATCATTAACCTATCATTGCAGAAAACAACGAAAATACAACGTCCTCTTATGCCATCCGCATTCGCCACGGGGTCCCGTCATCACTCGTTAGGTTACTTAACTAACGACAGAGCGGGGGCTGGGCTAGTGCGGGTGTAAAACATAAGTGACGTCTAAATAGCTATCATAAATATAGATATTTTACATTCGTCTGACGCAATGATATTCATTCCAGAACACAGATAAACAATATTGGATTTGCAAGCAATCTATATTTCTTTTGAGCCTGCAAGAAAAGACAGATTACACAGTTGTGATGAATAGCCGTTACCCCACCCTCGACCCCTACGGGTACGGCAAACTACCCACCCGGTAGTCTGTGTACCCTACCTTGGGTCAGTCCTAGGAGCAAAAACAGTAAAATGAAATAATACAACGGTGGCTACGACCGCAACCTGGAAGTGCCCCGCAAAAATAATATTACAACAAATTACATTTACAACAAATGAATTAAACAATAACCCATTGCAAACCCCGGCTATACACCACAACAGTCCAATACAGTTTATATGCACAAACAGATATAACCATTTCAGAAATGTGCAACCCCCTGCCAACCGACATACTAGCAGTTGGGGGAGGTTTACGAACACATTAAACAATCACAGATATAATCCAATATGCAAATACTGTACAATTTCGATCGATTAAACAACATCAATATTGCTCCAAAATCTGCTCTGTTAAACAGTAACCTGAGCAAATATTAAATATTCCAGAAAACCCCAAATATCACAGGGGACCCACACATGAAAGATGAGTCCATGACTCGGCAACTCGGCCGCGGAAGCGCGGCGGATCGGTGGGATCCGCCGCCCTTCCGCGGCGCTTTAGCCGATTCATGGGCTCGAATTTCATGGGTGTTCTCCTGGACCCTTTTCTAGCTTTCTGAGCAACCCTGAACAATTTTAGGACATCAATTTAAGTTCGACAGAAACTGAACAGATTTAGGGTTTTCCGGCTTCGTTTTTCCGTTCGAAATTCGTACAAATTTGCAATTAAGTTATTTATTGTTTAGCGAGGCTCTGATACCACTGTAAGTCGATGTAGTACACCCCAGTACTTGTGGGGAGGCGGAATTTACAAAAACAATCAAGTTTAAGGAACGAACATCGACTAACCGCTTAAATCGAAGCTAAACTATAAATAACCGTACACAAAGATTTTCTTATCACTTGTGATTAGGGATTATACCTATCGAAACTAGTCCTTCGTCTTTGTGTCCTCCTTTGTTCTCCTCGACTTTCTCTAGGTAGTAGACGATCCACCCGAGAGCAAAACACCAAGCTACACCTCTAACTTGAGGTAACTAATCTACTTTGATTGCTAATCAAAGAAGAAAGGATGATATAGAGTGAAGGTAATGGATGTTTAAGTCTAACTAAACCTTTGATCTCAACACATGAGGATTAAGGATTAGTCTCTTGAAGATGAGAGCTTGAGGAGAGAGAATGTGAGATAAGATTATGAGATGAGAGAGAGTGTATCATAATATATTATGAAGCATTCTCATTTATCAACAAAAGAAAATGAGTGATGAATAAGCATGCTTCACAAATATCTCATGGTGATTCATTAAGCATGTGTCATTATCATTTATGGTGCAATAATGATAATGATGAATCACTCTCATGACTCACAATCTTATCCAAAGTAACCTCCTTAGTCACATCTTCTAGAAGCTTCTCGTACAATTACGAGAACGCCCCTCCAATCCGCAAAAATACGGAAAAACTTTAGACTGTAAAAATCCAATAACCGGATACCAGTAACTGGCTTAAACCAAAGCCGACTGGTAAAAACTGTCCGAAAGTCGTACGTGCGTAAACGCACGTATGCGTCCGAACCCTTTGTCGCAAAACCATGCAACCTCTATATCGTTTCGCCTGGAGTAGGAAACTCTCTGTGTGGGACTCTAGAGACTCGACTACTACGCTGGCAGTGGGTTTAACCACAGACCGTAAGCGGCACTAGCTGTACGTAACGGTCCCCAGGTAGTTGTCGATAAGAAGGCCGATGAGAAAACCCATCCGAACTCCTACTGAGTCTGATGTGACAATCTCCATACAGTCCGGTCCGTTCGTCCAAGACTATCGCATATCGGGCCTAGGGGGGCGGCAAGCGTCAGTCCCCTAATAGCGGTATAAGTCGTGTCGGAGGGAAGCCCATTACACCCTGAGAAACTACTGGAACCTACCAGCAAATCTCGCTTGCCCTGGCCAGGGACTTTGCGTAATGGCTCTCTGACACAGCACGATATCTACTCCCAATACCGGGAGGGACGAATCCTGTCTAACCGCCACTGCCTCCAAGCGCTCGGGACTGCACCCAACTGCTACCTGTTTGCACGACTCCTTTGAGCCGTGGTAGGGTAGCAATCTAAGAACAGTGGGACACACTCGAGGCGAAGTAGCAGTGTCAAGTCTGCGGACTACGCTGTACTCATGTCACCTGGGAACTGTTCACTGACGACTGGTATCAAACCAACCAACAGTTCCCTGTGAGTCCTGTCCGGTGTACCCGTAACCCAACGAGCACCTGTATACTATCTCCAGTACGACGTACTGACGGCTGTGGGACAGACCATCTCCCCAACTGGGATGAGAAGCGTACACACTAGTCTACTCCGGAGTATCGATGCTCTGTCTCGATAATCCAACGACCAGGGACCTGAATGAGGATGTGCTTGTAGACTACCCAGCCCCCACTAGTGTGACTGCCATCACAACACTGGTAGACAAGCAAGATCCCAAGAGCTCTATCAATACGTACACTCACATATTAAGATAGAAAAACCAAGTAGCATACTACCATGTTTAGCAAGACTGTTATATACATGTGAATATCCCAAGCTTCCATTAAGTAATATACAAGCTAGTATGATACAGTAATGGCCTTCTAGGGCATAAACACTAACAAGTTTGCGTCAGGGTAATAACTTCACTATGGTCGATTATTCTTGCTTTGCATCGAGGTATTCAGTTTGGAATATCCTACACCTCATTCGACGAGGAAAGAGCCAAGATCCCTTCACAGGAAGTGACCTCTTTAGCAAAAGTTTTCGCTACTATATATTTTAAAAGGCTACCAGGTTCCTTCAGCGAAATCAAATTCATTACGTTAACGGGTTTTTCGCTAAAAACCCAGCCGTAGCCCTCCGTCGTTTCAGATAATTAATACTTAGTATTCGTGCTGCGTTTATTGATTATTCGTCAAGGCACAGTGAACGGTGGCTAAGTAATAATTCTCTGTTGCACTGATAGATGCGATTGGTTAGGACGGCCGCATGATTTTGTTGATTATTCGTTAAGGATCATGCGGGCGGGTCTAATGCAATCCTGGATAACGACAGGTTGAACTTGACTAGGACCTTTTTGATTTATTGATTATTCGTCAAGGTCACTTAGGTCCTAGGGGAAAAAATCCACATCGGGAGTTTCCAAAGAAACTGAAACTTACAGATTTAGCATACCTTCTGGAGTGTGGTGACTAGAGTGGGTTCCATCTAGGTCATCACACAATGATAGTTGGATCCCGATCCCACTGATAAGTTGGATTACTCTCGGAAGATTATTTCACTTAACAATCAATGCTATAAACCAAGTAGGTGTCTAGAACGGTGTTAGCGGGGCTACGCCTCCAGGGAAAAGAGGTTATTTAATTAAGGAACTTCGCGAAAGCGTTGGAAAACCTCCCTCAAAGTACCAACACTAGCCTGGCTGAAAGGTTAAGCAAGTATTGTGACGTGCAATTAATCCTGACTAGTTCTTCTTTTAAAGGTTTGAAGAAGAATTTGAGGAAATAGTGGGAGCCATCCTGATTAGATAAATTAATAAACCAATCTAATCTTGCAAGGGCGCACGCTGAGTGTTTCTTTTCTCTCTCTCCAGGTAGCAACCATTTCACGCCCTAATCAAGATAATAAAATGTATCGCTTGACCGATCCGAATTCTTATTCGGGGCTAGGGAATGTCGGTTCGGCTCTAACTTGTGACAACAATCATAAGTATGAGCAAGGGAAAGAGGATTGTATAGATTCTAAGGATACCCAGTTGAAGAAGAAGCATAGTTTTGCATCTACTTTAGGTGTTCTTGTAATTGAGAACTGCTTTACGGTCAGCCCTACCTCCTGGGTACTTGATACCGGATCAGGATCTCATATCTGTAATCTATTGCAGGGACTGAGAAAAAGTAGGAAAGTTGTACCTGGTGATATGTCGCTCAGGGTAGCGAACGAAGCACAAGTTAATGCTGCAACCGTCGGTGAATATCACCTAGTGTTGCCAAATGGCAATACTATGATTTTGAATGATTGCTACTATGTACCTTCCATGGTTTGCAACATCATATCAGTTTCTTTACTCAATAAAGATGGATATAACTTAGTTCTTGATAGAAATATCATGAACATCTACCTTCATAAGGTACTAGTTGCAGAAGGTACACTGTGTAATGGTATCTACGTTCTAAATCAGAATACAGTTCTCAATGTACAAAACATACGCAAGAGGAAGAGTTCAGATACGAACGAATCCTGCTTATGGCATTGTAGACTTGGTCATATCGGAGAGAAAAGACTAAGTAAGTTGCATAAAGATGGACGCTTGAATACGTTCGAGTTTTCATCTTATGAAACTTGTCAGTCTTGTCTCAAAGGAAAGATGACCAAATCTCCGTTCACCGGACATGGATAAAGAGCAACAGAGCTCTTGGAACTCATACACAGTGATGTATGTGGTCCAATGTCTATACATGCAAGGGGTGGGTTCTCGTACTTCATCACATTCACTGACAATCTCTCTAGGTTCGGATATATGTATCTGATGAAACACAAATCTGAAGCTTTTGAGAAATTCAGAGAATTCAGAAACGAAGTGGAGAACCAGATAGGCAAAAGTATCAAGATCTTCCGGTCTGATAGAGTAGGGGAGTACTTAAGCACGGAATTCCTAGATTACTTAAAAGAGAATGGTATTCTCTCTTAGCTTACTCCCCCTTATACACCACAGCACAACGGTGTATCGGAGCGGAGGTATCGTACCCTATTGGATATGGTTCGCTCCATGATGAGTAGTGCTGAGTTGCCTCTTTCATTCTGGGGACATGCGCTTCAGACAGCAGCATACCTTTTGAATCAAGTTCCGTCCAAATCTGTGCCTAAAACTCCGTATGAAATATGGAGCAGTAAGAAACCATGTCTTAAATTTATTAAGATATGGGGTTGTCCGGCCTATGTGAAAACACAAAAACCGGACAAGCTAGAGGCACGGTCAATTCTATGTAAATTTGTGGGATATCCTAAAGATTCACTAGGATATTTGTTCTACAACGCTGAGGAACAGAAGGTGTTTGTATCTCGCCATGCTACATTTTTAGAAAGGGATTTTCTTGCAAAAGAAACTAGTGGGAGTTCGGTAGAACTGGGAGAAATCCATGAACCACAAAATGTAACTGAAGATTTGACAGAATCTCAGGATTCAATAACCCCGGACGAACCCCAGCCACTCCGCAAATCTGGTAGGATTTCTCATCCGCCCGAGAGATACTATGGTTTTCTCATAGACGGGGATCGAGAGGATTGCATCTTGGAAGAAGATGACCCTACCAGTTTCAGGCAAGCCATTATCAGTAGGGACTCTGATAAGTGGCTGGATACTATGCAATCCGAAATGGAGTCCATGTACACCAATAAAGTGTGGACCTTGGATATTGCTCCACCTGGGGTAAAACCCGTTGGATGCAAATGCATCTACAAAAGGAAACTTGGTGTAGATGGGCAGGTGGAAACCTATAAGGCTAAACTCGATGCAAAAGGTTTTCGTCAAAATCCTGGTGTGGACTATGACGAAACTTTTTCTCCAGTGGCTATGCTCAAATCCATTTGGATCCTACTTGCCATTGCTGTCTTCCATGACTATGAAATCTGGCAGATGGACGTTAGAACGGCTTTTCTAAACGGTTGTTTAGAAGAGTGCGTTTATATGGATCAGCCAGAGGGTTTTGTAGACAGTGGGAGCAGCGGGAAGGTGTGCAAGTTACTTAAATCCATTTATGGATTAAAGCAGGCATCGCGGAGCTGGAACATCTGTTTTGATGGGGCAATCAAGGAATTTGATTTCATCAAGAACGAAGATGAACCTTGTATCTATAAGAAGATTGTAGGACGAACTGTCGTGTTCCTAGTCTTGTACGTGGACGTCATTCTTTTGATAGGAAATGACATTCCTATGCTACAATCGGTCAAGCTATTCTTGTCACAACGGTTCTCCATGAAGGACCTGGGTGATGCCTCGTATATTCTGGGGATTAAGATCTACAGAGATAGATCCAAGAGATTACTGGGACTTTCGCAGTCCAGGTACATAGAGACCGTACTAAAGAGATTTAGTATGGAAGATTCCAAGCGCGGTAATATACCAGCATTGCACGGAATCACCCTCTCCAAGAAGATGTCTCCTAAGACTGATGAGGAGAGGGTTCGCATGAGCACTATACCCTACGCTTCGGCGGTAGGATCTATAATGTATGCGATGCTATGTACAAGGCCAGATGTAGCTTACGCACTGAGTGTGGTGAGCCGGTATCAGTCAGACCCAGGTGAGAACCACTGGACGGCAGTGAAGAACATTCTCAAGTACCTGAGAAGGACTAAGGAGATGTTCCTGGTTTACGGTAATGGAGACCTCGGGGTCGAGTCCTTTACCGATTCAAGCTTCCAGAGTGACAAAGATGACAGCAAGTCTGTCTCGGGTTTTGTGTTTACCCTCAATGGAGGGACGGTGTGTTGGAGAAGTTCCAAACAGGATACCGTCGCAGACTTGACGATGGAGGCAGAATATATTGCTGCAAGCGATTCCGCAAAAGAGACGGTCTGGATAAAGAAGTTCATTAGTGAACTTCAGGTGGTTCCGTCCATTGTTAACCCAATACCTTTGTATTGCGATAACAATGGAGCTATAGCTTTAGCGAAGGAACCAAGGTCCCATCAGAAATCTAGACACATCTTGAGGCGGTATCACCTGATCAGGGAGATCATTGATCGCCAAGAGATCGAGGTACGGAGAGTGGACACAAAAGACAACACGGCGAATCCATTCACAAAGGCCTCCCTCAAACACAGTTCGAGTGACTTTTTGAGCTCTTGGGTATGCGGTACGCCAGCAGCTGGCCTTAGTGCAGACGTTGGGTATGCGGTACACCAATTACTGGCCTTTAGTGCAAGTGGGAGATTGTTGGATATGTATGCCCTAGAGGCCATTATTGTATAGTACTAGTTTGTATAATACATTTTGGAAGCTTGGGATATATATATACGGGTTTACGACAGTCTTGCTCGATATAGTAGTATGCTACTTGGTTTGTTTCTATCTTAATATGTGTATATGTTTCTTTTAACATATCGCTAAAAACATATTGATGGAGCCCTTAGGATCTTTGCTTGACTACCGGCGTTGTGATGGCGATCACACTAGTGGGAGCTGGGTAGTCTATAAGCACATCCTTATTTTGGTCCCTAGTCGTAGGATTATCGAGACAAGGCATCGATACTCCAGAGTAGACTGGTGCATACCCTTCTCGTCCCAGCAGGGGAGATGGTCTGTCCCACAGCCATCAGTACGTCGTATTGGAGATAGTATGCAGGTGCTCATTAGGTTACGAGTACACTGGACAGGACTCGTCGGGAATTGTAGGTTGGTATTATACCTATCTTCGGTTAACAGTTCTCAGGTGACATGAGTACAGCTTAGTCCGTTGACTTGACACTGTCACTTCGCCTCAAGTGTGTTCTCGCTGTTCTTAGATTGCTACCCTACCGCGGCTCTATTGAGTCGTGCAAACAGGTAGTAGTTGGGTGCAGTCCCGAAGCACTTAGAGGAAATGACGGTTAGATAGGATTCGTCTCTCCCGGTATTGGGAGTTGATATCGCGCTGTGTCTAGGAGAGCCATTACACATAGTCGTCCCTGACCAGGACAAGCGATATTTACTGGTAGTGTTTCCAGTAGTTTCTCAGGGCGTTCTGGGCTACACTCCGACACGACTTGTACCGGTATTAGGGGTCTGACGTTTGCCACCCCCTAGGCCCGACATGCGATACTCTTAGACGAACAGACCGGACTGTACGGAGATTGTCACATTCAGGCTCAGTAGGAGTTCGGATGGGTTCACCCCGTCGGTATTCTTATCGGCATCTACCTGGGGACCGTTACGTACAGCTAGTACCGCTTGCGGCCTGTGGTTAAACCCACTGCCAGCGTAGTGTCGAGCCTTTAGAGTCCCACACAGAGGGTTATTCTCCTTTGTGCAAAACAGAGTAGAGGTCGCATGGTTTTGCGATGGGGTTCGTTCACATCCGCCCACTTGTGCACGTTTGGTGTCCGGGCAGTTATTACTAGCGGGCTTTGGTTTAAGCCAGATCCTAGTATTTGTTTTGGGATTGGTTTTGTCTCATTGTATTCGTGTTCCTCGGAACACGGATACGGGTGTGTATGCACAGTTGACAGAGGCAGAGGCAGAGGATTCTCATTAGGGTTGTTGACTGTTGACTTTTTCCAAACCCTAATGAAAATGAGAAATATGATTAATGATATTAATTAAAGATAATTGTGCTATGCTTAGGTTGACCATTTGACTTATGTTGACATTTTGACTTTGGTTGACCGGTTGACTTATGTTGACAATTTGACCATCATCATTTCATATGGAAGATGCTTCTTGATTCTTGCAAAATTCATTTAATGTGAAATGATAATGGTCATTCCAAATGAACCATCACAATTTCTTTTTAATTATTATTATTAATTGATTATTCTCTCATATGAGAGTATGGTTGCAAAAAGTAGCTTATTCTCTCTTGCTCTTTCTCTCTCATATTTGGAGCTCTCTCTCTCCCTCTCAAAGCTTAAGTGTTCCATGTGTTGGAAATCATAAGCTCTTGAGACAAAACCATCAAGACTCATCTCTACTCTTTTAGGGTTCTTTGTCTAGCAAACCAAACACTCTAGTTACCTCTTGGTTGAGGTAGGAGCTCAAGTTCGAGGCCCTCGGGTGGATCTATCTTCGGCAAAGAGAAGACGACGAGGAGGAGCCGTTCAAACCACTACAAGGAGCAAGCAAGAAGGAGAACCACAACAAGAAGGGAAGGAGTTCAAGATCTAGATATAACCATTCTACATAGTAGCTAGAACTTGTAGTTTATGTGTTAGTTTTTGTTTAGCAAAGATCCATCATGGATGGTCCATGTCACCTTGTAAGAAAATTTCGATTTTTATCTATTCCGCCTCCCCGAAAGAACCGGGGTGGGTAACGTAGACCTAACACGACATTCACGTCGTCAAAACAGGAACCAAATTAAATCAACCTCCACGCGAAAGAAGATCCATCAATTTCATGCACACAACCCACATATGTGGTGTGCATTTATTGATGGGGGGCAATTTGTTGGGGTCAAAATTTATACCCCGGTTGACCAAGTCAAAATCAAAGTCAAGCTCAAACCAAGTGGGCCCAAGCCCAGGTCAAGAGGCCCAATGCCCGGGTCGAGCCCGAACATGAAGCGGCCGGCCTCCCCTATGCCAAAATAAAAAATTTGTAATAAATAATTTTGGTGTATTTCTTTTTTTTATTTTATAAATAAATATAAGAAAAATAGGCATAAAATCAAATAATGTAAAACCCATGGCTCATGTGCAAAAGAAATGAACACATGAGGTAGGGGATAGGCAAAATGTCATTTTGTAAAGACTATGGAGTTATATGTAAAGTGTGTAGCCTATAAAGGCAAACATGATGAAAATATCATAACAACTTTTTCTCTCTTTCAAAAATTAGGGTATGTACCCCTTTCTCCTTCTTCAAGATTCTAAAATCTTCTTCCCCTTTTGAATTAAATTAAGAATTTTACTCTTCTTTTTTAAAAAAAATAAATAGTTTTTCACCACAAAACCCACAAAGGGAGACTCAGATCTTCCATTAGATCTCAAAAAAGGGAGATTTTTAAATCCCACCCCCTTTCTCCAAGATCCGGCCAACCGAAAGGAAGAAGAAGGAGACCCACCTCCAGAAATTCCATCTTGGGAAGATCCAAAAGGAAGAGAAACAAATGGGCCCCCCTTTGATCATTTCTAAAGATTTTTATGAGTTTAACTCCATTCAAGATCTGTTGGAGTTCAACTCCATAAATTAATCTATTTTTAGGAGTTTAACTTCAGAATTCAAATCGGGAGCACAGCTCCCAGTGCAGGGACGAAGTCATTTTTCCTGCTGGTGCCCAGCGCCCGCGTGCCAAGCACGTGGGGCGCTGGCGTCCCGCACTTAGCTCCAGCGTCCAGCGCCCACGTGCCGGGCATGTGAGACGCTCGCGTCCACGTGCCGGACACGTAAGGCGCTAGCGCTCACGCGTTCTTTGGACGCCATTTTCCCTCTCATTTTATATACACTCCACACTAAAAATACCTCCCCCGTTAGAAAAAATTTCCAACGGGACGCTGCCTCGCACCCCGCAAGGGGGCTGCTAGCCCCCTTGACCCCCAGCCCGCCATCCAGGTAGCGGGACCCCCGTAAAAACTCTGCGAGACCCCCGATATATCCAAAACCCCTTCAAAACACAAAACTGCACATTGAGTTCGCATGACCAGTTTGACCCGTCAATCGGAGGTTCTCTCACTCCAAATGCGAGGGGTAATTAACGGCAGCTTAGTCCGCGGCCGCCGGAGATTCGGATACCCATAATCAATAAACCCCTACATACCTTAGACAGGGGGAATATGTAGTACGCCTGACAAGCGCGCGTGTATTCCCATCTCAATGGAGTACGAAAAGCACCCTATAAGGATGTGCTTATAGACCATCCAGCTCTCACGTATATGATCGCTATCATAATGCTAGTACTCAAGAAAGAATCTTACGGACTCTATTAACATGTAATGGTGATCTGCAATACCATATAATACATGTACATGATGATAAAGACAAATTAAATAGTATACTATCATTTTGAGTAAGATTGTCCTACCCGTATAGGTCCTCCCTCAATTATCATAATCGCATGCCTGTAGTTACAATAATTGTCTTGAGGGCACTATATCCAATACTTTCATTTTCACAAAATTTCTTTCATTCATATATCTATCGAACAGCATGTCAACTTTGTTCTGAAAAAGAGAAAAACTATAGTAAGCACAAAGGAAGAAAATTTCTAGCAACCAACTTATAAATATATATACCATTTTTTAGAGTATTGTTCAATCATTGGTTTGAATTATTTTGATATACAACAATTATTTTTATTATTCTATATCCAAATTCCAACATATTGCATCATAACTTTACTTAAATTATATGAAAATAATAAATTTGTCTTATATGAATTAACAAACTAGTTCTTTTAAAAAGATACTATGCAAAATATCACAGTATAAGCAGCAGCGCAAAAATTTTGCATATTAGAGTACGGATAAATCAATCCTTCATGATTTAAAAATAAATACAAGAGGTTATACTATGAATTTACCATTATTTAGATCCTAATATGGCTGATGAGGATTTAAATTTGGAGATAAGTCAGCTACGAACTACAGTAAATCGTTTGAGGATAATCGTGAACCAATGGCCTTCATCACTATAATTATGGTTGCAATGCCATTCCTTATGTGTGCATATTAGATATATATGCAATGTTCCCATTTTAAGCTTAAAGATTTTTCCATTTTGAATTTCTTTTGTTAATCACTCAATCCATGAAAACTCTTTTTTCTGAAAAATAATACTTTTCCTTTTGGTAAAAAAATATGAATAAAGCCCCCTGTTCTCGGGGGTACATTCTAGTTTTCTTTCTATTTTCCAAGATGGTTCAGTTAAATATATTTAGAACATTAATACATATTGTTATTTTCACCCATGGTTTAAATCTCGTCGTCTGATTCGATCTGAGATGGCCGATTTCAATCTAAATATTATAAATACCGAGCTATATTCGGGTTACCATCTAATTAGTGGGGTCCAGTATTAAATTTATCAATTCGTTGTGTGTTTATTAATAGTTTATTAGGTTTAGGTTTATCAAACATCATTAACTACTTAAAAATATATAAAATATCATAAAAAAAATTAGATGAACTGGTTTATAATTACACCTTGCTTCATTTTATTTTTGTTGAGTTGGCCTGCATCCTAACCCATGCGCACACAGCACACGAAAGCACACAATACACATACACCAAAGGGTGCCATGCATTTGACCGGAAAAACGTTAAATTATGACTACTAGCCCTCTTGAGGATCGAACTCCGCACTCTTCCCTAAATGAAAAGTATTATACCAATTGGCCTATTGCTCATTGGTACCAAAAGCCTCCATACACCATAAAACAACATCATGGTTATTTTTATCAAGTATAAAAACTAGGGTTACATCCGTATCGAATACGGATCAGATATGAGATTTACCATATCCATATTCTCTTTCTAGATACGGATATGGATATGGTCCGATAAAAAATATCCATATCCGTATCCGAGAAAAACGAATACAGATACGGAGCAGATATTTATATAAACAACATATAATATAAAAACATATAAATGTGAAACGGAAATGTATATATAATCGATATATTTCATTGAATGCTTATTTTGCATACGACTTAAAAATATTTGATTGAGATAAAGTTACATAAATATGAATAATATATGAATAAATAAATATGCTAACAATATGCTAAATATAATTAGCCTATTTTAAAACAATTTTTAAAAAAATTAATAGAACAATATTTCATAATATTCTTTTAAATGCATAGGATATAAAACAATTAAAAAAAACTTATGTTTTAAATAGGGGGAAATTAATATAAAAAGATACATTTTATTATATTTTTTTGCGGATATCCGGATCTGTATCTATTTCCGGATTCACATATCCGTATCCGTATCCGGATTCACATATCCAGATAATTTTGCTAAAACCGTATCCGTATCCGTATCTGGAAGAATATTTAAATATATATACGTATCCATATCCGGTCAATATCAAAATATGTATCCGGCAACCCTGATAAAAACACATCTTAGAGGTCATTAACTTGGAAGAATTTGAATTTTTTTACAGTTTCATTTATTATTTATATGTTCGAAATCTTGGTTGTTAGTTGACATAAATTCCTATATTTATGATTTAAAACAACTAATGCGAGATGGACATTTCGATCCCGAAAGTGACGGGTCGGGGATCCCAGCTATTGTATTTCCCATGCTATTGTATGTTACTAAATTCAACTGTAAGAGTTAATTAGGGTTGTGCATCGGATTGGGTTGGCCCTAAACCTGCTCGTGCTCGTCGTAAATGCGGATAAGAAAGCCAGTCAAAACATGCATGCTTCTATTGTGAAATTTTAATTAACCGCAAGTGCACGGTGTGCTGTTGTAGTACTTATGCATGTAAAAGTCGATTCACAAGGAACATGTTTTAACTCAGGTTAATTTCAGACGAATTAAAATATTTTTTTTGATGAAATATCTAACAACTAATCGTTTGGAAATAAATAATTAAAGAAAACATATTCACTAGATCTATCTATGTGTATTACCGTCATGAATCTATCACCATATTTTCACCTCTTAATATCTAAGATCTCAAATTAGGAAAGCATATGTTATATGATCTCTCAACATAACCTATCAATCTTTTGTTGATTCCTAAATATTAAAATGGTACTATTTTTATAACCTAGATGCGCCCTAAATCAAGTCCTAATCTTTAATACATCCTAAGCATAAAATATTTGCTAATTTCATAATCTATCAAAGTTTCCTCAGCACAAATCATAAGCCAAGCTAAATACCCTATCAAAGTTTCATAATAAAAATTAAGCTTTTAATTTAACATAGATCTAAATTAAGATTAAGGTACATAAGAGAACAAGATTCAATCAAGCAATACACAAGAGACCTAGCTGCATCTTAACCCTAAGCATAAAAGAAATTAACTACCCATGATAATTGAAAAACAAAGGCAAAATTAATAAAAGACATGATAAAGGAAATTGCAAAAAAAATAAAAGAAATTAAAACTGAATATATTGTTGAATAAAAGAAATTACTTCTAGCCTATTTTGACAAAAGAAAAATGGTGGATAGTAAGCATAGTTGGCAAGTCAAAATAAAGTACTTTTTATGGCTTGTGCTTTTTTTTTACTTTCCACATGAAAAAATATATTTGGTTTGATCAAGAAAGTACAAACACTCTGAGGTGAATGATGACGTGATACATATATATTAATTAATAATAAAATTTGATTAAAAATAAAAGAAAATTAGTTTAGATATCAAAATGATTTTATTTTAATTTTCCCTTAACTTTCCATCCACTTGGATGGTGAGAAAAAAATGGTGAGTAACTTTTGGCATCTGAAGTAAAAGGAAAATAAGCTCACTTTCCATTTGACACTTTCCAATTGTCAAACATCAAAAATATTAGAAAGCGAATCACCTTCTTTTTACTTACCCACTTTCTGCCTTACTTTCTCATTGCCAAACAAGTCCTTTTGCCGTACTCAAGTCAGAAAGAAAGTGCGAAACTATAAAAACTAGAAAGAAAGTGAGAGAGAGAAACCCCTCAGAATTACCTTCCTTTTTATAGGTTAAAGGGTTGGGTTCCAATGATCTCAAGATATGTAATTAAATATTCTGGAAATATGGAAAAATTCTCTAGAGCTATTTCTTCTATTGGGTTGCGGATCGGTGGTAATGGCTGCTACTTAGCAGTTCGATTTGGTCCTGATGATCCAAAATTTCTCTGGTTGTTTTGTTGCGTCAAATTAATCTTTTTTAAATATTGTTTACGCTATTATCTCTTCTTGTGTCTTCTGCTCCTTATTTGAACTTGTTTTGTAGCCTCAAATTAAAGCTCGTCTTTTTTTTATTTAAAACCAGTGATTTGCACTTACTCACAACACTATCTCGAGTAGCAATTATTTGTGTAGAAGTAAAAATAATATGGCAGCTAAAATATACAAATAAGCGTGATTGTCAGTTTATAAATTGGACCAGATGTGGACAAGCTTTAAGAAATTAAAGACCCGCCTGAACCTGAACGCCCGCACCTGAGCCCTAACATGCCGGAACTTGCAAGGTTATCATCTAAACATAAATTCTTGGAACCATGATAATATGGTAAAAGATGGCAATATCATCTATTCTTAAAGATTGATTTATATTTACATGGTTACAGTTATGTTCTATTTCCATTTTCTAAATATTTTTTATCTGTGAATTTGATTTTATTTTGTTAGAATTTGCCTCAAAGGCATACTTTTTTGTCATTAGGTATGTAGATCAAATAAAGTTGAATCATCTCTTAGTACAATTATAAATGGCTTTTAAATTTGAGTTACTTATGCTTCAAGTTGCAGTTATATCTACTACACGTGTGCATCGCACGTGTAAGATTTTATTGTATCAAATGCCAAGTTCCATATGTAAGACCCAATGTATGTCAAAACACGCCTTCACCCACCCGAATTAGATAAACCCATATGTTGTGGGTGCGGATTTACAAACCCGTTGCAACATATGGGTACGAAGAGGTTTAAAAAACAACATGCCGACACTAGCGGGTTTGGATGCATTGTTGGTGCAACGGGTTCAAGCAGGCCCAGAACACCCTTAGTGAGAGTTAGGATACAACCTGGGAGGCATGGATTTGGCTTGTTCTGACCTGATAGCTGGAAACTAACAGCAAAGTCCTCGATCCAAAAATGACCGTCCGAATGCCACTTTCAAATTTACAAAGTTGTTAAACACGATGTTAGTGTACCACGCAGGTACGGACCCTAAGGAACTTGTTGACAAGTTGATGAAATTGACTAATGAAACTGTTGAAACAAATCACTAGGAACCACTAAGTAAATATTAAATACTGATTTGAGCTGTAGATCAATTCATAAGATAGCTGTTGTGCCAACACCGGGTCAAAATTAGGAACTTTAGTTTCTTTTCTGGGAGAGTGCGAAGTTCGAACCACAAGAAGTCAAGTCTTCATAATTTGACGCTTTCAAAGCAAACTCATGAATCCCTGAATGCGTGTGTTGTGTTCTTTTTTCTCTCATGTGTGTAATTTCATAATTTGATCGGTAACATGATCAGCGAGGGTAACTTGTACCTAGGTAGTTACATGTGTATTTTTCTCTTATATGTGTAATTTCATAATTTGATCGGTGATGCGGTCAAACAGGATAACTTGTACCTAAACCGTTACATGTGTTTTATTTTTCCTATTCATTTATCCATGGGAAAAATCAAAAAGAGAGAGAAAATTTCTCCTTTCAGTTGCATGATCCACATGATCAAGTTTTGTCTCTTGTATGCGCAAAAATCCTAATAGTAATAACATGTTGGTAATGACTCTTCATATTATGAAAACACGGGAAAACAAATTTTCTTTTTAACAAAATAAATACTATAGTGAGAACATGTAATCTAATCTTTAACATTTTTGATCTCTTTGATTAAATTTTGAGTTGTTAAATAAAATTAAATATGTAGATTGATGCAACAAATGGGGCCTTTGATATATCCGAAGAAAAGGGGAGGTGTGGCCAAAGGTTTTTCCTAGATTTGACCAAATGGAACAGCATATGCCAATTAAGTGATCGATTGATTAATTAATTAATTTCCATGATGCGCATTAAGTGTCTTAATTCATGTGCTAATCATTGCCTCTCCACTAATTAAAGCTTGTGTAGAACCAGAGAGCACCAAAATGTAAACAAGTCAAAATGGAATTAGTTTGATGACATGGAAGAGGCTTATGCTTGGATTTTCTCTTTCTTTTTTAACTTTATTTGTTACTTATGATGTAAGCAAAAAGGATAAAGTTTGAGATTTAGTTGAGACTTGAGAGTCAACAATGTAACAACAATGAGGGGGTGATGGATTGCCTTTTTTAATAAAGTTGTTTTTCCTTTTGTTGCTTTCATTTTATCCATATGCCTATTTATGATTTGAGAAGCAGAACGATAAAAGAATGGAACGCCGAGTACAATTACCTAAAAAAAAATAAAGGCCTGAACTAGGCTATAAACCCTAAAAGTTACATGAATGGTAGTAATTCATTTTCAGGCAATGAGTTGGACCGTGGCTTAGCAACCCAAATTGTTTGTTTCAAACATAATTTAAGTAGTAAACGAATCGTTAATACACGCTTGCATTAAGTTCAAACAACCAGACGAAAAAAAGGTCCACAATTGTCGAGGGGCATTTTGGGAATTCTGTGTGTCTCGCTGTGTTGATCGATCTTTGGACTGGGTTGTTTCAATTTCTGTTTCAGTTTTATCTCGATGGTATGTTACAGAATCAATGAACTTGCATACATGAAAGAAAACTTGAGCAAAACTTCGAATTGGTGGAGGATGAATTGAGCAAAAATGAGTAGGATTGAGCACCGAGGAGACAAAACCCCGTTGGCATGGGAAAACGTGAGGGCTTTGTATGGAATAAGGTGAGCAAAGCCATCAGATAACATGGAATTTTTGGATGATGGGAGTTGCATCCAATACAAAATTGCATCTGATGATCCCCGCCACTTAACTACGACAAAACAAAACAAAAGGAGCTTTAGCTTTAAACTATCATTTGTGTCTTGATTCCTACTTATCTTCTTCCAATTTTTTTTCTAAGAAGATTGCGTACATCTTTACCTACCAAGACTTAGGTATATATGGCTCCGAATATTCACATGTTTTTAAAAAATATCTTGGTTTTGTGTAATGGGGTTGGACAATGAGAGTTAGACATTTGTTTCTAACTTTAATTTTGAGAATCCAAGCATGCTAATGGAGTTTGATATGGTGAAGCAAGTCCATTCATTTATCCACTTTAATGTTAATGATTTAATTCCCTTTTGGATGAGTAAGCCATATCTATTGCTTACTTTGGAGAAGCATGCCATGCCAAATTCAATTCCAAATTAATAAAAATGCTATCCATGTCTATTGTTTTGAATCATGTTGTATGATTTTTTTTTTAAAAAGAAAAATAGGTTATCTAGTTTATGTGTGTTAAAAATTCAGAACAGGTTATGTGGAAAGCAAGTTATATTCTTTTCATTCTAGGAGGGAGAGCTTCCAGCCCAAAGGCTTTCAAGGTGTGAAGAAAATTTGCTTCATTTACTTCATTTATGTCAATTTTTTTCTTAAAGTTCAAACATTTCTTTCTTGTAATTTAATTAAATCACAAGATACATATTCTACATAACACAATAAAAATTATTGATGCATCATATAAAAGTTACAGACGCAAAACAAAAACTGCCGTTACTTTTTTCAAATATCGGCGGCTCCTAAATCGAATGCTTTGTAAATGCAGGCTTATGAACTTTCCTTCCTTCTCTTCTTATCCTATAGATGAATACTATGAATAGTATTTCCATCCTTAATAATAATGTCGTAAGCAATAGCAACATTCAAAACGGCATTATCATCATAATCATCGAGAGATTTAATAGAGGAAGCAGCACGTTTCGTATCCGGTTTCTTCTTAGCATTGTTAGATGAGGAAACGGATCCATGCGATAGAGAGTGTCAATCTCTTGATTTTATTATTTCTTTCGTTATTTTTGAGATAAAAGATTTAGACTTTGGAAAGCACTTTCTTTACTTTACTTGCTGCTTTTCATTTCATTTTTTTTTTCCAAGAATGCCAAAGTACAGACTACCCCATGAGTGAGCAACAACTCCAAGAAAGTCTAAATCGGGCCTTTCCATGTCTATTTCCACCGTAAACATCTTTATTAGAAATTTAAAACCCACCACCGTTTTCCATCTCATTATCCCACTATATATACCCTCCTTAATTTCCCTTCTTCATCTCTCTAGCAGGGACTCCGCATACCCTACACAACTTGCTTAAAAATAATAATTAACAAAAGACAAGCCTTTTTCTTTATCCTTCTTCTTCTTCTTCTTCTTCAATCTTGGTTTTAGACTCTAGAGCAAGCATCAGAAAGGACTTGGGCTTTAATTATTAGCTTGCCAAATTTAAAAGAAGAAGCAAGCAAGGCTCTAACACCCCCCTTCACTCTTTGCTGCTCATTTTTTAATATTTGCTCTCACTTAACTGTTCTCAGATCCGTGGAAAAACAGGATCTGGGTCGTTTCAGAGAAGAAGGAAACATGTCTCTCAAGCAAGCCGAAGAGTCCATCGTATCGGCGAACAACGAGACGGCGGATCAAGAGTGTATCGGAAAAGACGAAGACTTCAAGATCGAAGATGCGCGGCATTCCTCCACATTCAGCGTCACGAGCCTGCTCTGGCACGGAGGCTCCGTCTACGACGCCTGGTTCAGCTGCGCCTCCAATCAGGTATATTCCGACGACTACGCGACTCGAGTGAAAGAGAGAGGGGAAAACAAAACAAAACAAATAAAGAAATAAATTCCTGAAATGGTCGGTTGAATCGTGTATCGATTGCAGGTGGCTCAAGTGCTGCTGACGCTGCCGTACTCGTTCTCGCAGCTTGGGATGGTGTCAGGGATCCTGCTTCAGCTATTTTACGGCATAATGGGGAGCTGGACCGCGTACCTCATCAGCGTTCTCTATGTCGAATACCGGACCCGGAAGGAGAAGGAGAACGTCAGCTTCAAGAATCATGTTATACAGGCACGGCACGGATATTTAAAATTAATTTTAAAAGATATCTCTTCGAATTTTCAAACAAATTTAAGTTTTTGGTTCCAGTGGTTCGAGGTGCTTGACGGACTGTTAGGGCCGTCCTGGAAAGCCATCGGGCTCGCATTCAACTGCACATTTCTCCTCTTCGGATCGGTCATCCAGCTGATCGGTTGCGCCAGGTACACTCATACATTCGTCACCAAATCTCGCATGAGCACATTTTTCATGTTGTCGGTCAGTAACCGGAGGATCTGAAATTTCGGAGAGCAGCAACATATACTACGTGAACGATCGGCTCGACAAGCGGACATGGACATACATATTCGGCGCGTGCTGCGCGACCACGGTGTTCATCCCGTCGTTCCACAATTACAGGATCTGGTCGTTTCTGGGGCTCGGCATGACTACTTACACGGCTTGGTACCTCACCATTGCGGCCTTCGTCCATGGCCAGGTTTTTCATCGATTTTGTGTTGATTAGTTTGTAATTTGGAAATTATGTTGGTAAATAATAATAATTTGATTTGATTTAATTTTTTTGGGTTTGTAGGATGAAAGAGTGACACGTTCTGGGCCCACAAATATGGTGCTGTACTTCACCGGCGCCACCAATATCTTGTACACTTTCGGCGGCCATGCTGTCACTGTGTAAGTATTGTGCCTGCTGCCATTAAATTTTACTTTCTACTGCTGCAGTAAATGCTGGCCAGCACAATGAGTGTGCCGCAGAAGCAGAGCAATGCTCGGCTGCTAATGCTTTTTCACTGCAGAGTAATTCTTCCACTGCTAGCTGCTGCAGCTTTTGCTCCCATTAGTACAATGGCTCTCAGGGGCTGCTAGAGCTAATAATATAGGAGTAGGACACCAACTTGAATTGAATTTTATTGTTGGTGAGTGAAGTGAATATTAATGGTTCTGGGTGGAAAGCAGGGAAATTGCCCTTCTCCGTAAAAACATAGGTAAATTAATTATACAAAAAAAGCTGACTTTAAAGTATTTTTTATTACTAGTAAAATACCGTAATTGGTATTTTTGGGGAAAAGAGTGGCTGCTTGCCCTGCAATAAATAATAGCAGGGGTGCTCTGCTTCAATACTGGCCACAGAGCACGTAGCATACACCAATACCAAAGGCGCTTGATTCATACAAATCTCAACCGTTCATTTCTTTTGTGGATGGATCTTGGCCGTTGGATGAAATAGCATGGATGCTATTTTGCCTATAATAGCAGCCGTTTCGAATCCGTATTTTTGAGAGTAACGAAATAAAATCCATTTAATGCGATAGCTTGAGGTATTTTACTGTAATAAACATGCTTTAAGGTATTTTAGTGAAAAAACACTTTAGTTAAGGATATTTCATTGTAGTTTACCCAAAAATATATACAGGCAAACATATACACAAAATACAAACACAACGGGTGACAACAAAATAACATGAAAGTAATAAGCCGACGTTATCCATTATTTTAAACACGAGTATATAAGATAATCCGACGCCTTCTTACATCAAAAATAAAAACCGCAAAACCTGGAAAAAAAATAACATCAAATATTAATGTTGTTAAGGTTCAACAACCAATTTTTCACTTTTTATGTTTTAGTTTTGCTTGATTATGTGGATTCTTTAATTAGAATTCAAGTGAGCAGGATGGCTTTTTTGACTTGTTAGCTGCACAACTCTATCATATGCTTTAAATGATGATAAGGAGATATTGGAGGAATTAGGATATGTTGCTATACTTGAAATCGACATTGCGTACGAGCGTAAAGGACCTTTTAGCTTTATAGACTTCATCCAATCAAAAATAGAATCCTTTCTAGTTATAGTAGAGTGGAAGAAAGAAAGTATAAATGATATAGACAACGATAATGATAATTCAATCATTAATCAAAATCAACTGTCTGCCGCTCTGTATGTCTTGTGGTATGAACCGTTGGAAATCGGTGTAACTCCGCACTAATAGAAAGTGGAGAGGATCCGGATTCGGAAGTTGAGTGGGTTGAGATATGGGCTAGCTTGATTAAATGAGGAGGGGGGGCGGCATTCAATTATTTGATTTGATGTGATTAGACTTGATGATAGAGTTTGGTTAAGAATTTCTTGCTTTTTATCTTTGATTGCCCATTGTTTCTACTAGCATAGCATCGTTTTCTTGGTGGGCAATCATTTCCATTGAAGTTTACTAATTAACTAGGATTTATGCCTTTTTAATTGAAACATAAACTAATGAGATAGATCATAGATGAGTCTATTTAAATAAAAAAGATAAATAAATTCCCGACTTTTAGAGGGATTTGTGTTTGCTTTATTTGATCGTTAGTAAGTGTTTAATGAGAATAAAATTATAAAGTTTGCAGATTCCATCATGTACATGTGTTTGCTATTATTGCATTATGAACCTCACGTGTGGCATGTGATTGTGGATCAAATTGTTCTCAACAGTTGAAATCTCAAGTTATTAGCTGAGTTTCTTAATAATTAATAGACTTGTGCAGAGGCCATTTTGTTCGTTAATTATTATTATTATTTTTTGTTTAGCTTTTAATTTGTTTGGATCTTCCTTCTAATCTTTAGCTTATTTAAATCTATAATGTGATTCCCAAGAGATTTGGAATTAGTCTCGCATAATTTCCTAATACAAGGTCATATGTTAAGTAATTATAAGGACATTTCTACCATCTTAAAGTTTTGTTAATTACATATAGCTCCTTTAAAATACTACAGTTAAGGATATTCTAGTGAAGAAAACTCTCTCAACACCAAAGTTTAAGGGGGTATATTGTAATAAAAACTTGAGGTAGTTCATATTAAGGGCAATTTAGTGACATTTAGTCTTATAACTACATGCAAGGAGCACATACTCTGTAAAAAAAATTCTAGTCTAAATTGCAATAAATAATTGTAGTTTTGGATGTACTGCAGTATATACCCCTCTTTTTCAAAATTTGCAAGAAGCTAATTTTAATTTACCCTATATGATATTCGACAGTGAAATCATGCACGCAATGTGGAAGCCGCAAAAGTTCAAGTCCATCTACCTCCTTGCAACACTCTATGTATTTACCCTCACTCTCCCCTCAGCCTCAGCAATGTACTGGGCCTTTGGCGACGCGCTCTTAACTCATTCCAATGCCTTCTCTTTACTCCCCAAGAGCGGATTTAAAGATGCCGCAGTTATTCTCATGCTCATTCACCAATTCATTACCTTCGGATTCGCTTGCACCCCTTTGTATTTCGTGTGGGAGAAAGTTATAGGGATGCATGATACAAAGAGCCTTTGCCTTCGGGCGCTTGTGCGGCTCCCAGTGGTGATCCCGATATGGTTTCTGGCGATTATTTTTCCGTTCTTTGGGCCGATCAATTCTGCTGTTGGAGCGTTGCTTGTGAGCTTTACGGTGTATATTATCCCTGCGATGGCGCATATGCTCACTTATCGCACTGCTTCTGCGAGACAGGTATTAGATCTATCTTATTGTTGTTATTTTATTTATTAAGAGGCGGTTGCGTAAAACCCGTCTTAGTTTAATAGCAGTCATATTCCTCAAGGGCTCTTTGTTCATCGACCAAAACCCTAAAAAAAACACCCGATTCTACTTTAACAATCCAAAACCAAGCTCGGACAACATTTCTTTATAATACATATTGCAACACGAGAGAAACAAAAGATGACTTTGCGCTAATATGTGTATTGAGGAGGTATAAGTATCATACGGAGTGACTCAACCCTACACGGGGGTTTATGCAATTAAAGCCCAGATAGTATTTAGAGTTAGTTTGTGTGCATTAATCATTGATCTTAGGCTTTGACCTATGCCTTTTAAATAATCACTTGATAGTCAAGGGACTAACCCTAGCACTAGTGCATAGCTTGTCATCCACATGATGCCCTAGTGTTGACAGCCTGCCAAAGAAAAATTTCCCCGCTAATGATCGGTGGGGTTCGAATGCAGAAATATATTAATGTTCATACATATCATATACCGAAAACGATATAATCCAAAACCAAACGAGCTTATGCTTGTGAACGGTGGATCAACTATTGTTTTCCTACGGACTTATTAAAAATCCTTGCAGCTGCTCTAAATCTCCGTCAACATACAAGTTGCCTTTCATTACGCCAGATTTCAAAACTGTGGTGAAAGCCGAGGGCAACACTTTTATACTTCAAAGACAATCTCTCGCATCCGGATTTGAATATGGATGGCTATGAGAATTCTATTGCATCAAAACATTGATGTAGGTAACAAAAAAAAATATTATAATGAATCCACCAATTTATTGGTCACATAACTTAACACAAACAAGAACAATCCAGGGGGAGCATTGATGGATGGGGCCTGCAACTTTTGAATGCAATCAATCCCATTCATTCATGTCCCACAGCAAACCCACTTGCTGTTCCTTCTTCACAACTGGAGTCCGATAGATTTGGATCATTAGGACAAATACGGCATTTAATGCAAAGGGTGAAACGTTCCTCTCACCTATTTAACCATTAGCTATCACCCTTGCTATCAAATTTAGATCACCCTTATGATCCATTGCAATCACACTATAATGCACATTAATGCAGTAGTAAGTAACAATTTAACGTGTTCGGCGCAAAACCATGGGACCACTGGATGCGTGTGTGTAATGTGTGCATGGGTTAGGCTTATGGATCAGTTTTCACAAGAGAAAGGCTAAATTTCACTATATTACTCTTAGCAATGAGCATGTTTCAGCTAAGCTGCAATAGATTTTCTTTATTACAGTAAAACCTCTTAAACTTTGGTTTTAAGATAAATTTTTACTAAAATACCGTTAAGGGTAGCCTAGAAATAATCATATTTATATCCATGACGTATCACGAATGCCTTTGAATTGCAGAACGCTGCAGAGAAGCCGCCTTTCTTCTTGCCGAGCTGGACAGGGATGTTCGCGGTGAACGTATTCATAGTGGGTTGGGTTTTGGTCGTTGGTTTCGGGTTTGGAGGTTGGGCAAGCGTGACCAACTTCGTTAGGCAGATCGACACATTCGGGCTCTTTGCTAAGTGCTATCAGTGTACACCACCCCCGGTCGTTGCTGGAGCTGCACCTCCGGTTCCACTCCATCACTGAATATGGCTCGAAATACATACTCCGCCTCTTTTGACTCGCTCGCTCGTGTAACAAGATGAAAAATGATACCGCCGTGATATACTAAAAGTCAAGTCGTGTGGTTTGTGCATTTTGGTTGCTAGAATGGTTAGATTCAGTTTGTTCTTGATATTGATATGGTATTTTGTGATTCATTATGGAAAGAATCAAGTTTGGCTGGTACGGTGATGTACCTGCAGCAATTGTTTGTGAGAAAAGTAAAAGGGCTGCTGATTGATATTTTGGAACATTGAAGATTTAAATTTTAAGACTGATAATTTCCTTTCATTTTTGTTGGTGTTTGTTGATTTAATATTTGTTAAGGTTGGGATTTTTTTTGGACATGCCAAAATTGGGAGCGTGTTACTGTTGTTGGTGAAGTCTTAGGAAATACGCAAACAAGTAGGAGGGCAGGGACATCATGTGAGATGTGGAAATGTCACAAATACAATGGTTCCCACACCACATGGATTAATGGGATTATTGCATTAAATAATTAAAATGCTAAATAAAGGGTATGTATATTTGGTTAAAAGGATGGATAAATTATTTTTCAAGATCTGAATTCTCTTCCGTAACTTAAAATAATGAATCTAGCTATCCATCGTATTCCTCGGCTGGATGTGTTTCTCTTTCATATTAAATCGGTCCCTAATGTTAGGAATGGGATTCCAAATGAACGTTCACAAGCTTTCGGTCTCCCTTTCAACTTCAACAACTTGTGCTCCTATTTGAACCCAACCTCAGACAAATATTTAGAGGGTCTTTCGGAAATAAGGACCAAAATTAACTAACACAAGCAGCTAACCATGGAAGTAACGACACCTTACCAGTGGCGGAGCCAGCTCTTTATGTCAGGTAAGGCAAAGCTTTTAAGGCTAAATTGCTAGAAACCACATTCGCTTTTGTCCAATGGCTTAATTGAGGGGGTAACCTGCTAATTGGGTAAAAATGAAGGGGTATCAGACAAAGCAACTTTCATTTTTTGCGCCATGTTGGACAAAAAACCATTCTTCTAACTTAATTTTTTGCACCATGTTGGACCAAAAACCATTCTTCTAACTTAATATTGAATAATTTTCCTTCTCTAAAATTTACTCATATCGTTTTTATTTAATTCATGTAGACTACAATATTGGAATGTATTTTTTCTCCTCTAACCCTAACAACAACTTAAATTAACATTCGACAAACAATTACATAACTGAGAAATTTCTTTGTAAATAAATTTGTTTTCGAATTGACGATTATTTAACAGAATATAAATATCAATCTGATTGGCAAAACTTCAATTAGTTAGATTTAATTAGCATAGTTCTGGGATTTAAAGCGGGAACCATTGGGATTTCAAATTAATGAAAATATTTTAGTACAGAGATTATGTTAAATAATGCCTATGTAATTAAATACTTCTGATTTTGCAACGAATTATATAATGTGTTAAGAAAAATATTTAAAGGTGTAATTCGGAAACCAGTTGCATAACGGTGGGGCCAGAATGTTCGTCAAAAAAGAGTAAAATTTAAGGTTGGTAAATGGATTCAAACTGGGACCGACCTCAAACTCTAACTAGGCCTGGCAAATGAATCAAGCCAGTCACTTCATAGACAAGGCGACTCGTCTCGCTTGGCCGGCGAGACGAAACGAGGCGAGTTCAACAGTAGCCGTCGTCGACCTTGCTCGTCTCGCCGTCAAGCCTAGACGAATCGTGAAGTGAGACGATTCGCACGATTTTTTTTTTTTTTTTTTTGAACTGCCGACTTCTGGGGCAGTTCAAAAAATTCTTTGAGACGTCTGGGCCAGACGTCTCTGTGGTAAAAACGGAGATTTGAAAAATGAAAAATTCTATCAGCAGACGTCAGTATTTCAAAAGTTTCTTAAGCAAACTTCTGGACAGACGTCTGCAATAGGATAAATTTTGAAATCAGATAGGAAATTTAAAGAGTTTAAATCTAACGATTATGTTACTGTAATAACCGGTCCCACCTTATACTTGAATCCGTATTTGAATAAATATTTTTTTCTATATTCTATTTAATTTTTCTCCTATATTTATCTAATTATTTTCCTAATTTTTCTAATTTCTATCTTCTATTTAACACTGACCCCTGCATCTAAACCCTAACTAAATTCCTAAGCCCGACCCCATTTATTTTCCCCTATTTACATCCCCCAAGCCCCAAAGCCCAGCTTCAAATCCTTAACCCCTCAACCCAGAACCCATCTTCAAACCCAAACCCACATCCACACCTGCAACCCGACCCGACCCGGCTCCCTTTTCTTCTCCCTCTCATTTGGTTTTTCTCTCCCCGCTTTTTAAAACCCAACGGCTCTCCTCTTTCGCCGCTTTTCGCCCACGACGTCACCTACTCCTCAACTACACCCCTGAGATCCTCTCAACATCCCCCTTTTCCTCTCGACGGTCTCTCTCTCTTTTTTCCCTCTCTTTCTCTCTCCTATCGTTCTCTTCCCACTCCACGAGACCCACACCTCTCCAACCCCTACGATCCTCGCCTAGTCCCCCACTCTCTCAAACAGCCAAGCTCTTCTCCATATCTCCCTCTCTTTCTTCTCTTGTGACTTCTTTCTCTTCCTACGAGAACCGAGCCCCCAACGTCACCAAGACCTCGCCCACGTCGTCGAGATCCCCAATAGCTTCGAGATATCAGAGCCCGTTTCGCATCACCTCAACAATCGACCCCCTTCATCTTTAACTCTCTCTCTTCTCTAAATCTAATTCCCTCTCTCTCCCTCCCTCTCAAATTCTCATCCTCTTTCTTCCTCACCCAGCATCGACCCCCTTCATCTTTAACTCTCTCTCTTCTCGAAATCTCATTCTCTCTCTTTACCTTTCTATCAAATTATCCTCCTCTTTCTTCCTCACCCAGCATAGCCGGCTTTTCCACGTCGCCGACGACCTCCAACACCTTCACCACCTTCTCCTTCACTCAACCGCCTACCTCTTCCACTTCCCTACACCGAGCCCTCACTCCTGTTGGGTTACGGCAGCGTCCCGGCCACCAAACCGTGACCAAATGCGGAACAAAAGACTTTCTAAACCGGCGCTACCATGACCCGATGCCCGGATCTACCCTAAACCCTATACTAGCAAGCAATATAAAGAATTAGGAATGGTTATACCGAGTTGGTCCGTGTCCTTCGGTCTTCAACCTTCATCCCAAGTTTCTAGTGGTTGCGGATCGAGTTTGGTTGCCGGTCTTCCTCCATCTACGATGATCCACATGAGGGAAATGGCGCAAGTTTCAGCCTCGCCAGGTGAGACAACCGACGCTCCAAGGTTGCTAGCAATAGAGAATGGAGGTGTAGAAATGTGTCACTATAATTTTTCTTTCATCACAAATGCTCCATGAGCAACCATAGAAGATCAAGAGGAGGTGAGGAAACATGTGTCATGAGCAACTAAAGAAATGTTCTAAACCTTTTCCAAGTGAGAATGAGTGATAAAGTGAAGTGAAGAAAATCAAAGGCGTGGCATGTGGAGAATTGGTGGTTGCCTCTCTCTCTCTCACACAATCATGCACACAAAAATATCTCAACTCATTTTACAAATAAACAAATGCATGTCATACCTCTCTACATGCTCAAGCCCGTGCTTATGCCAACTCACCCCTCCACCTCATTTCTAAAATGATTTTCTAAAAAGAAAGGTGGCCATCTTCTAGAAGCTGTTCCGTATAAATACGGAATACTTCCCGGTACACGTATCGAAATACATATACACGTATTCGTACAAAAATACGAATAGCCAAGAGAGAAAATGAATAGTGAACAATAATACTAGAATACATATATATAAATACATATATAAATTATTAAATCAAAACCCGATTTAATAATCCGGCTTAATCCTAAGCCGCTAGTATTATCAACCGTCCGATTAAAGTCCGTGCAGCCTGTACACATATTTAATCGGACACCTGTATGTACCAACATACGTCATCTACACCATATCGCCTGAACCGTGAAAACCCTCTGTATAGGACTCTAAAGACTCGTCAATACGCTGGCAGTGGGTTTAACCACAAGCACGTCAGCGGCACCAGCTGTACGTAACGGCTACCCAGATATTGAGCGAAAGGAAGGCTGAAGAGCAAACTCATCTAAACCCCTACTGAGCCTGACAGCGACAATATCCGTACACTCCGGTCTGTTCGTCTAAGAGTATCGCATATCGAGTTTAGGGGGTGGATAAAGTCAGACCCCTACTGACGCGATAATTCATGTTGGTATGTAACCCATCACCACCTGAGAAACAATCGATCCTGGATCGGTAATTCTCGTCTACCCCGGCCGAGGATTTCTGGTGATGGTCATCCGTACACAACGCGACATCAACCCCCAATACCGGAAGAGGCGAATCCTCGACGATCCGCTCACTGCCTTCATGTGGCTCGGGACTGTAACCAACTAAAATCTGTTTGCACGACTCCTTTGAGCCGTGGTAGGGTAGTAATCAAAGTACAGTGGAAACTCACACGAGACAAATGACGATCTCAGGTTGACAGACTAACCTGTACACATGTCACCTGGGAACTGCTATCTGCCAATAGATATAATACAAACTAGCAGATTCCCGATGAGTCCGTCCAGTGTACTCGTAACCCAATGAGCACCTGTATACTATCTTAGGTGAACAAACTAACACCAATAGCTTGTGAGATCTGGCCACCGCCCTTCGCCGGGGTCTCGATCAGTATACACTAGTCTACACTGGAGTATCGATGCCCAGTCTCGAAACTCCTACAACTAGGGACATTTAAGGATTTGCTTATATACCCCCAGCTCCCACATATATGATCGCCCTCATAATGCTGGTGGTCAAGCAAGAATCCTATGGGCTCTATCAACATGTAATAGTGATGATAAAGACAAACCAGATAGCATATTATCATCTCGAGTAAAACTGTTCTACCGGTATAGGTCCCCACTCAATCATCATAATCACCTGCCAGCGACTACGATAATTGCCTTGAGGGCACTATAGCCAACAATCTCCCACTTGCACTTAAGGCCAACTATTGCGGTGTCGCATACTCACAGCTCGTGTGATACCGAACACCCAACTTCTCTACTAAGCAGTTTCGCAAAGCTCGTTTGTGAAACTTTTGTGTTCGAGAAATAGCCTCAGTGAGTAGATCCGCTCCAGTGTTTCTATCTTTATCTCTCTATATTTCAACTTCGCGGAGAATAACCATCTTCCGAAATGAGCAATACCTTGTCTTAGAATTTGTCCGGATATATGATGGGACACAGTTCACAAATGAATTCCAAATCCAGCAAACTTCTTAGACTGTATCATCCACTGAATTTAATCAGTATCCTGCGCCATGCCTTCCTCGGTATCTGCTTGGACCACCTGTCCAACATACTGTCCCTCAGAAGAGGGAAAAACTATAACTCAGACAGTCACTCTGTCATCCAGGTCATCTTGTAAGCCTGAAATGATAACTGTCTCCTGAAAGAGGCTGCCGTTACCATATCCCTAGAATATCCATTTATATTCATAAATTGCTTCCCTACATTTCACCAAGATTGGATTAATATATGGTTATTGCAGCTAGTGCAAAAACATCTGATGTGATGCTTGATATTTCATGATTAACTCAATTGCCTAAGCAAGTGATATGCTAATCATGCATATCCCTCTCCCATTTAGTCCATAAGACACCTTTAGAGAGGGTGACTCCATCACCTGCAGGTACACCACCATACCAGGAGTCGTCCATTCCAAAACACTTTAGAATAGTGTCAAGTACCCAAATTGGGACGCTTCCAAAAACTAGATCTAAAACCATAGATCTAGTAACCAGAAACCCTAATATTATATCCATATCCTATGTGGAGAAACAACTGTGTGACAACCACGGTATAACCGACCGTATTATAGGAATTTTACTTCCTATAAAGTGCATGTTATCCCAAATACCAGAACATCACACCCTACTACCTTCTTACCAGATCCATCTCCTATTCTGATGAAGTCAAAGCCTATGACTGTCACATCAAAAATTGATGATCTATTTCCGCTATACCTACTTTAGTCTATTAAATAGACATAAGCTACTTGCCCACCATGCTTTCGCTGCTCCCACTGACTACAACAACCCACTGGCAGAGTCATATACACGTGCACTTCTAAAACTAGTTTGGAACGACGCTATACTCATCCTCCTGCCAGGTCTTATAATCTAGAACAGCAGCAATGGCAAGTCTGGGTAAACAAAAACCTCCCTGTCACCGTCTCTGAGAAGACCGAAATACTTCTCGGGTGCCTGAGGTTACCCACCAAATCTGCGGAGTGGCTAATGGAATGTCGAATCCAATTGAATCCTTAGGTTCTATTAAATTTTCAGTAATCGTTTGTGGTTCTAAAATCACTTCCAGTTCTACCATACTCCCACTTATGTTTTCTGAAAAGAATCTATTTTACTAAAACTGTGGCGAGTCAAGAACAATATATCTATTGATCTTCCTGATGGTAGAAAGTTAACCCTCATCAAAGCCCGGGCTAACCCACAAACTGCCATTACTGAAACGTGCCTCGAGTTTATCCGGATTCTGTTTTTAAGCATCAGCCGGACAACTCCCTATACCTTAACATCGTTAAAATATAAATTGATTCTATATATATCCAATATAGAAACAAAAACACTAATTTAATTGGAACCATATTCAAAATCATGCAGTTGTCTTCAGTGCATATCAACCAAATGGAAAGAGGCCAATTAGCATTACTCATCTAGGAGCACATCCATATACGAGTAACCTGAAAGAGAATCAAGTTCTCAAAACCATTACTATCAACGGAATACCAAACACAAGTATCTACATTTTCGACTACCTCGAAAAATCCTGATACTTTCAAATGGTTCTCTACTTTATTCTTATACCTATAACTTCTCAATATCTGGACCTTGTATTTCAACGAAAAACTTGTCTAGAAGTGGAAAAGTCATAAGTAAACAGAATATAGTACGAGTACCAACTCCTTTGTCCTAATGGACACCGGACAACATACAATACTTTGTATAAGTCTCCTGAGTTCAATAACTCAAACCTTGTGCGTCATAGGTTGAAAACTGTATTATGGTTAAGAAAAATTACACCGTTGTTGAATGCACCTTACCTAACCATCAACTGATATAGGTAAATGTCACAAACATAATCTCAAAAAGTTGTATCTCACTTTATAAAATAAACGTACAGATATATCAGTTTGAAACGGGTGCATAACTACGGATATTCAAAACCAAATATTTGTCGTCCGGCAAAAACCCAGGCGGTTTCCTCAAATATCACCAATTACAACAAATTCTGATATAATGAGGATATAATCACCTAATTCCCAATATCTTACTCCCACCCACCATCTGTAATAACATAGAGATGTGAGAAACTAATCTGGTAAATACATACCGTGGAGTTAGATTCCAATTGGGAAAACAGTTTTCAATTAACATCGCACGGTGAAACTGAAATATGAAAATGTTTCGAAGAGGTTAACCTGGTATTCCTAGTAACGCCTCTTCCACTATCCATATTCATGACAATGACCGTATACTTCCATGCCCTCACTCCAATCCTTTTATTATGCCTTTATTTATTACCTTCTGTACACCTTCTTTAGACTAATTGGTTTTCTTCCTTCTCTACCCTTCGGCATCAGCCTAAGGTTTGGAAGAAGACTATCCAATAAGCGTAATAGGTGTACACTCCTTATGCCAGGAGCCCTCGCAACCTGAGAGAAGGTAATGGGAAAAGACATCTGAATTATCCTATTCTATTTCTCCATAACCGGAAACCATCCTCGAATCTGAAACGAATTCTTTTGAGTTCGTATGTGACTATACGATGGCTTGTCCAAGCATTATGGACGTTCGTAGTGATAGAAAGTGTTCTGGAGAAATCCAAAGTGGATGTGGGAGTGGCGGGTGTATATACGGTTTTGTCGTGAATCACAGCAGTCGCAATTTTCTTTGCCGTTATTCTAATCCCTTTATCTGTCTTTACTTATTACCTTCAGTATACCACCTTTAGGCTAATTGGTTTTCTTCCTTCCCCACCTTTCGGCATCTGCCTATGGTCTGGAGGAAGACTATCCAATAAGCTCAATAGGTGTACCCTCTCCTAATCCTAAGAGCCCTCACAAGCTGAGAGAAAGTAAAGAGAAAAGACAACCGAATAATCATATTCAATCTCTCCAGAACCAGAATCCATCCTCAAATCTGAAACAAGTTCCTTCGAGTTCGTATGTAACTATACGATGGATTTATCCAATAAGTGTGGATCTTCGTAGTGATACGGGGTGTTCTGGAGAAACGCAAAGGTGATATAGAAGTGGCAATGATATATGCGACACCGTGATATTCCAAAGGCCAAAGTATTTTAAGAATGTTCGGTTAACTTGGTTAATGAGTTTTAGTCTAGGTCAGGCCATGGTCGCTGCCAAAGAGAGAGAAAAAAGAAACACTCAGCGTGCACTCTAATCTAGATCAGAATGGTTAATCACTTTATCTAATCAGGATGTCTCCCACTGTTTCCTTGAATTCTCCTCCAAACCCCAAAGGAGAATTAGTCGGGATCATCTAAAATCACCCGAGAAGTTAATCCTACTCATCAGTGGGAATCGGGATCCAACCATCATCGCATGATAACTTGATAGAAGCCACTCAAGTCACCACACTCCAGAAGGTATGCGCAAGCCTGGCAAGTTTCCTGTATGTTTAAAACTCTCGATCTGATTTTTACCCCAAGCGGTTTATAACCTTGCCTTCGGCCAACAAATCATAACTCGCAAGTCAAGTTCTACCCGTCATTATCCTGATTGATTTAGACCCACCCGCACACATCCTTGACTTTGGCCAACAAAATGGTACGACTGTCCTAAACCAATGCATATCCATGCAACGGACAAGCAACACACAGCTACCGCACACGATGTCTTGACTTTGGCCAACAAACACCGCACGAATACTATGCGCTACTTATCCGAAATGACGGAGAGCTACGGCTGGTTTTTGGTGAAAAACCTTTAACATAATGAACTTGATATCGTTGAAGGAATCCATGTGGTTTTATAAATATATAGTGGCGAAAACTTTTGCTAAAGAGGTCACTCCCGGTGAAGGGATCTCGGCTCTTTCCTCGTCGAATGAGGTACATGATATTCCAAACTGAATACCACGATGCAAAGCAAAAGAATCGACAATGGTGAAGTTTTTACGTTGACGCCGACTTTTACTCAAGGGGTCACTCCCGATGAAGGGATCTCGGCCCTTGTCTCGTCGAATGAGGTGCTGGATATTCATAACCGAATACCACTGTGCAAAGCAAAAGAGTACGTCTGTAATATCAGTTTTTTTTAAAATCTTGGTTCCAACAACATCATATAGGTTTGTTTTCCTTGCATTGATCAGAATCAACGCAGTCCCATCAATTAATCACACCAGAAAAGAACGAAAATATGATGTACGTATATGTCATCCGCATTCGCCACTGGGTCCCGTCATCACTCGTTAGGTTACTTAACTAATGACAGAGCAGGGACTGGACTAGCGCGGGTGCAAAACATATGCAACATCTACTGGTGTATATATATAAATATATATAACAATCGTCCCAGGCATGATATAAAGCAACATCACAGAAGCAACACAGAATGGTGGATAATCCTGGAGCCCGGGGTTTCACTTGAGCCGCAAATGAGACCCGATGTTCCCCTGTCGTGTGGATAGCCTGTGCAATGAAAACCTAGACCCCTACGAGCGCGGCAAGTTACTCGCTAAAACCAGAAGTGGGGCAACCCCCTTCATCAAAGTGATTGGGTCACCCGGCACTTCACGGAATCCGGTAACTTGAGCGCCCCTCCGTGGGTCATACCTATACCCCCTATGAGAGCGGCGAATAGCCCGCCAATTCTAGAGTAAGGTCCCCTCCGTCTCAACGCCATGAGAAGCGGACCCGTTGCCCTCTAGAACCCGGCTATTCGTGTACTCTACCGTGGGGTAATCCTAGTACAGAAAAGAAAATAATATGTACAAGGGTGACATCGACCTCAACCCGGTCGTACCCCAAACAAATAATATACAAACTGGCAGTGACGACAGCCCACATGTCGGACGCTCGTCCCGCAATATCAAATGTACAAATGAAACTAAACTGTACTAATATTGCACCCAAGCTATCCACCACGACGATCCAGCCACAACATAGCACAACACAGAACATCAACGTGAATGTCACGTTCGCAAACTTGTCTAAAAGAACATATAGCAATTAGACGAGTTGTACCGCTTGAATGACATTCATGGTCGCAGATAGTAATGTATGTACTGTAAACATTTAAACAGTGTTAAATTATCGACTTCGAAACACCCCGAATAGCCCCTGAACTAAAGATAACTCTATATCAAAACCGGGCTAAACAAACAATACCCCTCATCCAATATTCCAGAGAATAGACCACAACCAAAACTTCGAGTCCAAAGACCTTAACAAAACCGGCCAGGCCGGAATTTCTGCCTGTCTCGTCGACCATGTCTTGGAATTTGGGCCTCATATTTCGTGTGTTCTAGTAGTCACCTAAATAGCCTTCTGCAATTGCTTAAATAATTTTTTGAAGACTTTGAAAAATCGACAGCAACTGAAATACATCGTGTATCGTTTCGGAGTTGTTTCGGTTTCGATACTTTAACATTGTCTAAAACTGCTAGTAAGGGGTTTACGGGTTGGCTCTGATACCATGTTGGGTTACGGCAAAGCCCCGGCCGTCAAACCGTGACCAAATGCAGAACAAAAGACTTTCTAAACTTGCGCTACCATGATCCGATACCCGGATCTACCCTAAACCCTATACTAGCAAGCAATATAAAGAATTAGGAATGGTTATACCGAGTTGATCCATGTCCTTCGGTCTTCAACCTTCATCCCAAGCTTCTAGTGGTTGCGGATCGAGTTTGGTTGCCGGTCTTCCTCCATCTACGATGATCCACCTGAGGAAAACGGCGAAAGCTTCAGCCTCACCAAGCAAGACAACCGACGCTCCAAGGTTGCCAGCAAAAGAGAGTGGAGGTGTAGGAATGTGTCACTATAATTTTTCTCTCATCACAAATGCTCCATGAGCAACCATAGAAGATCAGGAGGAGGCAAGGAAACGTGTGGCATGAGCAACTAAAGAAATGTGCTAAACCTTTTCCAAATGAGAATGAGTGATGAAGTGAAGTGAAGCGAGTGATGAAAATCAAAAGGCGTGGCATGTGGAGAATTGGTGGCTGCTTCTCTCTCCCTCACACAATCATGCACACAAAAATATCTCAACTCATTTTACAAAAAAACAAATGCATGCCACACCTCTCTACATGCTCAAACCCATGTTCATGCTAACTCACCCCTCCACCTCATTTCTAAAATGATTTTCTAAAAAGAAAATCAATAATGAGGTGGCCATCTTCTAGAAGCTATTCCGTATAAATACGGAATACTTTCCGGTACACGTATCGAAATACATATACGCGTATTCGTACAAAAATACGAATAGCCAAGAGAGAAAATGAATAGTGAACAATAATACTCGAATATATATATAAATACATATATAAATTATTAAATCAAAACATGATTTAATAATCCGGCTTAATCCTAAGCCACTAGTATTATCAACCGTCCGATTAAAGTCTGTGCAGCCTGTACACATATTTAATCGGACACCTGTATATACAAACATACGTCATCTACACCATATCGCCTGAACCGTGAAAACCCTCTGTGTGGGACTCTAAAGACTCATCAATACGCTGGCAGTGGGTTAACCACAAGCACGTTAGCGGCACTAGCTGTACGTAACGGCTACCCAGGTATTGAGCGAAAGGAAGGCCGACGAGCAAACTCATCCAAACCCCTACTGATCCTGACAGTGACAATATCCGTACAGACCGGTCTGTTCGTCTAAGAGTATCGCATATCGAGTCTAGGGGGTGGATAAAGTCAGACCCTTACTGACGCGATAATTTGTGTCGGTATGTAACCCATCACCACCTGAGAAACTATCGATACTGGATCGGTAATTCTCGTCTACCCCGACCGAGGATTTCTGGTGATGGCCATCCGTGCACAACGCGACATCAACCCTCAATACCGGGAGAGGCAAATCCCCGACGATCCGCTCACTGCCTCTATGTGGCTCGGGATTGTACCCAACTAAAACCTGTTTGCATGACTCCTTTAAGCCGTGATAGGGTAGTAATCAAAGCACAGTGGGAACTCACACGAGACAAATGACGATCTCAGGTTGACAGACTAACCTGTATACATGTCACCTGGGAACTGCTATCTAACAATAGGTATAATACCAACTAGCAGGTTCCCGGCGAGTCCGTCCAGCGTTCATAACCCAATGAGCACCTGTATACTATCTTAGGTGAACAAACCAACACCAATGGCTTGTGAGACCTGGCCACCGCCCCTCGTCGGGGTCTCGATCAGTATACACCAGTCTACACTGGAGTATCGATGCCCAGTCTCGAAACTCCCACGACAAGGGACATTTAAGGATTTGCTTATAGACCCCCAGCTCCCACATATATGATCGCCATCATAATGCTGGTAGTCAAGCAAGAATTCTATAGGCTCTATCAACATGTAATAGTGATGATAAAGACAAACCAGATAGCATACTATCATCTCGAGTAAGACTGTTCTACCGGTATAGGTCCTCACTCAATCATCATAATCACCTGCCTGCGACTACGATAATTGCCTTGAGGGCACTATAGCCAACAACTCCTTCACCTCCCTGCAACCCTAACCCAAAACCGCTGCTCCACTGCACCGCCGGCCACCTCACACCACCCTGAGCACCGCCTTCACCTTCAGCCACCGTCAGCTCCCTTGCCGGCACACCCCAACATTCGCTGCACCCCAATCCACCGCAACACCACCACCCGAGCCTCCTCCTTGCACTCATCCCGAGCACCCAATCCACTCACAGCCCCGGCAACCTTTGTCGTCGAGACCATGCCACCCGCTACCATCGCTACCGCCTCTCACCACCGTCACCACAGCACCTTCTGCCGCCATGCCGAGCCACGCCATCGGCCAAGAACCAAAGCTCACCCTTGCTGTCGCCACAATTGAGCTCCAGTCATTTCATCGAACACTTGTCACTGTCGCTGCCATGTTCATGTTGTTGTGGTGGTCGTGTCGATCGTCGTCATCGTCGCTGACATGCCGTTGATACGTCACCAAAGGCAAGTGAAAATCAATCACTTGCTTACTCATGCTAGTGTATAAGTTAATCAAAATAATAATGAAAAACGATATTGTGTGTATGTGTGTATAAAATTATTTCTCTAGCGAAACTTCGTGTTGATTGAGCTGATTCAAACCCAACACGGAACGGTTAACCAGTATTGATATCAGTTAGGATTTATAGGAATTAATTGTTGTTTTAAATCAATTCGTTTAAACTAACATCGTTGGTACACGTGTATACATGATCTACGTGCGCGATACGTCACTTGATTGAAAACCTTTTAAAATGACTATGGTTTGTGATCGTCGGACCCCTTTATTGTTAGTGATTATCGTGTAAAGGTTTGAGTTAAAAACATCGAGATTGTCATCATGAAATGACACCCTAATTGGTTACGCTAAATCTAAATCTAGAATTTACCGTGCCCGTTGTATTGTAAAATCCATATTAAATTTTATATATATATATATATATATATATATATATATATATATATCATAAAGTAATGTTCTAGGACTCGTATCGAAACCACCTAGATAACCTATAACTCTCTGCAGATTGTTATTTAATGACAATGTTACAATAATAAAAACTTGAGAGAAATGCGGCTCTATACAACGCTCCAAAGCAGTATTTTCCGACGACACTTGATTTTAAATGCATGTGCATCCCTGTATAAATCTGAAAATACGCGGAATCCTATATCGTTGTGTAGATAATCAAGTTAGCTAACTAATGGTGTTGGATCTTTTAATTTAAGTATCATTTGCTATTTTAAAAGTATTTTAGATTGTCGACGTGTCTGGTTGTTTTCTGTAGTGACAGTTTATACACATTGACCTTAAACCGAACATATCTTCATGCATACGGCGGCTATTATTGATCCGTCTATTGCGTTGGAAACCTAACTGATAGTGATAGATTTTATTCAACTGTAGCAATCCTTGATTCTGATCATAATCTATAGAAAACTGCACTTGAAATTGGTCTTCCAGTTCTGAAACTGGAATTCCAGCAGCACATCCCTGTTTTAAAATGAACTCGACTCTTTAATCGGAAATTCTATTGATACGAAACCAATTTTACTGCTTAGATAGACAAGTATACTTCATATGCCTTTTATATTGTTTTTCCCGATTCTGCACGTGTGATTTTATTATGAATTTTGCAAACTACAAGACATTGTCTGCCTTTAATTTAGTGAACATTTATTTAACGTGTTCCTTCTGTTCCCGCCAAAAATTTTGGCCCAGAGTTTGTTGTTCCCTTTATAAAAATATAGAAAATCCCCACATATTAAAAACGTGAGCGTCTCACGTAATATCCATGTGAATGCACTTGCCAGTCTCCTGGCAGCACCTCACAAGATATCCACGTGGGCGCACTTGCCAGCTTCTTGGCAGCGTCTCACGTGCAATGCATGTGAGTGTTCTTTTTTATAGAATTAAATTCAATATAGAATTAAATTATACAGAGAAATATTTCTCTGATCTTTCTTAAAACAAAAAAGATCTTTTCTGTTAAACAGAGAACCCTTGGATCAAAAGATCCAATGGTGATTATAAAATCACCAATCGGTCATCTGATAGAATTAAATTCTATCTTAGAAAAATATTTTCCTAATTTTGTTAAAACAAACAAGAAATCTTCTCTATTAAACAGAAAGCCTTTGGATTAAAAATCCAGCGGTGAAAAAATTCACCGATTGATCTTCAAAATCATTTTGATTGGCTATGAAATCAATCATGATCTCTCAATGAGACATTTTCTCAAAACAGATTGATATTTTCTTTTTCCTATAAATAGGAGCAAAGAGATTAAATCTCAGAGAGAGAAGACCTCCCATAAGCTTCTGTAAAAAAAATACAGAAAGCTCTCCAAAAGCTTCCACAAAACAACAGAGAATTTAATTCTCAATAAAAAAAGGTCTTCCTCCTCAAAACCCTAGGTAAAATAAGTGGAGAGATCAAAACATCTTCTTTACCTATAATATCATATCTAAGGGTTTTAACCCTTCGAAAAGAACTAAGTTCTTTCTCTGGATTTGAGATTCGCAAGACAAATCTCCCATAAGTTGATAATTTAATTCTCATCGGGAAGATCTTGTTCTTGAGAATCAAGGATTCAGAGAAGAACAAGTTTAAAAACGATATGAGGGAAGAACATGAAGAAGATGGAGTCCATAATACTCCAGAAATTTAGTTCTTTCACAATCAAGAACTTAGTTCTTACAAAACCTGATCCCGGATCTTCAAAACAGTGGTCTTTGGTGATCGTTAATGGTCAAAATATCATTGACAGAGATTTAATTTCTCTAAAAATATCGACAGAGATTAAATCTCTAAGAACTCGGCACCTCATGTGATCCCCACGTGAGCGCCCAAAAGAAGTGGAAGATAGCGCCTCATGTGAAACATACGTAAGCGCCCAAGAACTCAGCGCCTCACGTGAAACACACGTGAGCGTCCAAGAACTCAGCGCCTCACGTGAAACACACGTGAGCGCTCAAAAACTCAGCGCCTCATATGATAGCACATGAGCGCCAAAAAACATAGCGTCTCACGCGGTAACACGTGAGCAGAAAAAAGGAGCAGCGTCTCACGTGATAGCCACGCGAGCGTTGTACAAATGTGCTTAGCACTATATAGTCAAAATGACTAAGTGCTCAACACTGATAGGGCAATACCGAAGCCTGAGCGCCTCACGTGATACACACGTGGACGTCAGAGCAACAATGGAATATTATATCCATAGTCAAAAGACAAAGTGCTTAACACTGCTGAATGATTGAAAAAGCCCAAGACTGAGCCCAAAATCAGCTAAATCTCTGAAATTTCCATGCAGCCGAGCCCATATACTCTGTTGGTGGATCTTAACAAAATTTAATGATCCTTAAACATATTTCTAAGTTGATCTTAGTCTCATATAAAACTAACGTATTCTTAGTTAAAATAAGTCGATCTTAATCTGAAACCAGATTAACGGTCCTTATATAAATTAAAATATCCCTTGAACTGATGAAACATACAACCTAGGTTCAAACCCAAATTTAATATACGGATTTGGACTAATCCGCGCCCTACGGACGACGACATAAATTAGTCTCCGTAAACAATCCACGAGCAACCCTAAAATAAACCAAACATAACACGAATCGACCTACCGGAGCAAGAAAAAGTTGTTATCGCAACGCGATAACGTAATTAACTGCAGGGGAGTGCGCCTGCAAGGAAAAGCGTCCCCACAATCAAAAACCCTTCACAAATGAGAGGGGATCTAATAAAATCTGCTACATCGGTCGCATTTATCCAAACCTCCGATATACGGTACCATAAATCAACTTGGCATTTTCGGAGAGATGGATGGATTGATATTGATAAGCGAAAGCGTAACTGATAGTGAAAGCAATAAGTACTTATTCACAACCTGGCTCTAATACCTTAACATACATTATAACCCGGGAAAAATGGGGAAATCAATATGGAAGTGTACTCGTATTTAGCAAGGTTTGGTTATTTAGAGGATGATCATTCGATAGTAGTAGTAGTGATTATTTAGGTAGTTGTCCCTGACGACACGGCGACAGGGTTATGTCCCAGACACGGTTGACCGTAGTCTCGGTATGCACGAGACCCTTACTAAACATGAGGATACATTCCACCGTTCGATTTCAACGACAGAGACCGTTAGATAGTGACATGCATAATACCTTTAACCATTGCTATAGTTCACAAGTTATACTGCTACCTGTTTATGTTATTCCACTAATTTATGTTATTGCATTATACATGTTACTTCATATTTACCGTTACTGCCACCTGTTAGTATTATCATACTGTTTATATTGTGTTGTCCTGACGACCTGAGTATGCATGCTCAGAGCAATAAGTGGACCTGCCCTTTTCGAGATGGTTGCGGAGATTTAGACCAACGACGCCAGCTTATCGTTTCCATTGTTTTCAAACAAAAAACATTTGTTATCACTGGTTAGTTATCTCTTTTGCTTGTATCCGTTGCACTCCGATTCGTTAAAATGTGATAAATTTAGTGACTGTAATTCTTTTATTCTGTGTTGTGATTGCTGCTTACCATATAATACTAGAATCCGAAGTATGATTACGGCAGGATTATTTCTTGACCGTAGCTACATGGCTGGCCTAGTCACCCTCGTATTCCGTATTTTGGGAAACGGGACGTGATTGTTACAATTAAATAATACAATTTGTTTTTTTACATTAAAGACCAAACTCACTCGAGCTGCCTATATCCCTCCCAAATACTGAGCTCAATGAAAGAGAATCAGGTTTACGTAGTTCTCTTTTTACTATTACAGTTCCTACTCACTACACGTCGCCGCCGGTTGTGGTTCTTCCTTCGGTGTTGGTCTCATCCGATCCTGTAAACTCCTCGGGTAGATAATTTGAGTCCAAACTGATTGCATTTTGTTTCCTGACAGCCGCCGCTTCCCAATCTTGCGAGCAAATCATGCACTCCATGGTGTCGTATGCCAAACTGCATCTCTTCTCGTTTAATATCCTGCCACCTGTACTAAAATCACTTTCCGACGCTACTGTGGACACTGGAATGAATATTAAATCACGAGTCATAGTAGAAAGCACCGAATACAAATGTCCGTGGCTTTTCCACCATGCTAAAACATCAATCTCATCTATAGAATAATTTACGTCTAACTTGGTCTGTAAATATATTGTTAATTCATTTTAAAATGACGATGATGAGACCACGAGGCCTCGTGCCCTTTTCGACTGTTGAATAAGTGCAAAGAGTGGAGTCGAACCATGTGAACTGGTTATAGCCGGTGCTCTAGTACTTCTACCAGTAGAAGATCGTACAACATATAAGTCAAACACTTCATTTAAAATATATTTAACGGTATTAATACAAGCATCAATATCTATAGTATGCCCTATGCATTCATGGAACCCGTTTAAAAGAGCCTCCAAACCTTCTAATTTCATTCTAGGGTTCATTATCGAACACAAACTGTAAACAACAGAAATTTCAGAGTAATATTTAGAAATCTTAACTAGCATAGCAAGTATAACGAGCTGAACTATCTCATTATTACAATGACTAGCAAAACATTGAGCTATATTATACAATTCAGAGACGATAATATGAGAAGTAGGGTTATAAGTAGCAGAAAAACGTTCACTTGTTATTTTAAAAGTCATAAGAAAATTTTTGAAAAGTTTTGCAACCGTCCAATGATTATCTGTTAAGTGGTTTTCTATAGGCATTTGCTCATTCCACTTGCTGCTAATAATTCTGCTAGTCTTTGATGCAGTACGAAACACGTCATATGTACTATTCCACCTAATAGAAATATCTTTTTTAAGAGGCGGGCCTAATCCTGCAGTATGGTATCTAGCTTTATATTCATATTTTCTTTTTCCAGAACTTTTAATAAACCTACATGTATTTTTAATTGTATGAATATTTGAATAACATACTTGATATGCATGCTGTACAGCAAGATTAAGTATATGACATGCACATCGAATATAAAAAAAAGTGACCATTGCAAATTGGTTTGCACAACCTGATAAGTTCGGTAACAACAGAATTATTGTTATCAGCGTTATCGAAAAAAATAGAAAAAAAATTATTTACACAATGATATTATTCTAAAACAGATCTAATTTCATAAGATTTATTAAAAGCATTATACGTGAATTGAAACTGTCTAAAAGCAATAATTCTTTTTTGCAAATGCCAGTCAGAATTCATCCAATGTGCACTAACACAAATTCAGGGAAGTTCCAATCTATCGGTCCAAACATCAGAATTAATGAAATACTAGTATCTAAAGAAGCAAGAGTAGCAATTAATACATGTTTACCTTCGTTATAGAGGCTAAAACAGCGACTTTTAAGCGTACTCGAAACCTTTTTGTATCCCGAATGTAATGCCCTTTGAGCGAACCGCTCAAAAACTTAGCTTTCTCCAAATCCGAGAACGTGTTTATCTGCCATAATAAATCTTGCCATTTCTTCAACACTTAGATCTGATTATATTGAAAAAGATCTTCACCGAAAAAATTAATTTGTGATTGTGTGGAGGAGAAACCGGCCGTACTTTCTAAGTGTTTTTTACATGTTTATGTAAAGTACCGGTGCCGGTACCCTACTTATGTTTATATGTAGTGGCACAATATTTGCATATTGCGTATCTAACCCCTTCCCTATGTTCAATTGTATAGTGTTCCCAAATATTATTATTGAGTGCATGTTTTCTAGTTTCTCTAGTAGACGTCTGTGTGGATTCTTCCGCTTCTGCATGCATTTCAGGATTAAGAACTTGGGTGTGATGTGTATCAGATAAACCCTCTATATAATTTTTTTAACCAATTAAAAAAATTAAATACTGAATATTACCAATACCAATTTAACCGTAAGAAGATAGCTAATAAAATAAAAGCAAAGAGCAAGAATAGCTAAAACGCTGCAGGAAATCAATTGAGCAGTAGAGTAGAATAAGTCGGTCGAGGCGTCGAAAACTCGGAGTCGGAGACACGGGGCTTCAATTCTTCAAAAACTTGAAAGTAGAAACCTGAAAGGTCTTTTTTATATAATTTAAGAGAGATAGATTTGGAATGAGATGAATGGGTGTGGGGATGTATTTATAGGGTTTTCAAATTTTTTTGCCGTTACGAGGCGAGGCGAGGCAAGACAGGCCGATTTGTCACCAAATCCAACGAATCTGACCGTTGGATTTGGATCTCGTGGCAAGGTGAATTTTGACCGTTGGATGCGGGTTTCGAAGCGAGGCGATTCGTCACAAATTCCAACGAATTCGGCCATTGGATTGGAAATTTCCTTCAACAGACGTCTGTATTTCAAAAGTTTCTTAAGCAGACGTTTGGTCCAGACGCCTCCTTACGATTTTTTTGAACTACAGACGTATTGTACAGACTTCTGCTGAAGGATTTTTGAACTACTGACGTCTGGTACAAACGTCTTCTTGAGAATTTTTTGAACTACAGACGTCTGGTGGGAAAAAAATTCAAGTAAAACTTAAGGTTAGAGGTGGGTCGATGGCGAGTCGGCGAGGCGAGTCGCTGGTGACTTGGAGAGACGAAGGGCGAGTTAGGCGAGGCAAACTGGAGCGAGGCAACATTGGGAAAATGGGGAAACTTGCTCGCTTCGCGTGACTCGCCAAGACAAGACGAATCGACTCGCCGACTCACTTACATCAGCAACGAGACGAATAAAATTTGCCTTGTTGCGAGGCGAGTCGACTCGCCTCATTTGCCAGGCCTGGCTCTAACCCCTAGACTAGCTTTCCAGGTACGGCAGAATAAACTAGACAATTTATATATTTGAAAATACCCATATAAATACATCGTATATCTCATATCCACATGGGTCGGGTGCCCAACCTCGAGCCATCCTAGCTCCGCCCCTGTACCTTACTAATGGCTAATTTGGACAATGGAGTCAATTTGAGGGTCTTGTTTAGAAATACTAAGATTCGAAGGGTCCAATGTAGAAATATGGAAGATATTCAGGGATGGATAAGAAATAATACTTTTATTTTATAGAGAATTAACTTAAGAGATTTGGCAGTACCAAGATTTGGGGGAAGATTTGGAGGTTGAATACTAAAACTTTTTTTTTATCAAAAAAACCCCTAAAAATAATAAAAGTTTCAGCAGAGGATTCAAATTTAAATTTCACCAGCTCTCATCAGTCCCGCGCTCTACTTCCACATGGGTTGCACGTTGTCAACAGTAGGTTCCCATGCTGCTTGCTTGGACACCTCAGCTTGTTGTGGCTCATGCTTCAAATATTCTTCAAAAATTTGAGATTCCACCTTGCTTTGCATTGCTTCACATGAATTAAATAATCACAATTGTCTCTACCTAGTTTGAAATCAATCTCTGCTCATCATAGGGAGGTTGATACTTGATAGTGCCAAGTGTCACCTTCTATGAAACTGATTTATAATTTATGATCGTCACAAGAATTATTGCAAGGATAAAAAGTCTTATTAACTCTCCTAACTTCTCACCAAACCTATGAGAAAAATATTGAGAGCGCTGTCTATCTAACGTTTGAAAAGGGGGGGAAAAAGCAGAGGGGACAGCATGCACCGCATGAAATATCTAGCTCAAGACCATTATATCCAATAATTGAAAAAAATCTCATATAAGCAATCAAATAAATATGTCATATGTGTAATGTATCGCCCTTGTAATTGAAAGTCAATAACATGCTTTATTAAATGACATGTGATCAGCAGATGCTGTACATATAATAACTACTTTATAAGCAACAATATATGATTTTATGCAAGGAATATATCAAAATCATAGCACTGTTTTAGGTCAAGGCAAAAACATTATGTATATGGTCATTTAGACCCTACAATATGATTGTAATGACTTTAAACTTGACAAGTAGCAGAATCCAACACACTACCAGGTTGAGTAAGGATATTCACTTACCAAAGGATTTGACAATATGATTGAATTTTCTGAAACAAAACAGCAGTTATATTGAATCTGCCTGTCCAAGATTTGTCGCAATCCTTACAGTTACATGCACAAGGTCATGATGCAATTAGTCTACAGGACAAAGGCATTACACATGAGCAAGACGGCGGGGAGAAAAGTAAAAAAAAAAAAAAAAAAAAAATCTAATCAGCGAATATATCATCGCAAACTAGATGAGAGCACACATTCTGAACCAAAACCAAACATTAGCAAGTTGCTGATCCTGCTATGTTCTAATGTGAATTTCTACCGGAAGCCCTCGAAATTCCAACATATTCGCATTGGCACTATAAACGAGTGAAGGGAGAAATTAGGGAAAGGTAAGTGATTCATACCCCATTGTAAAGAGAAAATTCTTGAGAATATAAAGGCCTGATTTTTGTGCAAAGAGCAGTCAGTTTAACCAAAATCTTGAGCCTGCCATATCACGATTGGTTTCGGTGCCACGATGCGCCAGTGTTTTAATACGGGTGGAAAACTCATTTGCCTGGAAGAGCATTAAAAACAGTTGAGCATTGGAATAGAAAGAAAAATATGCATCATATAGAAGCTAGAAAGAGATCAGATTATGATTTGCATGGGATGTGGAATAACTTTATATCTAAAGCAGCAGCTAGAACATATTACAATAATGTTAAGATCAGGTTAATAATGGGTAGATTCGCTGGATAAACTCAACAAGAACTATGTTGCTATGTAACTTGAAAGCGCCTGATACATAATTTATGTCCCCTGGGCCTATAGATATTTTGGTGCAAATTCAATCTTGGATTAATCTCCCCTGGACTACAAGTGACCATTGCAAGATCCATCAACCAGAAACTTTTTCATAGCACTAAATTGCAGGAAACACCGACTCATGCCTGTATCAGATTATTATCGTAATTTCTAAAAAGCAGCACTCTATGCCAACTTCAACCGAGGTTGATTTTTATCCATATCCAGAAACTTTCTACACAAAATACCCATGTTCTACCAATTTAACGCTGCACTTTTTACCAAAGGGCAATTTAGAAAGAAACAGGTTGAAAAGGTGGGGGGAAATTATACAAGAAACCATGTCCTCAAAGACAAGTCCTGATCATAAAGTTAATCTGTTAACAACAAATCTCCTTACATGGAACCATTCTATAACACTAGATGGCTGAAATTATGCAGCACTAACTTGGTCTGTGGCTATCAACGTCTATAAGAAAATAACTGACATAGCATAAGATCGCATCACATAGTTGACGAGGCAGATTATTTCTGGCATCTAAACTAACAAGGCTAGATACTTGGTATGACAATTGCTAATAACATTCGGCATATCCTTTATAACAAAGAACTAAGCAACTTAATACAATAAAAAAGGTCATACAAACTTCACAAGTTTCAAGAGAAGTCTAGCTGGTTTTCCTCAGCATGCCAAAGGCAATAAAAGAACTGATGATGGCTTTACTCAAGAATTTTATGCTCATAAAGAAACAAGCAATCAAAGGAAATCTCCATGAAGGACAGAAGAAACCCATAAAAGAATCACCACAAGGAACATTGCAAACAGACAAATTGATACAAAGAAAACTAATCCAAACTGACCTTTTCATCAATCCACACCAGCGAACTCAGCTGGTTATTTAGTATCCGGACAACGACATCAATGGGAGTCATACCATCAATTGTGCTCAGATCACCACCCTAAGGAAGCAATTTGTGAGATGGGCAGCCAAGGAGATGTTTTTCTTTTTCTTTTCTTTTCTTTTTTTTTCGGGGGGGGGGGGGGGGGGGGGGGGGGCCAGGCACATAGTTTTACCTGTTTTGCATTTACTGTTTCAATGATCAATTTAATTTGTTCAGCCATCTTTTGCATTTCACACTCAATGAAGTCAGCTTGTTCATACCTGCAAAATCAAGAAAAACATGAGTCATAAAGAAACTAATACATCAGTCATGGCATTCACGGTCTGTTAGAGACCATTAAAAGGTACACTTATGTATTGAAATTGGGGCTTGATTCGATGAGTTAATGCATTACCTTGAAGCAAATGTTGTAGCCTTTGAACATACACTAGTTGTATATGTGTGAATATAGTTAAAGGTAAATGAAACTTCATTTCCCAGCTAATAGATCTATGTGCACACAAACCTTAGGAAATAAAATACCGGTGTACAATGAGTTAGTTTTACTATGGATAGACCTCTATTATCAATTGGCAAATGTGTTTTTGCTCAACACTATATCAACTTTGAGAAGAGATAATAAAAGTCAAGTTTAATCATAGTGAACCTTAAATTTCCACTTGGTTATCTAGGTGGCTACTTGAATTGAACTGTGTACAAAAATTTCGCATCAGATTAAACGGAAACATAAGTTTGATAACTGAACAATGATTTATCACGGCTAAACCTAAACCATCAAAACATATTCAAAAGAATACAATTTTGGCACCTTTGGTGGATTAAAGTCGAACTCAATAAGAGTGCATTTATAGGTGGTTACTCTAAAGCACTTGCACCTTTTTTTTTGTTCCGGTTGTACCTTCGGCCAATCTAACACTTTTTGTGCAGGTGGTTGCTACACATATTTCCAAGTCTAAAGAACGCTTGATCTGCTTATCATGTCAATAACTAGCATATTGAAAAATGAACAAGCTTTCATGACCATGCATCCACAATTCCAATTATTACCTATATTACGGCACGTGCGATGGATGTGAAAATAATTTCTAGCATATTAAAGTATGATTGTGGATTCTATTTATACTTAGTTTAGTTTAAAATATCATAATCTTTCAGCATATTTAGGTAATTGGCAACTTAGTTTCGTTTTTATATTACATATTAGAAATAATATGTTATTAAATTGAAGGGTGTTTTACGGATCCCTCAAAACTTGGCAAATTACTAAAGCACCCCCTAAACATGGTAATTACTAAAACATCCCCACAACTTAAAAAATAACTAAAAGAACCCCCGGCTGTCAGAAAAAGCATCTATTAGAGTAACCCTCTAGCTTCGTTAATATTTAATGGTAATTACTATTTTAAATTTATTTTTAATTTTTCCTTAAACTTGGTTTATTTCATCATTAAGATATTTTTAATTTAAAAATAAATAATGTCTTCTTCTTCCTCCTCCTTTTTTCTCTTCTTCTAGCTTTGATTAAAGATGTTAAGTTGATGAAGATGATGATCTATGATAGGCTCCATTTACGCAGAGAAGGGGATTGGGACTCGATTGGGGACGGAGAAAGGGGTGAGTCTCGATTGGGGCTGCGGGAGGACGAAGGAGAGAGATGGGACCTTGATTAGGTTAGAGGGAGGAGGGGGAAGGTTGGAATAGAGTGAAGATAGTGAAGTGATGGAGGTTTTGGTTACGATTTAGTATTGGCTTGCTGGGAAAGAAAAGGAAGGCGTTGCACTTATTAATTATTTTAAGTTCAGGTATTCTTTCCAATAAAGTTTATCTACTTGTTTTTGCACTGCATGGTATAAAACTGTATCCGCCATTGGTGATACATATGTAGGGGGAGTGCTCTATTACGAACCGGTTCGCGTTTTTAAAAAAAAGGGAACTCTTTATCTAAGAGACATTTGAACAATCTGAACCATTCAAGTTGATCACCATACCCTTAAATATATGTGTATGAAAAATTGAAGGATTTGAAGACCTAACGCATGCATGAATGGGTACAAAAATGAACGTCTATCGGAAATGCAACATAAACACCATCCAATGTCATGGGTTAAAAGACTTTTAAATCATTTGATTTTTTATACAACCATATTTGGATGTATGAACATGAAGCTGCTGATTGTTCAAATATATCGTGCATCAAAAACGCGGACCGGTTTGCAATGAATCACTCCTAAATATATATAAAGAGAGAGGGAGGGGAAGGTGTCATACGAAGGAATTTCCTCCTATGGCGTTGAGAAAAAATATACCCTCCATGACTTTTTTCGTCGATCAATATCCATCATCATCATCTCTATCATCTAAGATGCGGACACACCAAATTTCATGTGATTTTACCGCTTTTTCACCGTTGAATTAGCAATGTAAAAAGTTCTATTGTCGGTAAACCATTAATTTTGCACCCACTAACTCAACAGTGAAAATTTGTAAAATCACATGAAATTTGGTGTATCCCCATCTTAGATGATAAAAGATGAAGATGATGTGTGTCGATCGCCATGAAAAATGGAGGGTGTATTTTTTTGATACCATAGGAAGAAATTCCCTTATATGGCCTCTTTCATCCATTATATATACATATATATAGCATATGTAAAGTATGTATAAATAATATAAAAGGATGTTTGGTTGTATAAAGTTGGAAACACAACGCATTTCCAACTACTTGTAGTTGCAAATTGCAATTATTGTAGTTAGAATTGCATTCCATTATTTGGTAAAGTTTGTTTTTCTAACCAGACCAACAAATTGGAAAAAATTATTAAAAAGATAATAGCCACTTTCTTATAATTTTTATATAAAAAATTATTTTAAAGTAATGTAATTAATGGAGAATTTGATGGAATTTAAGTGATTTCCACAATTCACAAGATGTAGTTGCAACTACGCTCGTTTTGAACGTAGTTGCAACTACACAATTTCGAGGCCAAATAGTTTCGCAAAATCTTGAGTTGTAAAAATATAATAACCAAACACTTGTTTGTTTCCAACACCGTGTTGTTGGAGCCGCATAGGGCTCCAACTAGATGGAACCAAAGTCAAGGTGGCAAATGGGCCGAGCGGCCCGGCCCGGCTGCCACGTGGCAGTCCCCGGCCAACCCAGCTGCTGGCCAGGCCCAGCCTAAGGCCGGGCTCGGCTGGGGCACCCCGAAGGCCCGACCTGGCCACTAGCCCAGGCCTGAAATTCAAAAAAAAATTTGAAAGGCCCGGTAAAATTTTGATATTTTTGGTTTAAAAAAAATTAAGGGCCCCGCTGCCCATGCTTTGTATTGGCTAGGGGGAATCAAAATGATGGGAGTTAATAGGAGGGTGGGATTTCCAAGGGCGTGGGAAATGCAAGGGGGTTTAACAAAAAATTGAAATAAAGGGGAGGGGAGCATGTGGGAAATGATGGGGGAGTAAGGGAGGGTTTGAAAATTTTAATTTTTTTCAAAAAACCCCATTCAAAATTTTACGCCTCCATTCCCTCTCATTCAAAACTCTATAAATATCTCCTTACACTTCTCATTTTCATCACAATTCACAACAATACAATTTTCAATTTCCACTCTCTTTAATTTCGAAAAGTTTACTGTTAAAACTTGGAATCAAGCAATCTTCATTCCTGTAATCTCAATCTTCACTTCAGTCTCTAGTAATTTGATTCTGCTATTTGGAATCGGAGTTCATGGGTATTGGTTATATATTTTTCTCATCTAATTTTTTTTTCTCTTGCTAATTTTTTTAATTAAGTAGGGTCGGTTCATCATCACCACAAGGTAATATGGATGCTTCATCATCACATAGACATGCTTTTCAACTTGATTCGAATTCACAAGAGACAATTAGATTAAGAAATATGGCTGTCGGTGCATAAGCATTCTTTTTAAATTGACTTGGATACACAAAAGGCAATTAGATTAAGTAATATGATACAAACAACTGATTCTTATTCTCCTAATTTTGAGATGCCTGCTAATTTTCAAACGTCTACGCCATAAAGCCATGCCCCTGTAGAAGTTTCTGCTCCTAATGTTCCTGAAGCTGATACTTCTGCTCCCAGACCCCAAAGAACTAGAACTTCTGAAGTTTGGAAATATTTTACAAAAAAGATAGTTAAAGGTAAAGGCGAACGAGTTGTTTGTAAGAATTGCGGAAAAGGTTTTACTTGCCTCTAAAGACAGAACTAACCATCTAAGAAGACATCTAAACACCCATAAAAAAGCATATTCTCGGCAAACGACTCTAAATATGGCATCTAAATCTTTAATTAGTTTTTTCATTTTCAAGATACCAATAGAAGATAACTTGCTAGATATGTTATACATACTAAACAACCATTTAGTTTTGCTGAAAATGAGAAATTTGATAGATTAATAAAAACTATATATAATCCTGCATTTCAAAAGGTATCAAGAAATACAATTAGAAGTGATACTTTTAAATATTTTTATGAAGCGAAAGCTAATTTAGTTGGTATTTTTGCAAATCTTAAAGGTAAAATTGCATTAACTTCTGATCTTTGGACAACAAAATAGGGCATTAGTTATATTTGTGTTGTTGCACATTTTATTGATAATGATTGATTTTTTAAAAAAAAGAATTATTGGTTTTTTCCAAAATGGAGCATCCACATTCTGGAAACAATATAAGTAATTGTATTTTGACCACTTTATGAGAATATGATATTCAAAATAAAATATTTTCAATTAGTTTTGATAATGCTACCAATAATACTTCTGCTGTAACAATTTTAAAAAATAATTTAAATCCTATTTTAAATGTAGTATTATTTCATTAAAGATGTATATGGCATATTTTAAATTTAATTGTACAAGATGTTCTTAGAATTATTGATTCTCATTTATCAAAACTTAAAGACAATGATATTTATTGAAACCTCTGAACCCAGAAAACAAATTTTTAAGCAATTTTGTGCCCAGTTAAATTTAAATTTTAGAACTTTCAGATTCAACATTCCAATTAGGTGGAATTCTACTTATTAAATGTTGAAATGTGTTTTAAAATATAAGACTCCTATTACTATATTTTTTTCAGGAACAAATGCCCGCTAATAATTTAGAGTTTGATTGGTTTGTTTGTGGATATGTTATAGAATTTTTAGAAATAATTTATACTACAACTAAAACTTTATCTAGTGTTTATTACCCAACTACATGTTTATCAGTAGAACAATTATTTTATGTTAATAAAATTATTAATAAACATTTATTTGACCTTGAAAGTGCAATTGCTGAAATGTTAAATAGCATGGTTTCCAAATTGAAGAAATATTGAAGAAATTCCTACATTGTTTTGTTTAGCTACAGTTTTTATCCTAGAATTAAACTAGATAGTTTATTTGTTTTATTATAGGAATACCATGATAACTTGGGTACTGATATAGAAAATTATAAAAATGTTTTAAATTCTTATTTGTAAGATATGTATAACATGTATAATGCACAGTACGATCTAAACAGAACATCTTCATCTTCCACTTCACTTCAAACTTCTAAAAAGAGAATTTTTGCATTTATAAGGAAAAAAGAAACAAAAAAAAACACCGTTTCTACTACTTCTAATAAACTTACAATATATTTACAAACTGATTTCAATAGTTTTCTCACTGTTGAACAAATAGATTTTGATATTTAGGATTGGTGGAAAACACATGAATACGTGTATCATGTGCTTTTTGCCTTGATTCGTGATTTGCCAACAACTCTAGTGTTCACAATAGCTTCGAAGTCTGCTTTTAATGCAGGTAACGGAGTTTTGAGCAACAAGAGATCGAGGCCATCGGATGAAGAAGTTGAGGTCACAGTACCAAAAACATTGGTTCGATTCAGAAGCTAGAGAACACATTAAAAGTATTGAAAACTCCGACACTGATGAAGCGTAAAGACTGATAGGAGTTCACTGATTACTTTTTTTATTAATTGTATGAGGTAAGCTTTGCCAATTATGTCCCTCTCAAAAAAAAATTAAATCAATAAAATATCTAGATATGACCCGGGACCTAAACATAGTTCGGGCTAAAAAATTAAAAAAAAAATTAAAAAAAAATCACTGAAATTGCAGTGGGGCCAGCCCGGTTTGGCCGCTCCGGCCCGACCCAAGCCTGGCCTAGGGCCGTGTTGGGCTCGGGTTTAGGGCACTTGGGCCGGCTCGAGGCCTGGCCCTAAGCCCGGTCAACTCGGGCTTGACCCGGCCAGAAGACCGGGCTTACGGCCGAGCCGCCTCGTTTGCCACCTTGAAACCAAACAGACCCTACGATTGAGAGGTTGTGTAATTTTACATTTAGAGGTGCATGCTATAAGGCGCTTGCCTACCTCTATTATTTTTCAATATTTTTGGGTGATGAAAGAAAGTCGGTGAGAGAGAGATGAGAGGGGAGAGAAAGAAAAGTGTGTTGACATGGACATGGAATTAAGCATGAGTTAAAATCATCTTCTTCTTTTTTGAATTTTTACTGAAATTAAGCATGAGTTGAAATTATCTTTGGGTTTGAGTTATAATATTAGAGATGCGGTTCATAGGATTATGAAAATAAAAAAGATAAAATCAGTATGACTTAAGATGAGCACTAACATTAAATCTCGTGAGAACGCAGCCTCGTCTTCAAGAAGTAACTCGTGTTCTTCCTCGTATATACGTTCAGCTTCTCCTTCCATGCTTTGCAAAGCTTTTTCAACCTATGAGAAAAGTGATGGTACATATAAAGGAACTTATAACCGCTCATTCTAGTCCACTATGGTTTACACAAAAGCTTAAGGTGGGACAATTATTGATTTTGGAAGTATCCACAGCATGCAGATCATTTACAATACGAAGAGAAACCGTCTTGTTATAACAGGAGAAACAAGGTAATTGCATTCAGCAGCTTACTCGTTCTAATAATCTAATAAAGGCAGGAACACGAAACTCACAAGGAGAATTGCTACTAGATGGCAATTGAGAAGCAAATAATTTAGTTCATTGGTCTAAGGTCTATCATAAGCATACCAAGAAGAAGAAAACCAAAAGAAACTAAAAAGGGATCGTCTGCATGATTCAAAATTTACACATGTATGGTAACAGGTCAAAAGAACAAATGAAAGCCCTGTACTGTGTGATCTTTAAATTTTAAAAAAAAAAACTTAAATTACACAGTGACATTTATAAGTTTGTTTTCCTTCCTATGACGACAATATATTAAATTATGGCATCACACTCTAAGATTAAAGCTTCTAAATTTACAAAGATCTTAGTTCTCTTGGCTAATCTCCTTCAATTAGTGCGACTAGATTTCAATAAATGTGATGTGCCAAGAATCTGTTTCTGAACTTTTATACATCTGTGCAATTTCATCTGTAGCTGGAGTTTTTCATCTGTCTTTAAATCTGCAAGTGCATGTCTGTGTTTCAGTTTTACCTACTACAGTATATACATAGTTAGAATGCAAATATTTTTCATTATCTGCATGTTTTATAGAAGATGCTTGACATAGTGATACAACATGCACAAACAGTATAGAAAAGTAAGTAATACATATACTCTTTCTTACGCATAAGAAAACACTGCTCCGTTTACTACAAATGAAAAACTATCTGTAATTCTTTTTTTTAGAAGCCAATACATTTGACAACATTTAACATAGCATACTTAGTTACTTAATGATCAAGTTAAAGCGTCTAAGATATACATTCACCAATAACAAGAGAAATCAATTTGTAAGTTATAATTTATAACTTGCCAGTGATGGGAAAAGTAACAGCTTGTTATTTTAGCATGACAGTAATCTCTAACCTCTTGCTGATGAGTTTCAATCAATTCCAGCTGCTGCTCTAAGGAAGTTTGGGTCTCAACAACTTTGGCTACCTCAGCCTATATGTCAATTGCAGCATTATGTCAGAAGTTATGATGCCAAGACAATAATTTTAATCCAAACTACACAAGACAAAAATTAACAGTAAAAATCAATTTAAAACATTGCCTTTTGTAACAGATTTGAGGAAGGAGGGAAAAATTAACAAATCCCACGCCTAAAAAATGTCAACTCTTTTAATAAACCTGGAAATTAACAAATGAAAAAGCAAATAGAACTGCCAAGTGACTTCTTAAGCTTGAAGGAACATTTAACATATCATGCGGTTTTTTAAACATCACATATTTTTATATTACAAAAAGTCTAACAAGTATATTGAAGACATAAAAGACTCATCATATAGCGCAACAAGAAGCAATCATCCCTAAACAACAAAAGCTGTTTCCTATCAGTACAGATTCAGCTTTAATGTGAAACTCCATATTGCAAAAAGCCTTCACGGAGGTGAGGGCTTGATAAAATTTTATGGTCAGATGTCAACATGACAAAGTTTACGGAAAAGATCCCAAACCAAGTAAATAATGTGCAACAGAGGAGCTTCCCATGAACCCAACATGCCCTGACGGGAAGGAAACTTACCGTGTGGTAAATGAAATTTAAGCTCATGCAAACAAAGATTACCTCCAAAATTTTCCTACAATAAGAGTATCAAAAGAGCCAACTGAAAGTGATGCTATGCTATTCATCTCAAAGGCATGATATAACAAGAGACCCAAGTGAAGCTCTGGCGGGCATTGAAGGGCATCAAAGAAAATGATGGAAACTGACTTCCGTACATTCTTTGTTTATTTATTTTGAAAGGGCCTGAAATGAGAAATGATAAGGTGCATGAGTGGTAATACACTAAAAGATAGGATAAAAAATGAGTGTATTTGTAACAAGGTAGAGGTAGCTCCTATTGAGGATAAAATGCATGAGAACCGGTAGAGATGGTTTGATCATGTGCAACGGAGACCGGTCAAAGCTCCGGTTAGACAACGTGACAAAATTATAGTTCATGGCGCAACTAGGGGTAGAAGCAGACCTAAACGAACATGGATAGAGATAATGAAGAACGATATGTTAATTGTTAATTTAATTTAACTGAGGAGACGGTCCTTAGTAGAGCAGAATGGAAGGGTATGCTTAATACCCTCAAATTTAATACATGCCAATGTAGCCTCTAATGTTTATCTTAATCGGTTCAAAGTAATAAGAATAGAGGAGGGTGGTTTAGAATAATAATGGAGGATAAAACCAACCCAATCTATATGCAACAAGGATCACTTCTCTTTATGCAATATCTCAGGGGTCAGCCCCAAATGTATAAAGCATACCTCAAGCCTAATAAGAATGTCTCTATTGTGCAGGATCCTTCTATCCCATTCAGCAATTGCAAGGGCATGTTTTCGGAATTTGGCAGTCCGCTCTTGAAGCTCAGAACTCCAATCCTTTATAATCTGTCATGCGCACACACATAATCAAATAAGCCAACGAGTTTTTCCATTATTAATATATATATATATATATATATATATATATATATATATATATTGAGGAATAACATAAAGTGTAACAGAAATCTAAAAGGCAGTTTTATATTAATGCAAGTGTGGATTTGTGAAGCAACAAAAAATTGAAACATGCAAATAAGCATCATCCACAATATTATATGAGCATCTTATAGTCTATTACCTCCTCAACTGTCTTCCCAGCAATCTCTGATGGCAACTTGGGCACCTGAGCTGTGGTTGTACTAATAGAGGATGTAGTCCTAGAACCATACAATACAGGCAAAAGCATAAAGAGAAGTCCAATATTATTTCCTTTAACCTTTTTCCATCAGAGATAGAAAAGGGTTTATTCATTGAACCAACCACCACATATGTAAAATATATTATTTATATTGTGCGCCAGGGATAAGACAGAATGGTACCCGCTACTGCTAGCTCCAGTGGTAGAAGATAATGCCAAGGATGTCGTAGAGCTGGTAACTGATGTGCTTGCAGGAATTGATGAAGAGGTGCCTGCAGCAATCATATCAACATAAATTAAGGTTCTTGATGCAACAAGCATATATGCATGCCAACCTAAGCAACTAATTAGCAAAGATGAAAAACTTCAGTGAAATGGGGAACAACAAAGAACGACCGCAAAAAGCAGAAAGACCCGCACTATAGCCAATTATTGATTAAAAACAAGCAAAACAACAATAATTCTTAAACAAAACAAAGGGATGTCTAATAGATGTCATTGAAAATAAAATAAAATAAAAATAATCCATGTAGACATTGGCTGACAGCGTTTTCAACTTTTAAGCATCTATTAGTGTCAGCATTAGGAATTTTGAGCGTATGAAGACTAGAAAACAAGCAAGGAGTAAGAAATGAATGACAAGTCAGGCATGCAGCCTGAATACAAAGAAAAAAACTTGAAGGCATAAAGGATGGTAAAAAAAATCTGGCAAAGAACAATGTCGGATGTAAAGGAAAATATTTATAAATGATACTGTAAATTTAATTTGGTATGCATGAATAATGTCAAGGAAGATCACAAAAATCAAAGGTGGTGCATACATTCATAATAGGAGCAAGAAATGAAAATAGAGAAAGGGGCCAGCTAGGAAGAAAAATCACTTATGTAAAGCATAATACCCATCATAATTCATTCACTTGGGTAACAGCTGCATTCAAATCATGCTCTATTCTAGGCCCAAAATCTAATAACAAAGATGCATATGGAACTGGATTCAGAGAGAAGGGGGGCACGATACCCAAATATGAAAGTTGAGAAATCAAGGTTACTAAAGTTTGACTCGCAAAGAGCATGCGGTTGGTACACCTATTTCACAACAATTCCTAAGCTTGACCCATAAATCGATGCAGCATCCCATAATAACTCGCGAACTTTTGGAGATCTTTATTAACAACTTTATTACAAATATGCATTCAAATTGTTTGGTTCAGCATTTCAGATGCATTGTCGCATTCCATCAATTCTCGTTTGGTAATGTTAAAATGATGATTTTTTGAAATGTAATTCATGTCAAGGAGAGCTCATTATACTTCTCCATCTGACTAATCCTTTCTATAGTATATTATATCATACATATGGCATCATTATACATTCTCGCTGTCATGCTAGCTTTTTGTAAGGATAGTTATCAGGCTATTGAACAATTCATAGTGATAATGTTGTTTCCATCTGACGGATGGATCAATAGAAGATACTAAAATTAACCATTGAGGCTCTAACATGATTGATGGCCTAAATATATATGTGCCCAATAATGTATGTTCATCACCAAACATCTTATGTGTACACCTGATCAAGCACCGAACACTATACTGGTGGAAGAACTTTCTAAAAAAAGCTTGCTAGACGATAAAACAGTATTAAGCAGACAGATGGATAAAGTTCAAAAGAACGTAATAAAACAAATATTTTTGTCAAAGTGATGCCTATCTTAGAAGAATGGGCGCTAAAGGAAATTGATCTTTGCTACGTCAGTCGATATGCACGATTAAGACGTAGTGATGCTACCATCTATTGACATGAGATGCAATTTCAAGAACTAAACAATAGTAATGATGGTGTTCTAAGCGTGTTAGTCGTATATTGTGAAAGTGTGCACCATAAATTAGTGTTCTCACCAAATAACGGAGATGACGAGGTGGACTGAAACAGGGATGGTGTTGATTGCGCCGATGATGACGATGAGGTGGTTGTGACCGGAGTCGATGTAGGTGGCATTGTGAAGCCTGAAAAGGCACGGGTGGTTGAAGCTGCGGCTGCTGATGTCACAGCCGTGGCAATGGCAGAAGCTGCAGTAGCTGCTGCTGTTGATGAAGCCGATAGTGGAGCAGACCCAAACAAGGGAACTGATGGGGTGGATGCTGCAGCAGAAGCAGAGGATTGCGAAGAAGTCAATGAGGTTGTTGTAGAAGCAGAGGAGGCTGGGGCTGATCCGAACAATGAGGACAAGGGCTTTGTGGCCGCAGCAGCAGCTGAAGGTGCACTGCCAAACCCATATGCAGGCTGCGAAGCCGGAGCCGATGCTGCTGCCGATAGGGCCCCAGTACCAAATAATGGAGTCGACGAGGTCGTTGTTGTGGTTGTGGCAGCAGCTGATGTGCTTTTCGAGAACAAGGAGCTGGTCCCAAATGAAAGCGAAGGGGCCGATGCTGATGATGACGATGATGAGGATGAAGATAAAGAAAATGCGGGGAAAGACGGTGCAGACGCCGCTGTGGCGGCGGCAGCGCTGCTGCTGGCAGCGCCAAACAATGAAGAAGAAGAGAACGATGGAGCCGCAGCTGTGGAAGAAGATGAGGTTGATCCAAATCCAAAGAGAGGGGAAGAAGAAGATGAAGACGAAGATAAAGAAAACGAGGGGAAAGATGGAGCGGACGCTATCGATGAGGCCGCAGCAGTGGCGGTGGCGCCGAACAAAGGGGAGGTCGAGAACGAAGGAGCCGCGGCCGAAGAAGAGAAAGATGAAGCGGAAGTAGATCCGAAGCCAAAAGATGGAGCTGAGGCAGAGGCGGATCCAAAGCTAGGGTTTGGAGTGGATCTGAAGAGCGAGGGGGGAGACGAAGCGGAGGAGAAGCTAGGGTTTGGGGAAGAGGAGGAAGCGGCCCCGAAGGAGATAGAGGTGGCGGGTTTGGGAGCGGAGGAGAAAGAGAACGAGGCGGGGGAGGAGGAGGAGGAGGAGGAGAGGAAAGGGGAAGGGGAGGAGGAGGAGGAGGAGAAGGAGAAAGGGGAAGTGGAAGAGGGCTGGGAGAAAGAGAAGGAAGGGGAGGATGAAGATGAGGTAGTTGATGAGGTGTTGAATGAGAACGGCGACGACATTGTCGCTGCCCTGCTCTCAGAGATCGCTGAAAGTGGGAGAGGGGTTTTCCGAGGGGTTTCTGAATTGGGCGAGATTTGAGAATTGCGAAAATCGAGGAGGACACGATTGAATTTACGGGGCCTGTTTGGGAATTCTCTTTCTGCCTTGTTGGACCGCTGGCTAACATTGAACTTTGGGCAATAAAGTTTAAGGTAAACTATCACAAAGCCCCCAGCCCGCTCAGTAGTTTTCTAAAGAGCCCTGTAATTTTCGAAACTGCTGGACCTATTGTTCAAAATCTTTGTAAAAACACTATGGGATGTATATCATTTAGGGCTTGTATTCCCTCGACTGCTTGGATATTACAGATAACTGCTTGGATATTACAGGCAACCATGCTGCTTAGATATTTGTATCATTTCAGAAAAATAAAATATTATTTTTGGAATTTAAATAATTATAATAATAAAAGTATGAATATTATAAAAACTATGGAAATCAGTTTTAATGAAATGGTACGATTATATACATATAGTTTGAAAGATGATTGAAAATTTATATGAATTATTGATTATGAAAGTATTTATTCAATTTGGACATCTTATAATTATTATACAGTTATTTATATACAAGTTTAATTAAACTCGATTAATTTTTTACTAATTATGCATTGGCCATATTTATGTATTATAACATGCAACATATCATGCTGTAACACTTGTTCATATTTGTAGCCGAAAATTTATTTTCATTTGCTTTTAATGGTTTTGTTTTGTTTTAGAAAATAAAAGGAAGGATAAATAAAAATGGTTAAGCCATCAATGCATGAGAGAGAGAAGAGTTGGGAAGGTTCTAGCATCATGAATCATCATCTCTACTTATTTCTTTACCTCCTTCATCCTTTCCCATATCTTCTTCTCATCCTCTATCACCTCCTTTACCATCACAAACCACCTCCAAATCTCCACGAAAACCCCACACCATCTTCACTAAAAATGACCACAGCTTCATCCTACACCCCATGGTGAAATCAAGTTGGGATTTTGAGCACTTTGGATCATTTATGATTTTTCTTTAATTGCTCCATGAGGTAAAATCTTGACCATTCTTCTGTATTTTTAAGTTTCCTAAGTTCAAGTGTAATTTAGAGTTAAAAAAGTGTAGTTTTATGATCTTGGAAAATTTTAAGATGAGAATTAGGAGATGTTTTGAGTTGTGGAGGTGTATTTGAGATCTAGTTAGTGACCGCAATCCTTCCAGTGTTAGAATTCTGGACCAAACTGAGTTTAGAAATCCAAAACATGAACTTGGAATTTTCTCGATATCAGTTTTGTAAGATTTATGGTGATCAAATGAAATCTGGGATGTCTCGAGGGCTCTGAAGATTAATTAGCAGATATAGTGAGATGTGCAGAGCCATAGGAAGCTACGCTAAAAGCATGAGCCCAATCCTTCATTTTCTGGCCGTCGTTTTATTCAATTAAGCCGCAATTTGCGGCCCAATTTTGGAATCAAGGTGTGAAACTTGGTCTATAGCTCACTCATTAGATAACTAGACCTACCCTGTATGAAAAAAGTCTAATTCCACCTTAAGAAAAATCTAGAGTCTTTTTACTTTATTTCTGGCGATATTTTGCGACTTTTGAAACTTGATTTTTGGATATTTGTGTTTTGACTCGGTCGTTTGACGTTCATACGTCGACGTCGGTGATTGTTTGTTTATTCTTGCATGCGTAGACCATAGGTTCTAATTTATGTATATCTCATTTGCCGTATCGGTTTTCGGACTTGATTTTGATGTCGATACGATGTGCGTTTGTAATACCCGGTCTTTATCTACGCCAATACCTGTATTGAAATAAAATATTTTACCCCTTTTAAATTTTGTATTATATTTTAACTATTTTGTTTCCTATGGACCTAACCCTAAGCCCAAGTCCATATTTAAATCTCACTATTTCCTTCAAATTTTTCTTGAACCCAAGCCCAACAACCCAAAACCTCACCTTAACTAACATATTACTTTCTCTTTTCCTTTCAAATTCAAAAAAAAATATTCTCATTTAAATCCAAATCCTACACAATTTAATTTTATTAAAACCTTATAACTATATATTCCCCGTTACTTTATATCTCCCTTCTTTATAATTTTTCGTTTATTATTAAATTTTTTTTAAAAACTCACCGTTCTTCTTCTCTCTCTCTATTATCACTCTCTCTTCTCTCGATCATTCTCTCTCTCTCTCTTTTTCCCGCTCGTCACCCTCCTCTCCCCTACGAGAACCCACGCCCAAACGCCCCCGCGCTCGCCTCTCATCGCCGCCACGCCTTCGCCTCCACCTCCAAGCTCCGTCCACCGAAACTCACCGTCGGTGCCGTCACGACCTCGCCAACACCTCACCGCCTCCATCTCACCACTGCACCGTGAGCACCAACCCTTCCTGTAACAACCGAGTTCATTTATACCAATTCCAGTTTCCGTATTTTTATATCTGTGGTATTTTATTGATTTATCGTGTTTGGGTGCGAATGGTATTTTACTTTTGACATTGCATTCGACCCGGCCCGCTTGCTTGAACTTGTTTGATTCACATTTATAGACTATCCTGGCTTGTTAAATAGACACGTGTATCTCATGTATACCGCATAGTGACTTTTCATTTGAAATCGCACATTTTATCATATAACATTTTAAGTCATGCATAATAAATTAAAATTACATTTCAAAGCCTGCATGATACCCCTAACCCCGTGGTAGCGTCCGCGCATCTTGTTCTCGTCCCGTTCAGTGAAACGGACGTGTTTGGATAGCTACGCGCACGTACGTGCATCCGTTCTTGGGGGTATGCATTTTCGTTACCTAACCATTCATTTTAAAATTTGGAGTTCACATATATTTTTCGTATTTTAAATCTGAAATTTTGGACCCGACCCGGGCGCGTTTTGAAATAATTTTGTATCTCGCCAAAATTCTAATTATTTAAAATTTTAAATTTCGTTTTAAAATTTATTTAACAGTTATAGCTTTTCTTTAACAAACGAATCCTTTTAGATTTTAAATATAAAATCTTTTTAAATTTTTTTTTTAAATCCTTTTCTTAACCAATTCCCCAGCTCTTTCTTTTCCTCTGGCCCCACCTTCACGAGCCAATCAAATCTCTCCTTTCCTATTCACCGGGCCCCACTCTTTCTCTCTCCCTTTCTTTTTCCTTCTCTCTCCTTTCCCTACTTCTCTCTCTCCAAATAAAAACAAAATTATATCTCCTCACTGTTCCCACACTCTCTCTCTCTCATCTCGATCTCCTCTCTCTCTCTCTCTCTCTCAGAATCTCTCTCTCTCCTCTCGCTATTTTTCTCTCTCTCTTCCTATAATTATATTTCTTCTTCTTCTCCTCTCCTATTTTTCTTTTAACCCACGACCGCGAAACCCTAGCCGCCTACCTCCACCTCGCCGTCGCCCAAAGCCCCGACGACGCCTTCCCAATCTCGCCGCCTCCTCACCCTCTTCAACACCTTCACCTCCTCTCTCCAACCCGTGACCTGCATACGCACCCGAGAACAGCCCAACCCCCAGTACATCGCGTCACCGCGAGCGACGATCACCAGAGTGATCTCGTCGTCGTCCATCGTCCCAAATCCGGCGCAACAGTGAGCCTAGCACCCCCTTCTTCCTTCTTTCTTTCTTCCTTTCCTTCATTCTGTTCTTTTTAAAAGCCCTATGTTCCTCTGTAGGTTACCTCGCCGGAGCTCCGTCGACGTCGTCAACACCCTCACGACCCTCTCCGCAGACCACAGTGTGCTTCCTCTTCTCATTCTTCTCCTTCCTCCTTCCTTTCTTCTCTTCTTCCTTCTTTCCATGCATTTCTTTTCATTAAATGTTCACTGCTTTTTTAGTTCGCCGGAAACCGGGCGTGCCGTTGACGACCCAGCGAGTGTACCTGACCCGTGTGATCACCTTGTGCGTTGTTTGGATCCGTTCCGTGTACCGTGCGCGTGCCGCGACTTTTTCCGCCGACGTGAGACGTTCCGTACACCCGTTTCTTGATCCGTCTAGGCAAGTAAAACATGCTACATGCTATTTAATTTATTGCATACTTATTTAAATGCATATTAAACCTGTAGTTTAAATCTAATACCACATGTTCCATTTTAACATTTCGATGTTCCATTTATATCATTTTAGATCTAAAACTTGAAAACATATCTTGTTGCATATTAGATTACGATACACGGTACCCATATCCATATTTGAATCACATAATGCTTATTTGTACAGCCCACAGTACCATTTTTAATAGTTTATATCCTTTCGGACACCCGTTTGCATCCATCTAGCCTAATATATATATACAATTGCATCCCTAGATCTTTTAATACATAATAATGTGATTTTAACATTCCATATTTGATAGAGTGTATTTAATTAGTGTTGGAATTATAACTTTAACCCAAATCGATAACTGTGCATCCATATGTTTTAATCTGTACCTATTTTCATACCACATCACATAATTCCATTTTATTGTTCCATTAGTACCCCATACTTGTTTTGTGTACCCATACTTAGTATAGTTTGATTTTGAGCACCCAAGTGACATTTGTGCACCCCCTGACATGACTTGATATACTATTACTTGACACGACTTGATACCGTGCACTACTGGACATGATTGGATCCTTATACACTACCTGACTTGACCTGATGTACCATAGCTTGACCTGTTACCTGATCTTGTTACTAATGCCAACAACCTTGACATGTTGTCCCTACGGACATTTCCTGTTGTCTATCCAGACAAACATGTACCTACTTGATCCTGTGTTGGCATTAGCTCCAGATTTATTAATACCCGACTTGAACTTATAACTTGGGGGTATGGGGAAATCAATGATCAAACCTGACTTGTAACTAGACAGTTCGATACCTTTATTGATCAGTCTTACGGGCTAGGCCAGCCCCGGGGTGATGCTGCTGACATCACTCGTCATTACATACTACCCTTTTACTGCCGTGCGGCACGTCTCGGATTCAGCCCGAGAGTCTTAGACCGTGGTCCCGGGCACGCACGGGATACTATTGAGTTACATCGATGATTCATCAAATTGATTTCAAAGACTTGAGAGTAGTTAATACAGTAGACCAGTTTAGATTACTCACTGCACACTACCCTCCGCTGTCCTTATTTATATTGTTGTTTTACCTGTTTTACCGTTCATGCTCATGCCTGCATGTCTTGCTACCCCTGTTTATATTATTGCTTGATGTTATGACGCACTGGCGTCTGGGTTTTGCATGGCCCAGATTCTTTACCTTTGCTGCAGGCCGAGCAGGAGTATTTCAGTCAGCAGGCTGAGCAGTGAGGACTTATTAGTAGTTAGTTTATTTTACATTCGGTATTTTCATCCTGATGTGAGCCCGCATTATGGGACGTACATTCTAGTTTATTCTTGTATTGGATCTTTTGCTTCCGCATTATTTTATTCTTGACTCGTTTTATTCTGGCTTATGGACAAGTGTTAGATAGTTTATTATTGTTCTTGATATCTCTACAGCCGTAATATGACCGTGGAAGGATATTTCCTATCCACGGGTAGCATGGTTGGCTCTGTCGCGTGCCTATCTTAGCGTACTCTGGGAAGCGGGGCGTGACACTTCCTTACTTCCACCGACGCCCACTGCTCCGACCTTCATCACGCCATCGGCGACCCCTTCCACTCTCCTCCCTGAGCTCCCGACCTCCCTCTACCACTATAGCTCCGGCCATCGCAACCCCTAGCCCCGACTCCAAGATCTGGCCGACCCAACACCACCCTTTCCTCTGCAACTCCGGCCTCGCTGTCGCCACCTCACCGCCGACCATCCCTCACCTTCCCGTCGTCACTCCCCTCATTTCACCTCTCATCCTCGACGAGAACCCCAACAACCTAACACCCGAACCCAGGCCTCATCGTCGCAGCACCTCATCGCCGACCACCTCGTCGTCGCCTCCACGTCCTCTCATCACCGACCTCACCTCCCTATGACTCTCCCCGCGGTGAACCCATCTCCTCGTAATAACCCCACTACAAACTCCTACATCCATCACTGCCTCCGGCCAACCCGGCACAGCCTCACTTTCGCTTGAAGCTCCCCTGAACCGCCACCACCTCTACCTGCTCCGGCCGACCCCAACGCCTCCGACGATCTCGCCCCCTTCAGCAACCAACGACCACTTGAGCTGCAGCAGCCACTGCCAATCCGTCAAGACGCGCCAAATTCGAGCCGAGGTCGGGTTGCTGTGTCGTGCCTAGCCGCGCTTGCATTGTGATCGCACAGTGCCGCTGCTGTAGGTCACCACTCTGCCGCATCGCTGCTGTATCATCATCGATACGTCGTCAGGCAAGTTTAAATACTTGCTACATGCTATTATATATTCATTTCGATTGCGATTGCGATTCAAACGTTATTATAAGTGTTCGATACAAACCATAATCTGAAAACCCTCTTAAAATGACGGAAATTAAGCACAACAGATTGCCCCAGTGATAATGAATACTGTGTTAAGAGTTGGCTTGAAAATACGGATTTTAACACCGTGAAATGTCATCCCCATTTAGATCCGTCGAACCTGAAAATTTCCGTATCTGGATTTTGTGAAAATCATAATTAATTGGTTACACACCGTAATGTTGTATTCGAGGTCTCATATTGAAACTGACTCGACAACCTAGAACCCCATATGATTTATAATCTATTTCTATTCTAAAAAGGTAACAGAAACTGGTTAGGAGTGCGGCTCTGGACTGCAGTCCAGAGCAGCGCTGCTTGTCGATACTCGATTTGAAGGGATCTCACGTTTCTGTGTGAACATATTATTATGCGGCACCCTATACTGTAGCGAAGATAAGTCTGTTAGCTAACTTTTGGAAGTGATTTCATTCGTTTTTACCATCGTTTACTATTTTAATCATATTTTAAACCATTAGTACATATGGCAGTCCCAAGCAGGGACATAACGTATACCCCGATATTATATAATGCATAACTTCCAGTACATTATAGATATTATCAATCCGTATGGTGCGTTGAAAACCTAACTGATAAACCTAAATATTTGCCTAATTTTGATCTCAACAGGGTGAAAACTGTATTACGAAATGGACTTTCAGTTCAGGAACTGAATTTCCAACAGCGAACACTTAAAATGAAACGACTGTAATTTGCGAACCCGAAATCCGATTAACTTGAAATCAATTTCGTTGAACTGAAGACTGAGTTTACTTATCACCGCTTTTGTATCATTTTACTTAATCATGAACGTATGATTTAATGCGATTTTTATAAGTTCACGAGACGCATAATGACTTGTATTGCATATAAATTGTGTAGTGGCATAATTCACAGTTTTACCCGACTGTAATACCCCTAGCGATAGTGCGCGTCATTATTAAGTTTCAGTGTACAAAGCATCGTCGAGCGTGAATGGTATTGGTTTAGGAGTGTCAAGTACGCCAGTGAAAAATGAATGGTCCGTGATAGTGACAATACAGTGGATAGTGAATATAGCAGTGTTATTGATGTGTACTTATACACAACTAGCCCATACTCATAGATAGTGAAACCTGGGGGAAATAGGGAAATCGAAGTGGAAAGGAAATTGTATTTAGCGAGGCTAGTGATTTAGAGGATGATCATTCGAACAACGACTTTTATATATTAAGTTTGGACCTAGCGGTCGGCTGGCAGGGTTATGTCCCGGGCAACAGTGGGCCGTAGTCTCGGGTACGTACGAGACCCTCGTTAAACATGATCACTCCTTGCCACAACTCAATTTCGAAAGTGACTTAGAGACCGATAGGGACACAGATCATACATAGCAGTGTTTAATGGCATATCGATTACCTGCAATTATTGTCTCCACCATTATTACTTTATTTCCTTGTCTCTTTGTTGTTATTATAATATGGCTATTGTGTCGCTCTAACGACCTGAGTATGCATGCTCAGTGATAAAGGTGGATTTGTCTGATCTCGAGAAGACCGTGAAGATCCAGACCAGCGAACCAGTTACATTTCTCCATTGATATCCCTGGTTAGTTGCCCTCTTGTTTACTTCCATTGAGCTCGGATTTCTTTATATCCGATAGTTTTAGTGACTGCAATCTCTTTACCCGTGTTGTATTTTACTGATTACCATATAATGCTAGAAGCCGAAATGTGACCACGGCAGGATTTTTCCTCGATCGTAGGAGCATGGCTAGCCTTGTCACCCTTGTATTCCGTATTTTGAGAAGCGGGGCGTGACAGCTGTTTCCCCTCAAATCAGAACAAAACTCTATTTCTAAAACTGAAAAGTAAAGCACTGCTTCACAAAAGAGACTGAACACCAGAGGCAATTTATCCTTGCAAGAATCACATGCACTTAATAATAGCAAATTAAATCATACGATGCACAAGCATAATAAAGAGCTAAAATAAAAAGAACACTTGACAGATAATAAAATACTTAATTAAAATATTTATTTATTTATTATTACATTCAAAAAAGATCACCAAATATGGGATCGGAAAGACAAGGGTTCACAAAGATAAAAAGGAGATTCTCCAGTTCCCTCTCTGTCTTCTCCACCACGTCGAAGCGGCGGTCCTCCCGAGAAGTAGACACCCAACGATCATCGCCACATTCGTCAGAAAAGGTGGCGATGACGACCCGGCGAGCCCGTATCTGGCTCAGCAAGTGGAAAGAACAGTCCCTCAGGGCCTTGGTGATCAAGTGCGCTTCAAAGAAACACTCGATCTTATCCTCGGCAGTGTTAAGCATTGCCGAGGACATCTCTACCGGAGGAGGGGGAAGATCGGCGAGCATCGAGGCAAGGATCATCCGGAGCCAAATGGAGTCCGGAGGAAGAGGAGACTGTTCCCTCAATCAGAGCAAGGCTCTGTTTGAATTTTGAAAATTCAAAATTTTGAAGCAACGCTTCAGATCCCGTGCGCAGTGCGCAATTTGCCACGTGTCAGAAGTTGACTCGGCAGCACAACGCCCAAGGCAGTGCGTCCAATCAGAGCAAGGCTCTTTAAAAAGCAAAAACAACGATCAACTGCGCAAGCGCACCGCTGCGCGACACGTGTTTGCGCAGTTGCGCAAACGCTGTTGCACACGTGTCTGCGCAGTTGCGCAAGCACAACTGTGCAAGCGCACCGCAGCGCGACACGTGTCTGCGCAGTTGCGCAAGCACAATTGCGCAAGCGCACCGCTGCGCGACACGTGTCTGCGCAGTTGCGCATGCACAGCTGCGCAAGCACCTTACTGCGCGACACGTGTCACGCGCTGGTGAGTTGCGCAACAACAGAATGAAGATTTAAAGAAATCTTTTCTGTTCTTGTTAAAACAAGAAGATTTCTTCTGTAAAACAGGGGTCTTTGGATCAAAGATCCAACGGTGGGGAAAATTCCCCGAATCACTCAGAAAAGATCTTTTTAACAAATTTAACTGATCTTTGAGCACTATAAAAAGGACCCCAGACCCCATTTCAAAGGGAGAGACAATTACATAGACAATTGGATAAAAAAAAGAGGAGAGAACTTTTGAGAATTTCTGAAGAACACAAAAAGAAAGGTAAAAACCTTTGAGAAAATTCTCTTAAAGAATAGATGATTGATCTAGAAAACAAGATCAGTGATCTTCAATAGATAAACAAATAAATAAAAATAATAAAAATAGTGCCTTGCACTTGCTATGAACCTCTGGTTCTCAGATAAATAAATAAATAAAAATAATAAAAATAGTGCCTTGCACTTGCTATGAACCTCTGGTTCTCTGAAACAGAAAGACAGAAAAGATTTCTTTCTTTTCTTTTCTTTGATCTAAATTTAGATCAAGAAATCAAAAAAGTGCTCTGCACTTCTTTTCTTGAATCTAAAAGATTCTTGGTGCTCTGCACAAATGCAATGCATTTCCTAAAGGGCCAGGCCCAAATCAAAAAAGACCTAGCAGGCCAAAATAAATTGCAAAGCAATAAAAGAGCTGGGCCCAAATCAAATTGATGCTCTGCATCATTTATAAAGAACAGAGTCCAAACAAAGTTGATGCTCTGCATCCCCATTGGGCAAAGCCCAAACAAAAGCAAAAGAAATGCAAAAGCAATGGACTTAGCCCAATCGTGGCCATAAGTCCTTAAATTAAATTGATTGAGCAAAATGGCTCTCCTAAATCGATTTACGTCCGGTTCGAGGGTACATCTCCGAACTCCTTTGACATCCATCGTTGTAATCCCTCAACGACGTCAAAGAGGTGACGGGTCCCAACGACCACACACCCATATGGACTGCGGGGTCCTTAAACTCGTGGACCGAAACGTCCCTAAACTAATATCGGACCGAAACGTCCTTAAACTAATATCGGACCGAAACGTCCCTAAACTAATATCGGACCGAGACGTCCTTAAACTAATAACGGACCACCACGTCCCTAAACTGGCGATGGACCACCACGTCCCTAAACTGGCGAACGGACCACTATATCCCTAAACTGGAACAATAGAGCCTCCGAACGCTCTTTTGCCGGATCTAAACTGTCCCGTTTAAGTTGATCTTAGCCCCAAATACGGCTAACGTATCCTTAAACATCCAAATGGATTATAAATCTCCCAATCAACTCTGGTTCGAAGGTACATCTCCGAGCTTCTCTGACATCTGTCGTTGTAATCCTTCAACGACGTCAGAGAGGTGATGAGTCCCGATGGCCATACATTAAATTAATCACTACGTTAAGTTGATCTTAGTCTAAAACAGGACTAACGTATCCTTAACGAACGTTTAAGTCGATCTTAGCCGCAACGCGACTAATGCATCCTTAAACTAAAAACACCAAACCCAAATCTAAGTAAATACGGATTTGGACTAATCCACGTCCTACGGGCGACGGCATTACTCAGTCTCCGTATATAATCCACGGGCAACCACAAACAAAACAATCACACACAACACGAAGTGAAATTCTGGAGAAGGAGAAAGTTGTTACCGCGATGCGGTAGCGTAATTAACTGCAGGGGCTTGCGCCTGCAGGGAAGAGCGTCCCCACAATCAAAAAACCCTCACCCTGAGGGGGAATCTGACGAAGTCTGCTACATCGGCCGCATCCGTCTAAGCCTCTGATACACGGTGCCATAAATCAACTTGGCATCTTCGGAGAGATAGACGGATAAAACCAAATAGCATCTGCCCCGAACCACAGGCAACGGACGCGAAGTCCGGGCCGCCGTTCGGAGGGGAACAGATTCTGGCACGCCCGGTGGGACCTCTTCCTCTTTCCACTCCACACTTCGTGTGTCGTCTTCGCGAACCAATCGCGGTTTGTTAAATGGTTGTCTTCGGATTTCAAGTTGCTAAGATTTGGTCTTTTACCTGGCGCAGAATTCAAGATTCAATGGCCACCAACTGCACCAACTGCTCGAAATGCCACTGCAACGGACGCTCTACCTCACCGAGAGGTGTAACATATGGGCCCCAAGCGGCCTCTTTCCTCGCTCTGCCGGTTGAACAGGTGACCCAGGCCACCACTGGCCTGTTTTTCGGGACCATGGTCCCACCTACAAGCTTCTCTATGCCGACACCTGCACCGGAAGTGAACAAGGAGTCGGTGTTCGACCGGCTCACTGCTACCACGACCCCTGTCAACGGGTCGCCTGCTACTAAACCAACAGCCTCCGTTTTCACCAGGCTAGGTCAGAACTATAAAGTGGCCGTCCCAAAGAGGGCAACGGCCGCTGCTTTGGAAGTCGTTAAAGCGGATTCTCCCATCAGAGAGTCGGTCTTCACAAGATTGACGGTTCCCACTCCTCCCCCAGCTGGTCAAAAGGCATCGGTCTTCGATAGGCTGACATCGGCAGTTACCCCACACTCAAACAGGGGGCAGCAAGAAACCATCTCGATTTCCGAGCCAGTCCCAATGGCTCGTCGTGCGCGACGTCGCCATTGGCAACGAATAAGGAAAGCAGGGGGCAACTCCCCCTCAGAGCTAACCCCACCTGCTCCAGTGGTGGAGGTCAACGCTGCTGTTCCAACTGGGAACAGCTTTGAATTGCTGAGGAAGGTGAGAAAGAACTCTCCGATTGCTACATTGAAAAGATCTCCTCCGCCTATGGAAAAAGCTCCGGAGACAAAGCAGGAACAGCTCCCTCAACGGCTGTCGTCAAAAATTTATAAAGTTTGGCGGAGGGTTCAAGACTCCGTGATTGACCTAGACCACTTTCGTCGCCAGAAAAAGGCAAAGGTGGAAAAGGACAAAAACCGCCCCATTACACAGCAGGAGGCAACAACGGCTCCTTCAACCTCAATGGTCTACAAAAGGAAAAGGCCAGAGAAAGCTCCCGTGACGCTGACAAAGTTTAAAAGCGGTGAACCTAAACGCCCCAAGTCAGGGGGCATAACAGTTCATACGGTCTATATGGCTTCTGGAAAGGAAGAAAGTCGTACTTCTACGGGTCACCGACCGCTTACCCGGTCAGTGGCCAAGGCTCAGGAGCAGCAACAAAAGCTCCAGGAGATGATGACTACAATGGCTGCACTCACGGAGCCAAAAGAGAACCCTGGGACGTCCTTAGATGAACGCCAAGAGGAAGAGACCGATGCCGAGTTCCTCCGCCGAGTACTGGAAAAGAGAGACAAAGAGGCTGCTGAACAAGCAGCCAATATACAACGTATGGGCCTCCTCTTTCAGGACATGATAGGGATGATGATACAACCAGATCCCCCAACTGAAGAACCCCCGATTGTCCTTGGGGATGATAGGGGAGAGACATCAAACCCTCAGCTTGTTTTATCAACGGCTAGAGAGGATACAATCTCTAAAACTGATCTGGACGAATATATAGCCCAGCAAATAAAAGTTCATCACGCGGCCGAAGCAGCCGGCCACGTCGTAAAAACGGGGCGACCGTATCCAGGCTGGTATGACCAAATCAAATACCCGTCGGGTTACACAATTCCCAAGTTTCATGTCTACAAAGGGACCGGCAATCCCCATTAACATGTTGCCCAGTTCAGGGCGCTTTGCGGTAACACCGGCGGCGACGACAAGCTTTTGCTTCGCCAGTTCGTTGGAAGCCTATCAGATACGGCGTTCGAATGGTATTCCGAGCTCCCCAACGACTCTATTAAAACCTTTGCGGAGATGGAGCTGCTCTTCACCCAACGTTTTGCAAGTGCCAGTGAGCGTACTCCGATGACGGCGCTGATTAACGCCAGGGTAAAACCCGGCGAGACATGGGTTCAGTACGCTATACGGTGGCGTAATCTATGGTCGAAGTGTGAACAGCGCATAGAAGAAGCCCCTGCGGTGGGAATGTTTGTTGGAACCCTTGATCCACAAGCAACCATTTCACAGTTTATGATGTTCTTCAAGCCGACTTCCTTTCAGGATTTGATCGACAAATTGGCGCAGATGGACCAGATGGGCCATAAACCCCCTCTCCCGAAGCCGGACTCCCGAAACGATAAAGGAAAGGGAAAAGCGATCGTTGTCGCTAATGCCCAACAACAACCGAGCGACTCGAAGCCGGTTGCTCGTCCAAACAATATGCGCCCATACGTACCCCTTGAGGACAGGATGGGACGTGCTTACTCCTTCCCCAGTGATAAAACGAGGAGGCTATTCGAGCTGGCATTGCGCAACAGACTCATAAATCTGCCAGATCCAAAACGCCCGTCGCAACCAAGTGACGTCAACGAGCCTAATTACTGCCCTTATCATCGAGAGCTAGGACATCCGATCGAAGACTGTTACGTTTTCAAAAATTGGCTTGAAAACCAGTACCGCCAGGGCAAATTTGCGCTATCCGACAAATGGAAGGTGAATCCCCCGCAGCCCCACACCTCTAAAGGGACGAATACGCCGGGGGCAACATGCTCCGTCATTGAGGAAGCTCCTTGGGAGGTTGTATTATCAGCCAAAACGAGGAGAATGCTAAATGATCTTCAGACCTGTCCAGCGGTCAAGTGGAAGAACCCCTTGGAACCGCAGGTTATTGAGGGGATGTTGAAGCCACGTCCGACTCCGAGGACCGATGGTGGTAGTTCAAGCATTCATAGTCAGCCGTCAAAATCTTCGAAAAAGAAGAAGAAGAAATCTAAGAAGCCCGTGAAGCCTGGCAACAAACGCACGGACTTACAAAAGCAAATCGACGCACTAGATGAATACAACCAAAAGGCGCGGACTCCCATTACGCTCCAAGATTTCCTTGATCACGTCTTTCAAAAAGAAGACGAGGGAGAAAGTTCATCGGATGAATCCGAGGAATATGTGGCAAGCTGTCATATGATCTCCCATTTGACCACGGACGATGAAGGGACTTCTGGCACTAAAGCGCCGGGGGCAAATACTGAGTCAAGGGTTCCGGAGTTGTCAATCGAAATGATTGACGCGTTTCTTAGTGAAGCTCGATTGAAAAGTAAAGCTGATCAAGAACGCGAGACGGCTATATTCGAAAGGGCCAAGCGCCAGAGACTTGAGGAAAGAGCTGAGTTGATCCCGCTGGAGCAAAATGCCTTCACCGCTGACAAAAGCCAATTCAAGATAAAAAAGAGGTTTGCTAAGGCCATATCAGTGGGTATGAAGCTACCATCCTCTGAAGGAAAAATGACTGGTGTGGCAGAAATGCACCCCTTTTATTGCTTATATCATCAGAAGGTCTCGCACCCCACCCAAGATTGCAAAGCTTTCAATGGATGGTGGCAAAGATACGTCGCTAATCAACAACGCTTTAAACGGGAAAAGCGTAAAATTCGTCGGGAGCAAAGAAACACGACCAAAGAGCTTGAAAGAACTGCCGACAATTGTCACATGGTTAACACTACCGGGTCACAAGTGCTTACATTTGGGAGCGACTCTGATGAGGAGCTAGAACTTGCCCCTCTCTTTAAAGAGTCAACTTCGGGAAAAGAAGAGGAGCCAGTGGTTTGCGAAAATATCCGGCCGCGGAATCGGACACTGCCTGAAAAGAACCTCGGACCCTCGAATAGAAAAGATAAAGGGAAAGAAAAGGTCTGTGAAGACATCGTCTTAGATGACCAAGTTCTGGAAGAGCTAAACGCCGAAAACCCGCCGAAGAGAAGTAAGGTGGATTACAACGTTCTGGCATATCTGAGGAAACTGCCCTCTCAGCTCAGCGTCCTTGATGCCTTGTTACTATCAAAGGAGGCGAGAGACTCTTTGATTAAGGCGCTACAAGATCCGGACCAGTTCCAAGCCTTCTTAGCCGAAGAAAAGATGAAAGACGAATTAGAAGAAGTGCACACAGCCGACGTTGCTTTTGGTGATGAAGACCTTCTCCTCGGGACGTGTGAACACAATCGCCCTCTTTATGTCTCAGGATACTGTCATGACATAAAGATAGGTAAAATCTTGGTCGATAACGGATCGTCTGTCAATTTACTCAATGTGCGAGTGTTAAAGGAGATTTGCATGAGTGTTCAACACCTCGCCCGAGACAAAATCACTATCTCCGGTTTCGACTCCCAATCCTCAAAGACTCTTGGATCTGTGATATTGACGCTACGCTTTGGGTTGCTCGTCACAGACATCAAATTCCATGTTATAGACGCCAAGACGTGCTACAATGCTCTGCTCGGCCGACCATGGTTACACGAGTACAATATCATCCCTTCTACACAGCATCAGTGCATGAAGTATTCTAGGGACGGCCTCGAGTACACAGTGGCGGGAGAGTTGAATCCGTTTTCCGTAAACGAAGTTCGCAAGTATGAAGATGCCAAATACTTCCTACCGAGTTTCGAAGACACGGAAAGGTGTCACAAACCGGAGAACAAAACTAACGCCACCATCCCTGTCTTCGGCAGTGACACCGAGGAGGAGGAGGATATAATTTATTCAGGTCCATCCCAATCCACCAGGCCAGGACCATCCGTTCCTTCATTGATCTTCGGTAGTGATTCAGAGGATGAAGTTCATGCTGTATTCCCTGCTCGGCCTTCAATACAGGTTTCCGCTGATGAAGAGCGAAGTCTGCAGATAACCATGGTGCCGCTTGAACATTACAAAGAACTGGATGCACTCAACACCAACAGCGTAGAAGAATTGCAGACATTTTATATCCCTCCCGGACGAAAAGGCGAGAAGGCAATCCTATTCTACCATTCTGGAGAAAACAAGGTGGAAAAAGAAATTTGGCATGGTGCGGATCCAACGCTGGACAGACTCCATCCCATCCGTCTACCCCGGTATTATACGGGAGGCTTGAGAAGACTGTTGAAGCGCCAGGGTATACCTTTCGAACAAACCGTTAGAAAGGCCAAATTCTATGACAAGGTCTGGAACGTTCCCGGGACTCAATGCAAACTGCCTAACGGGAGAATAGAAACAAAAGGGCTTGGGTACATCCGGTCAAAGAAACGGGAGCTAGTAAACAGCTGTTATGTTATGTATGACTTCGATGAAGAGACGGACGCTCAATGGGAGGACGCTAATCCTGAGCCAGCAAAAGTCCCTGATGCAAAACCGCCCAGTCCATCATTTGAAGACCAGGTGGGCAAACTTATAAGGAATGCGGGTCAAAAAGCCCGAGATGATCACAATCGTGAAATGGCAATCTATGAGAAAGCCAAGACACAGCGCCTCCTTCAACAGGCGGTGAAGGATGAAAATGCCGCTCCTTATCAACCTGATACAAAAAAGGTTCGACGCGAAAGCAAAAACAAGTCGAAAGGCAAGAAAGGCGCTCGACAACCACAAAGCAGAGCTAAGAAGCCACGCATCCGAGAGTCGAGCGTTATTGACCTAGCCCTCATGAAGAAAATGGGTCGAGCATACTCATTTCCTCGGAACAAAACAAGGAAAATACTTGATCTTGCTCTAAAACATCAAATGCTTACACTGCCAGAGTCTAAACACCCTGAGCAAGCGGGTGAAGTCTCCAACCCAAATTATTGCTCTTACCATCGAGTAGTAGGGCATCCGCTTGAAGATTGCTTCACCTTTAAGAATTAGGTTGAGGACCAATATCAGCTTGGCAAATTCGCGTTGTCTGACAACTGGAGGGTAGCGCCGCCGCAGAAGCACGAGCCCGAGGCCGCGAAAGAAAAAACAACTCCGCATTGGGATTGGCAGAAAATTCGCACCTGCCACGTGATAGCAATATTAAAAGAAGAGTCCGAGGACATGAACAGCCTTCCTTGGTGCTTTGAAAGCGGCAGCGATGAGGTAATCTCAGAATTTCCCCCAACTCCGAAAGAACTGGAGGATGGAATCCATACTACTGCAGATAACCTCAAGAAAATCGAGTTGGGGACAATAAATGATCCGCGACCGACATTCGTCAGCGAGCTGCTGTCTGAAGAGAGGGTGGCTGCGTTAAAAGACGTCCTTGTGCAGCATAAAGATTGCTTCGCATGGAACTATTCCGAGATGCCGGGACTAGATCCAGAAGTTGCTGTACATAGACTAGCAATATCCCCAAACGTCAAACCAGTCAAATAGGCGCCGAGAAGAATGCGACTCGAGCTTGAGATGAGCATAAATACCGAAGTCAAAAAGTTAATCGACTCCGGCTTCATCCAGGAAGTTCAGTACCCTGAATGGATCGCCAACATCGTTTCAGTAATGAAGAAAAATGGGACGGTGCGCGTATGCGTGGACTTTCGGGATCTCAACAAAGCTTGCCCGAAGGATGATTTCCCAGTGCCAGTCACCGAACTAATGATAGACAACACATCCACTCATGAAGTTTTCTCCTTCATGGACGGCTCGTCGGGGTATAACCAGATAAAGATGCATCCCGAAGACCAGAAGCACACAGCCTTCAGGACTCCTCTGGGTATATTTTGCTACAAGGTGATGCCCTTCGGTTTAAAGAATGCCGGCGCCACTTATCAGAGGGCCATGACAAAGATCTTCGACGACCTTATACACGAAACCGTTGAATGCTATATCGACGATCTCGTGGTTAAAAGCAAATCATACGAGGAACATCTCGAGCATCTGAAGACCGTATTTCAACGCCTTCGGCAATACAATTTGAAGATGAATCCTTTAAAATGTGCGTTCGGGGTTTCCTCGGGCAAATTCCTAGGATTCGTTGTTCGACACCGAGGTATTGAAATAGATCCGTCAAAGATTAAAGCGATCATGGAAATGCCTCCGCCGAGGACTCTCAAACAGCTGCGGTCTCTCCAAGGGAAACTCGCATACATACGGCGATTTATAGCCAACCTTTCAGGAAAGTGCCGTCCTTATAGTCACCTGATGAAGAAGGGAACCCCATTCGTTTGGGATCAAAAATGCCAAGGCGCACTAGATGAGATCAAGCAATACCTGCAGAGCCCGCCGGTGTTGGCTGCTCCGGTTAAGGGGAAGCCTCTCATTCTTTATACAACCGCCCTCGAAGGTTCCTTAGGCGCATTATGGGCACAAGAGAACGATCAAGGGAAAGAAAGAGCACTCTACTACTTAAGTCGAGTTCTGCTGGGGGCAGAAAGCAACTACTCTCCCATTGAAAAACACTGCCTGGCGTTGATCTTCGCAATAACAAAGCTTAGGCATTATGCGTTGGCGCACGAAGTCCGTCTTATTTCAAAGGTGGACCCTCTCAAATATCTAATGTCAAAAGCCATATTGACAGGGCGACTCGCTAAATGGGCCCTGCTCTTGATGGAATTTTCGATAACATATCAACCTCTCAGGGCAGTAAAAGGCCAGGCCATCGCCGACTTCCTTGCCGAGCATCCCATACCTGCCGATTCTCCTTTAAATTGCGATTTGCCAGATAGACATGAGTTTGACGCAATCGACAGTGGTGATACCCGTTAGGAGCTTTATTTCGATGGAGCATCTTCCATGAAAAAGCACAAACAAAGTACGCCAATGATCAAATCGGGGGTAGGACTCATCTTTGTGACTCCACAAGGAGGAATAATGCGCTTCGCCTTCTCCTTAACAGAGCCGAGAACGAATAATGAAGCTGAATATGAAGCTTTGATAGCAGGCCTCGAGATCGCCATTGATATGGGAATTGAAAGCCTCCTCATATATGGGGACTCCCAACTGGTCGTCAGTCAAGTGAACGGCGATTACCAAACATGCAAACCGGAATTAGTAAAATATGGTGAAAAAGTGCAGCAACTGCTAACTCAAATTCCCTCCTACACGTTGGAAAGCATACCGCGTGCGGAAAACAGCAAAGCGGACGCACTGGCCAAACTTGCTAAAGAATTGGCTGACGAGAACCTCGATGACGTTAGAATCGTGATACAAAGCCGTCGAGTGCTCTCCCCAGCAGAAATACCTCCAGAATCATATAAAGAAAAGGGAGCAACTGAGCAGGCGACCCTAAAAATAAAAGATCATGAGAAGACCGAAGACTGGAGAGAAGTCTTCATAGATTACTTCAAGTTCCACCGAATACCTGAAGAAGCGTCCATAAGACATCAGCTCGTGAAACGAGCTCTGTCTTTCGCCTTTGTCAACGATACTCTATACAAGAGATCATTCGATTCTCTGTGGCTGAGATGCCTAGGACCTGACGAAGCGAGAAGGGTCGTCCAAGAAGTTCACGACGGACTCTGCGGTTCCCACCAAGCAGGCCCTAAGATGAAGTTGAAGATAAAACGGATGGGCTACTACTGGCCCACGATGATGCAGGATTGCCTGGAATACGCGAGGCAATGCCATTCATGCCAAATTCATGGGGACTTCATCCATCAGCATCCCAATCCATTGCATCCAACAGTGGCTAGTTGGCCATTCGAAATGTGGGGAACTGACATAGTCGGCCCCATCGAACCAGCATCGTCCAAGGGACATCGTTTCATCTTGGCGACGACTGATTACTTCTCCAAATGGGCAGAGGCGGTACCGTTGAGGGAAGTGAAGACGGAGAACATCCTCCATTTCTTCAAAACGCATGTCATATACCGGTTTGGAACCCCGAGAAGGATCATCTCTGATAATGGGCCAGCCTACCGAAGTCATAAAATTAGCCGCTTCGCCCAGCAGCACAATATAGACTGGAGGTATTCCTCAGTTTATAATCCGCGGGCTAACGGCCTCGCCGAGGCCTTCAACAAGACCTTGACGAAAATTATAAAGAAAACGGTGTCCCGAAACAAGAGGGACTGGCATGAGAGGTTGCAAGAGGCTCTTTGGGCGTATCGAACTACGTTTAAAACGGCCACAAACACGACGCCATACGCGTTGGTATTTGGGACGGAAGCAGTACTCCCTCTCGAGATAGAATTACCCTCTCTAAGTGTGGCAGTCCACTACGAGCTGACTGACGAAGAAAATGCTCACCTTCGGTTTGAAGAGCTTGACGCCCTTGATGAAATCCGGCTTCTAGCACAGCAAAATCTGGATGCCTATAAAGCAAAGATGACGCGCTCATATGAAAGATTGAGCCGGCCGAGGACATTCCACCAAGGCGAACTCGTGCTAGTGGTCAAAAGGCCCATGATCCCCAATCGCGCCAAACGGGGAAAGTTTGAGCCAAACTATGAAGGACCATACATCATTGATAAGGTCTACCAGGGTGGGGCCTATCTACTCATGGACATGCACGGTGAAAGGCCTTTCAGGCCGATAAACGGTCGCTTCCTAAAGAAATACTATACTTAATGAGCCACAGCCTAGGTCAACGGTAGATGACGACAACTATGTCCGCTCGCTATCTTCCTAAGCTCAAACTCTATCAGCAGTAGCCAGCCTTCTCAAGAATGGACCGAAATGTCTTTAAACTAATAGCAGACCGAAACGTCTTTAAACTAATACCGCAGCATCCTTAGGCTGACGAGATATAAAAAAAACATATAAAAGTAAAATAAAATAAACGGTATGTCCATAAGCAAAAAGGGCACGGATGAAAACCCGAAAGGGCTCCGTGAGTAAAAACAGCAGGGCTGCCGGCGAGTGTTCGTGAAAACCCGAAAGGGCGCGACCTCGTAAAAAAAAAGAGAGAGAAAAAGAAAATAAGAAGAAAGAAAAACGGTATGTCCATAAGCAAAATGGGCACGGATGAAAACCCGAAAGGGCTCCGTGAGTAAAAACAGCAGGACTACCGGCGAATGTTTGTGAAAACCCGAAAGGGCACAACTTCGTTAAAGAACCCTTATAGAGTCCTCTCGACCTTGTAAGGAGAAACTACCTGCGTGAGATTCTTACGACTCACAAAGGAGCAACACACTTAGGGGTCCCCACAATTCCTAAGGAGAAAATACACTTGCGAGATCCTCACGACTCGTAAGGAGAACTCTATTATGGGACCCTCACGGCTCATAGGATTTGAAAGTCTTAAGTCACAGAGACCTAAACCTGGGCTTAAGCAAACCCCCACAAACTTCCAATATTGCCCTACAAGTGGTTCAATATTGACCCTTGTATACAATCCACGGGCGCGAATAAACATTTCCCTAACTAAGTCTCATCTGAAACTAGGGATATGTTTGCATGGTAAACAACCCTTGTAAATCCTCTCGACTTACAAGGAGAAAGCCCTCCTGTAGGATCCTTACGACTTACAGAGAAACAAACACTTAGGGATCCTCACGACTCCTAAGGAGAAAATACACCTACAAGATCCCCACGACTTGTAGGGTGAAATACCTTCACGAGACCCTTACGGCTCATGAAGTCAAAAGCCTTAGCCGACAGGACCCTAACCCTGGTCGCTAAGCCTCCTTTGTTCGACAACGACAGAGGCAAATGATGATTCGCTCCTGGTAATATCCCAGTTGCAGCGGTGCTGATGCCGAAATCGGTGTCCAATTTCAGGTTTACGGCGAAAGCCAGTAGGCCGCTCATGCATACAAAATAGCCGAAATGATTGGGCAACTCGTAATAAAAAGCAACGAGTAAAAAATAAAAAAACAAATAGCAGAAATGATTGAGCACCGCGAAAAATAGCCGAAATGATCGGGCAGTCGCGACCTTCGCGATATAAAAGCTGAAATGATAGAGCATCGCGGAAATAAAATAAAATAAAAAAAGAAGAAATGATAAAACTTTGGCCCTACAGTTAAGATCACATCGATCCCTGTATACAATCCAAGGGCGTAAACAAAGAATGGACCATACTTTCTCAGCGGATTCCATCAGACGACGAACCCCAAACCTCACCGGTTCATTTCAACCGAAGAAGCCAGTGACTTCAGCAAAATTCCTCGACTCACGGATACAAACACTCCTTGACGAGAGCCCTTTGATCCGCGTCGACCCGCGGAGCCACCAGTGCCTCCGCAGGAATCCTCGACTCGTTTCAAATCCCAAGGAAACAAATAATCCTTGGCGCTTGGGAAACAAATAATCCCAGCAAACTCCTCGACTCACGGATACAAACACTCCTTGACGAGAGCTTCCTGATCCGCGTCGACCCGCAGAGCCACCAGTGCCTCCGTAGGAATCCTCGACTCTTTTCAAACCCCAAGGAAACAAATAATCCTTGGCGCTTGGGAAACAAATAATCCCAGCAAATTCCTCGACTCACGGATACAAACACTCCTTGACGAGAGCCTTCTGATCCGCGTCGACCCGCAGAGCCACCAGAGCCCCTGTGGGAACCCTCGACTCGTTTCAAACCCCAAGGAAACAAATAATCCTTGGCGCTTGGGAAACAAATAATCCCAGCAAACTCCTCGACTCACGGATACAAACACTCCTTGACGAGAGCTTCCTGATCCGCGTCGACCCGCAGAACCACCAGAGCCCCCGTGGGAACCCTCGACTCGTTTCAAACCCCAAGGAAACAAATAATCCTTGGCACTTGGGAAACAAATAATCCTTGGCAAAATTCCTCGACTCACGGATACAAACACTCCTTGACGAGAGCCTTCTGATCCGCGTCGACCCGCAGAGCCACCGGTGCCTCCGCAGGAACCCTCGACTCGTTTCAAACCCCAAGGAAACAAATACTCCTTGGCGCTTGGGAAACAAATAATCCCTAGCAAAGTCCTCGACTCACGGATACAAACACTCCGTGATAAGAACTTCTTAACTCATGTCAACTGTTCCGCTACAACCGCAGACAGATCCCCGATTCGTCTCAATTTGTAAGAAGAAGTCTCAGACAGCAAGGAAAGCTTGCTTTTTGAGCAATGGGGCCCTGCAAGTCAATCCAAACTGGTCTCTTGCATACTATTCATGGGTCTCACTCTCCGAAGTCGAATTTCGACGAAGAGGGAAATAACCACTTACGAATCCTCTCGACTCGTAAGAGGGAAAATTCTCTTATAAGATCCTTACGACTTATAAGAGAAAACCACACTTAGGAATCCTCACGATTCTTAAGGAGAAAATCCACCTGCGAGATCCTCTCGATCCGTAGGGAGAAAAGTCTCTATGAGACCCTCACGGCTTATAGAGTTGAAAAGCCTTAGGCAGCAGATCTGAACCTGCGGCCTAAGCCATCGTTATTTCTTAAGAAAGTCGGGATACTCGTCCCAATCGTCCGTCAATCATGGTTACTAAGGTGGCATACTGATAATAAAAGAAAGAAAAGACGGAGAAATGACACAAGACATTACAAAAATGAGCGTCTTTTATTCATAAATATTGATTGAGTACAGGATACATTATGCTAAAGAATAAAAAAATATATACATATACTTTACAAAGACAAATGATACAAGGAGAATTATTGGGAAGGAAGCGTCTTGCACAGATGTAGCAATCGCTCGCACATGTCCTTCCAGGCCTTCTCTTGCTCGGCTACCACCGCCAGCTCTGCCTCCACTTGGGCTTGTTGCTGCAAGACCGACGCAAGCTGCTCCCTCACGACTTGATAGGCAGCCTCCCGACTTGGGATATCGCGCTCAGCTACGTCAAGCCTCCGCTTCAAGTTTAGCCCGTAGGAGATGCGCTCCAAGAGACCCTCAAAGATAGTCTTCACTTGGGCAGCATTTGCCTCAACCTCAGCACGCAGATGGGCCTTTTCGTTCGAGGTCTTTTGGCATTCCCTTAGTCTTAGAGCTGCTTCTTGCTCCAAGTGGCGGGAGTGCGAAGTGCTTTGCTCGAGCCAAGTTGTGCGTTGGGTGCTCAGGGCTAAAACTTTGGGAGAAGGGCGCGTCGACTCCAGCCGGTATAGACAGGCCTCGATCTCCCTGCAGTGATTAACCCAAGATCCGACGACGCCTTCGTTATGAAAAGTTACGAGCGCCGCCAACATTGGATTAACATCCACAGCGAAATCTATGGCAGAAGGGAGAGCATCCATGTTGAGCTCTTCGATGTACCCGCTCAGCATGCCCAAACTCATCACGGCACCCTTTGAAGACGGGCGTCTCAAGAAAGGGCCTGCCGGTAGAAGGACGCGAGACTCAAAAGGGACCGGAGCCGGAACAATAGCTGCAAAACAAAATATGGTCAAACGATGGTTCAAGAGATATTTAAGGGCTACCAAAAAAGGAATTTACTATACCAGCAGCAACGGACGGCAGAGCCGGAAGGGCCGGTAGCGCGGCAGGTCTGGTATCCCCTCCTTCGATTTGTGGCACTGCAATAAAGAAAGGGAAAAGTCAGAAATCATTCGATTGCTAGAAAAAGGGGATGAACAAAGATATTGTATTGAACGTACACTCACCAGCGCCACTAGAAGGAGAAGCAAGTTCGAATGGGAAGGAGAAGTGTGGGAGCAACACTTGATATAGATGATCAAAGAGCACTCCTGAAAAGATGCGGTGGTATGGCGTTAGTCCATGAACTACACGTTTAAAAGATTAACTTGTGAGTCGCAAATCCATACCTTCCAACATCCGCGATGGCACAAGGGAAGGCGGGGAGGTGACCACCGCCAAAGCAGTAGTCGACGGTGCCCCCTCGAGCAATGGAGCATCGACACTGGCCGCACCTGCAAAGACAAGCTTGTTAGAAGAGATCGCAAGATATATAAAAAGGGGGGAACGCTGGTGACAAAAATTTTTACCCGACGAGCTACCAGCAGAAACTGAAGCAATCCCCTCATTCATCGACATGAGACCACCACCCGTAGCCTCGTCACCCGACTCGACGGGAACTGTTGTTGTGCTCGCAAGCCCTGGAGACGGCAAGGGACCATACGCGGGGAGGGCTATGATTGGAGTATTGCCAGATTCCAGAGAAGGAGCGGCTGGCTCGTCCTCAGGAATCGTGGCCACCTCACCCGCTACTCCTTCGGGTCCTGCGGTCACGGTTGCCTCATCCACCGTCACCGTGAGGTCTCCAGCCGTGAGCGCTTCGCCCTCTACCGCCTTCGGCTCGACAATCATCTCATCTGCCGCCACTTCAGATGCGGCATCGATGACCTTCTCGGCGGCGGACCCTTCAACTTCTGTTTCAGGCCCCGTGGCCCTGATCACGTTGCTCACTGTCGGCTCGAGCTCGGCAAGTACCGCTTCCTCCGCTCCCCGGGGTTCGACGGTCTCCGCCTCCCCCTCAGTCGGACTTGGCCCTGAAAGTTGGAATGCGTATAAGCCAATGGCTTGATAATTCTTACAACAAGGTTCTGAAAGAAATGTTACCTGAAGAGGACTTGTCGTTTGCATTCTGAGCCGCGCGCGCCACTTGCCTCTGAGCAGTAGACAAGACGGCAGGGGCCTCTTCGGAAGGAGTGTCAGCATGAGGAATAGTGCTGGGGCCCGCTCCCATGGCCAAAGCAGCTCTGCTCGTCTCTACTTCGGAAGGAGTGTCGGCACAAGGAATAGTGCTAGGGCCCGCTCCCGCGGCTAAAGCAGCTCTGCGCGCCCTTGCTTCGCGTCTCAACCGCTTCCGCTCCTCTCGAGCCGTTGAGACGGATGCCACTAGAGCTTCCCTAATTGAGGTGTCCTCGTCTGTGAATAGGGAGGCCTCTAGGTTTTTCAGGGCATCCCTCGTCGTCTTGTCAAGCCGAGTCTCTTGTGGCAACTTCGACGAAGCCGGGACTTCGATGACAGACTCGGGAGGGATCCCTGCGTCAATGGACACAACTCCTGCAAAGAAACAAAAGAAGGTCAGGTTGACTATCATAAAAAGACAACAAACTTTCCTTATAAAAGAGAAAGGGATAAAACATACCGACGCTTGCTAGGGCACGCTTCTCCTCCTCCTCCTGGAAGGTTTTCAGGGAGGCAGCGATAGCCTCTTCAGTAGAGACACCTGTTGAAAATGGAGCAAATGTTAGTTAAATATAATAATACAAAGTGCAATGAAATGACAAATAAAGCGTTTAATGATTACCGGACTCAGCGAGTTTGCTTAACATCGCTTCAAGCCTCGCCGATCGCTCTGAAGCTGCAATGGCGGCAGCCAGATTGGTGTCCTCAGGGTCTACCACGAAGCCCACATTACTGCCGTACTCACATATGGTCTTGGCAGGAGAAGCCGCAGGCTTTGAGCCGAGGATCGCATCGAGGGAAAGGGCGGACTTCTTCTTTTTCTGTTGTCTACCAGCTTTAGATCCACCCGGAGCGGATTTGCGCTTGGCAGCCTCTTTAGGGCGGCGAGTCCCGATCTCCGCCCCTCCGCCGGATCCTGGCGATACCACACTAACTGTCTTCGCGGGAGCATGGGGCGCCGACGGTGCATCCACCGTAGTGGGCAATGGCAATCCACGCGGGGGGCTCAACACGCGCGGTCGGTCGACTCAGGCATCTTTTATCGGGGGGATGACCTGGATCCTTGGCTGCAAGGGAGCCTTGCGATCACCGCCAGGAGGCGCAGCCCTACGGTCGACCAGCAGGCGTTTCTCCATTAAGATGATTGGGCCCATAGCATGCGCATACCAGGCTGCATACGGATGGATTATTTTAGGGACACAGCTAGGCTCACTGATAAAAAAATAGGAGCCTGTATTGAGCCGGGTGAAATGATGCTTCGCATTCCTTATCCCCTCTGGGCCGACCGCGGGTGTTTCCAGAAAGGCCTCCATCGGGATCCCTTGATTGTAACTCGATTGTCAGGCAAATCGATGTGGGTTATACCTCATAAAGAGAGCCGTCTTATTCTGCCTAAATACTAGGTAGCCCGGCCGAATGGAGTAAAGGTGAAGTATTTCCCGAGCCTTCAGTACAGAAGCCCCGTCCTTAAAGTCATCACGCAGCGACACCACTGACTTAGCAGTCTCGGAGCCCATGGTGATGACCTTATCCACAAAAGAGGTCTTCGCTCCGACTAAATGTGAACGCAGGAGCAGTCCCCTAGACTCCCGCGGAGGTGCAACCACGATTGAAGCCCCGACCAACCGCATGATTCTTGGGAGTTTGAATTTCTCAAAGAACGGAGGAGTCTTATGGGCACCAAACACCCCTCGCACATGCAGCTCCATCCAAGAAGTGAAGTAGTGCATCGGAAAGTTAGCAGGCTGTACCCCAGGCTCATTAGCGTCCGCCGCTACGCTAAGTCCATTATAAAGGTAAGCCAGCCCGGCAATCCCTACCGATAGCTGCAAACCAGCCGCCATTCGATGCGCCGGATAAAAGACGGAAGACCGCATGAGGCGTGGATGCATGGGGAGCGCAAAGCTGCATAGCCATAGACCCAAGAACCCTATAAAAAAAGTCTCCTCGTCCATGCCAGGAATGGCGATCTCTGAAAAAGGGACGCTGGCAGTGCCAGGGAGATAGAAATCCCGTTGGTCATTCTCCGATAAAGGTCGGCGGTCTAAGCCGAAACCAAAGGGGTCAGCAAGCTGAGCGAACTTCTCGCCCTGCTCTGATAGGAACTCCGGGCGGATAAAACGAGCAATGAAATCCACGAAACTGACGCCCCGGTCGCCCGATTCCAAATGGAGTTCCTCATAAATCTCCAACACCTTCACTAAGCCCGGGTGCTGATGTTGAATGGCATTTGCCGGAGATAAGTCAAATACTAGCTGCTTAGTGGCGAAGACATACTCGTCAGGAGGAAGCAGCTCCTCGTAGTGTTCTCCCCTCATTGGCAAACCCGAAATCTCAGCAAATTCCTCTAGAGAGATGGAGACTTCCCTATCCGCTGTCAGGAAGGTATGGGTGGGGATATTCCATTGTTCGATGAAGGCCTTTGTCCACCACGTCGGAGGAGAGGGATACTCGAAAAGCGAGACGTAGACGGCGGAGTATAAACCAATCTTCGTCAGGTGAGCCCTCTTCGTCGCCAAAATGTAACGGGCCCATTGCAAATATCCGGCAAGCGGCCGCGGGGTCAATCCAATATTATAAGCCTGTCCCCAAGGGCGTGCTTCACCCTGACAGATTCGCCTCCCCAAAATGTCTATAGCCGGCGGCGGCTGCACCGGAATGGCACCGATTGCAGGCTGAAGGAGGTTGTCGGAATTCCAATTTTTAACCTCCACGGCATACTCCACCGGGGGCTTGTCCGCATAAGGGATCGTAACTATGGACTCGGAGGGTGAGGTGGAGTTAAAGCTGCGACGGCCTTGGATAATCTGGCTGTACCACCTTCCCCATAATTGAAGTCTCTTGCACTCGGGATCGTGATCTTTGATCAGAGCAAACACCACCCGGTCCACTGGTGCATGTGGGAACCCTCCTTCTGAGCGAACAAAAGGGAAAGACAAATCTTCAGACATGTTTCCTGTAGACAAAGAAAAAAAAACATAACCGTTAGCGTTCTAATGCTTCACATTTCAAAGGCCTACATCACACTACAATGCAGTGGGAAGGGGACCAAAGGGGGACCCACAAAATCAAGATGACGGCGCATCATTTGATAAGACAGTCCCATCATTGGATGAGACTGCCAGTCAGCAAAAAAGACCCCCAAGAGAATATCCTCATTGGGGGAAATCCCTAGAGACAAGGAGAAAATCTCCACTTTTTAGAGCAAAGCTCTGTCACAGAGTGACATTTGTCAAACTCTGGAATAAAACTTCTTAAAAAAGAGCCTAGCTCTGTAGTAAAAAATTATAACTCTTAAGAATTAATTTTTTTTTTGAGATCTTAAAGATCCATAAAAACTTTTAAAAGTTCTCTATTTTGATCCATGAGCAAGGCTCTGTTCATGGGTTAAAACCTAAGAACAAGATCTCTGTAGAATTTTGAGAGCAAGGCTCTGTTGAAGAAACCCCAAAGGGGTTTTCTTTAGATCAAAGATCTATGAGAGCAAGGCTCTGTTGAAGAAACCCAAAGGGATTTTTCTTTAGATCAAAGATCTACAAGAGCAAGGCTCTGATTAATTAATTTAATTTAATTTAATTTTTACCTAGAATGATTCTAAGTTCCGAACTTTAAAGTTCTTGGGAAGAAGCAAGAGCAAGGCTCTGTGAGTTTTTTTTAAGCAAGAGCAAGGCTCTGAAGTAAAAGTTCTTGAAATGGTAAAAAAAATTCTAAGGACCAAGGGTCCTATTTATAGACGCCTGCGTCTCTTCACCTGACCTCCATGATCCAATGGTCGGGATCTTGCCACCGCTGCACTCACGTGCGCGCCACGTGAGCGCAACGGTGGGGGGGCATTTGTTCCCCCAATCATAGCAAGGCTCTGTTTGAATTTTGAAAATTCAAAATTTTGAAGCAACACTTCAGATCCCGTGCGCAGTGCGCAATTTGCCACGTGTCAGAAGTTGACTCGGCAGCACAACGCCCAAGGCAGTGCATCCAATCAGAGCAAGGCTCTTTAAAAAGCAAAAACAACGATCAACTGCGCAAGCGCACCGCTGCGCGACACGTGTCTGCGCAGTTGCGCAAGCACAACTGCGCAAGCGCACCGCAGCGCGACACGTGTCTGCGCAGTTGCGCAAGCACAACTGCGCAAGCGCACCGCTGCGCGACACGTGTCTGCGCAGTTGCGCAAGCACAGCTGCGCAAGCGCCTTACTGCGCGACACGTGTCACGCGCTGGTGAGTTGCGCAACAACAGAATGAAGATTTAAAGAAATCTTTTCTGTTCTTGTTAAAACAAGAAGATTTCTTCTATAAAACAGGGGCCTTTGGATCAAAGATCCAACGGTGGGGAAAATTTCCCGAATCACTCAAAAAAGATCTTTTTAACAAATTTAACTGATCTTTGAGCACTATAAAAAGGACCCCAGACCCCATTTCAAAGGGAGAGACAATTACATAGATAATTGGATAAAAAAAAAGAGGAGAGAACTTTTGAGAATTTCTGAAGAGCACAAAAAGAAAGGTAAAAACCTTTGAGAAAATTCTCTTAAAGAATAGATGATTGATCTAGAAAACAAGATCAGTGATCTTCAATAGATAAACAAATAAATAAAAATAATAAAAATAGTGCCTTGCACTTGCTATGAACCTCTGGTTCTCAGATAAATAAATAAATAAAAATAATAAAAATAGTGCCTTGCACTTGCTATGAACCTCTGGTTCTCTGAAACAGAAAGACAGAAAAGATTTCTTTCTTTTCTTTTCTTTGATCTAAATTTAGATCAAGAAATCAAAAAAGTGCTCTGCACTTCTTTTCTTGAATCTAAAAGATTCTTGGTGCTCTGCACAAATGCAATGCATTTCCTAAAGGGCCAGGCCCAAATCAAAAAAGACCTAGCAGGCCAAAATAAATTGCAAAGCAATAAAAGAGCTGGGCCCAAATCAAATTGATGCTCTGCATCATTTATAAAGAACAGAGTCCAAACAAAGTTGATGCTCTGCATCCCCATTGGGCAAAGCCCAAACAAAAGCAAAAGAAATGCAAAAGCAATGGACTTAGCCCAATCATGGCCATAAGTCCTTAAATTAAATTGATTGAGCAAAATGGCTCTCCTAAATCGATTTACGTCCGGTTCGAGGGTACATCTCCGAACTCCTTTGACATCCATCGTTGTAATCCCTCAACGACGTCAAAGAGGTGACGGGTCCCAACGACCACACACCCATATGGACTGCGGGGTCCTTAAACTCGTGGACCGAAACGTCCCTAAACTAATATCGGACCGAAACGTCCCTAAACTAATATCGGACCGAAACGTCCCTAAACTAATATCGGATCGAGACATCCTTTAAACTAATATCGGACCGAAATGTCCCTAAACTAATATCGGACCGAGACGTCCTTAAACTAATAACGGACCACCACGTCCCTAAACTGGCGATGGACCACCACGTCCCTAAACTGGCGAACGGACCACTATGTCCCTAAACTGGAACAATAGAGCCTCCGAACGCTCTTTTGCCGGATCTAAACGGTCCCGTTTAAGTTGATCTTAGCCCCAAATACGGCTAACGTATCCTTAAACATCCAAATGGATTATAAAACTCACAATCAACTCTGGTTCGAAGGTACATCTCCGAGCTTCTCTGACATCTGTCGTTGTAATCCTTCAACGACGTCAGAGAGGTGACGAGTCCCGATGGCCATACATTAAATTAATCACTACGTTAAGTTGATCTTAGTCTAAAACAGGACTAACGTATCCTTAACGAACGTTTAAGTCGATCTTAGCCGCAACGCGACTAATGCATCCTTAAACTAAAAACACCAAACCCAAATCTAAGTAAATACGGATTTGGACTAATCCACGTCCTACGGGCGACGGCATTACTCAGTCTCCGTACACAATCCACGGGCAACCACAAACAAAACAAACACACACGACACGAAGTGAAATTCTGGAGAGGGAGAAAGTTGTTACCGCGATGCGGTAGCGTAATTAACTGCAGGAGGCTTGCGCCTGCAGGGAAGAGCGTCCCCACAATCAAAAACCCCTCATCCTGAGGGGGAATCTGACGAAGTCTGCTACATCGGCCGCATCCGTCTAAACCTCTGATACACGGTGCCATAAATCAACTTGGCGTCTTCGGAGAGATAGACGGATAAAACCAAATAGCATCTGCCCCGAACCTCAGGCAACGGACGCGAATTCCGGGCGGTCGTTCAGAGGGGAACAGAGACCCCACACGAGTCAAAAGCTCGTACATTGCAGCATCGCACTGCTCGTCCGTAAAAGAAGGGTCCACCAGGCACGCAGCAAAACGAGGAACAATGTCCCGGATCGGCACTTCCCATGGTTGACGGCGGGCGTGAGGGCGGTTGCAAGCCATGGAAGAAGAAGTTCTCTGAAGATGAGAGAAGAAAAGGCTTGGCCTTGAACTATATATAGACCCAAGCATAAAAGATTCTGTGCACAATGGACCCGGGAAATCAAGATTTTGGAAATACAAGTTTGGCTGGAAAAAAGGAGATGAAAAGATATCTCAGGTGAAGCGACGCTTCCGATTCCCCCAATCAGAGCAAAGCTCTACCTTGAAAATCTAAGTTTTAATAAATGAAGCAACGCTTCAGATCCTCTGCGCTGCGCGCAAAGCGCCACATGTCAGAAGTTGATGCGTCAGCACAGCGCCCGAGGCAGTGCGTCCAATCAGAGCAAGGCTCTTTAAAACAAAAAGTAAAGGAAGCAACGTTTCAGCTGCGCAAGCGCTGCGCTGCGCGACATGTGTCTGCGCAGCTGCGCAGACACGTGTCGCGCAGCGCAGCTCTTGCGCAGCTGAAACGTTGCTTTCTTTACTTTTTGTTTTACAGAGCAAAGCTGCGCAAGCGATGCGCTGCACGACACGTGTCTACGCAGTTGCGCAAGCACAACTGCGCAAGCGCTGCGCGACACGTGTCATGCGCTGGGGCGTTTGCGCAAAACAGAATTGAAATTTTATATAAATCTTTTCTGTTCTTGTTAAAACAAGAAGATTTTCTTCTGTAAAACAGAGGCCTTTGGATTAAAGATCCAACGGTGGGAAAAATTCCCCAAATCACTCAGAGAAAGATCTCTTTAACAAATTTAACTAATTTATGAGCACTATAAAGAGAACCCCATACCTCAATTAAAAAAAGGAGGAGAGAAGAAAGGAGGAGGCACATCAACATTTGGTAAAAAATTAAACAGAGAAGACTCTGAAGAACTGGAGAGAAATCCTCAAGAACAAAGAAAAAGATAAAACCTTTAGAAAAATAGAAAGTTCTCTTATGAACAGATCATTGATCTGAGAACAAGATCAAGGATCTCTAATGAAAAGAAAAATAATAAATAAAAACAGTGCCTTGCACTTCTTTTTATGAACCATGGGTTCCGAATCTAAAAGATTCTCAAAATAACATTGCCTTGCACCTTATATGAACCACTGGTTCTTTAAAAAAACAAAAAAAACTTGTTTTCTGTGATCTGAAATTGATCCAAAAGAATAAGAACAGTGCCCAGCACTTGCCAAAACTGCACCATTGCGCAAGCCGCCAGGAAGCGCCACGTGTCAGCAGTGTAGCAGCGCAGCGCACTAACGCAGCGCACTGCGCTGTTGCGCTTGCGCTCATCGGAACGTGACACGTGTCACCTCTACGAGCGCTTGCGCTCTTTAATTGCGCAAAGCACCTGACAAGCCATGTGGGGCACTGTCAGAATATTAAATGCAATGCATTATTAAGGGGCAGAGCTCAATCAAAGGTCAAATGGACCAAATAGAAGGCAGAGCCTAATTAAAAAGTCTAAACATACCAAAAATAATGCTATGCATTGTTTAAAGGGCAGAGCCCAATTGAGAGGCCCAATGGACCAAAAACAAGTGCTCTGCATTATTCTAAAAAGGGCAGAGCCCAGTCAATGGCCTGAAGTAATGCTATGCATTATTCTAAAAAGGGGAAAAGCCCAAACATAGGCCTAATAGGCCAAATGCAAACAAAATGTGAACATTTTCAACTGGACTTAGCCCAATTCTGGCCGTAAGTCCTTAAATTAAATTGACCGAGCACAACTGCTCTCTTAAATCAATTTATATTCGGTTCGAGGGTACATCTCCGAGCTCCTCTGACACCTATCGTTGTAATCCTTCAACGACGTCAGAGAGGTGATGGGTCCCGACGACCACACATCAAATGGACTGCGGGGTCCTTAAACTCGTGGACCGAAACGTCCTTAAACTAATGTTGGACCGAAACGTCCTTAAACTAATGATGGACCGAGACGTCCTTAAACTAATAGTGGACCGAAACGCCCTTAAACTAATATTGGACCCTCACGTCCTTAAACTGGAATATGGACCGTCACGTCCTTAAACTGGAATATGGACCCCCACGTCCCTAAACTGGAATATGGACCACCACGTCCTTAAACTGGCGATAGACCACTACGACCTTAAACTGGAACATAAACCACCACGTCCCTAAACTGGAACAATAGAGCCTCCAAATGCTCTTTCGTCTGATCTAAGCGATCCCGTTTAAGTTTATCTTAACCTTAAATATGGCTAACATATCCTTAAACGATCAAACGGACTATAAAACTCCAAATCAATTCTGGTTCGAGGGTACATCTCCGAGCTCCTCTGACACCTATCGTTGTAATCATTCAACGACATCAGAGAGGTGACGAGTCCTGACGGCCATATATTAAACGGATCACTACGTTGAGTCGATCTTAGTCTCAAACAAGACTAACGCATCCTTAACAAACGTTTAAGTTGATCTTAGCCCCAAACATGGCTAATGTATCCTTAAACTAAAAAACACCAAACCCAAATCTAAGTAAATACGGATTTGGACTAATCCACGTCCTACGGGCGACGGCATTACTCAGTCTCCGTATACAATCCACGGGCAACCACAAACAAAACAGACACACGCGACACGAAGTGAAATTCTGGAGAAGGAGAAAGTTGTTGCCGCGATGCGGTAGCGTAATTAACTACAGGGGCTTGCGCCTGCAGGGAAGAGCGTCCCCACAATCAAAAACCCTTCAAACGAGGGTAAATCTGACGAAGTCTGCTACATCGGCCGCATCCGTCTAAACCTCCGATACACGATACCATAAATCAACTTGGCATCTTCGGAGAGATGGATGGATAAAACCATATAGCATCTGCCCCGAATCTCAGGCTAGACGTCTTCACGTCGTCGCCGCCTTTCGGAGGGGAACAGATTCTGGCACGCCCGGTGGGATATTTTCCTCTTTCCACTCCACACTTCGTGTGTCGTCTTCGCGAACCAATCACGGTTTGTTAAATGGTTGCCTTTGAATTTTAAGGTACTAAGATTTGGTCTTTTGCCTGGCAAAGAACTCAAGCATCAATGGCCTCTAACTGCACCAACTGCTCGAAGTGCCACTGCAACGGACGTTCCACCTCCCCTGGAAGTGTAGCATATGGGCCCCAAGTGGCTTCCTTCCTCGCTCTGCCGGTAGAACAGGTGACCCAGGCAACCACCGGCCTGTTTTTCGGGACCATGATCCCACCTACAAGCTTCTCTATTCCAATACCTGCACCGGAAGTGAACAAGAAGTCAGTCTTCGACCGTCTCACTGCTACGACGGCCCCTGTCAACGGGCCGCCCACCACCAAGCCAACAACCTCTGTTCTCGCCAGGCTGGATCAGAACTCTAAATTGGCTGTCTCAAGGAAGGCAATAACCGCTGCTCCAGAAGTCGTCAAGGCGGCTTCCCCTGTCAAAGAGTCAGTCTTTTCAAGACTGACGATTCCTGCTACTGCCCATGCTCGAGGATCTGTCTTCGACAGGTTGAATATCATCTCTCAAAAGACAACCTCGGTCTTTAAGAGGTTAACACCAGCGGCGCCTCATTCAGACAGGGGGCAAAAAGAAGCTATCTCTATCTCTGAGCCAGTCCCAACGGCTCGTCATGCTCGACGTCGCCATTGGCGACGAGTGAGGAAAGCAGGGGGCAACTCCCCCTCAGGGCTAACTCTACCGGCTCCAGTGGTGGAAGTCAACGCTGCTGTTCCAACTGGGAACAGCTTTGAACTGCTGAGGAGAGTACGTAAGAATTCTCCAACCGCTACATTGAAAAGATCTCCTCCGCCCGCGAAGAGAGTTATGGAAACAAAGCAAGAACAGCCCCCTCAACGGCTGTCCTCAAAAATATACAAGGTTTGGCGAAGGGTTCAAGATTCCGTGATCGACCCAGATCACTCTCGTCAACAAAAGAAGACTAAGGTGCAAAAAGAAAAGGTCCGTCCTATTGAACAGCAGAGGACAACAATCGCTAGGGTGCCCACTGCAACGGCACCTTCAACCTCAACAGCCCACAAAAGAAGGAGGCCGGAGAAAACCTCCGCACCGGCGACAAATATTAGAGGTGGTGAACCCAAACGCCCTAAGTCAGGGGGCATTGTAGTTCATACCGTCTATGTGGCGTCTGGTAAAGAAGACAACCGCATATCTACGGGTCATCGACCGCTTACGCGATCAGTGACCAAGGCGCAGGAGCAACAGCAAAAGCTCCAAGAGATAATGAACGCTATGGCCGCATTTACAGGGCCAAAAGAAAACCTCGAAACGTCCTCGGATGAACGCCAAGAGGAAGAAACCGACGCCAAATTCCTTCGTCGAATATTGGAGAAGAAGGACAAAGAGGCTGCTGAACAAGCAGCCAACATACAGCGTATGGGCCTCCTCTTCCAAGACATGGTAGGGATGATGATACAACAAGATCCTCCGGCCGAAGAGCCCCTGATCGTCCTTGGAGACGATAGGGGAGAGACATCAAATCCTCCGCCAGCTCTGTCGACGGCTAAGGAGGATACAATCTCCAAAGCTGATTTGGACGAGTACAGAGCCCAACAAATACGGGTTCATCATGCGACTGAAGCAGCCGGCCAGGTCGTAAAAATGGGGCGGCCGTATCCCAGTTGGTACGACCAAATCAAGTACCCGCCCGGTTACACAATTCCCAAGTTCCATGTCTACAAGGGGACGGGCAATCCTCACCAACATGTTGCCCAGTTCAGGGCACTCTGCGGCAACACCGGCGGTGATGACAAGCTTTTACTTCGCCAGTTTGTTGGAAGTTTATCAGATACAGCGTTCGAATGGTACTCCGAACTCCCGAACGACTCTATTAAGACCTTCGCGGAGATGGAGCTGCTGTTTACTCAGCGTTTTGCAAGCGCCGGTGAACGCACCCCGATGACGGCACTGATTAACGCCAGAGTAAAGCCAGGTGAGACATGGGTTCAATATGCTATACGGTGGCGGAACTTATGGTCGAAGTGTGAGCAGCGCATTGAAGAAGCTCCCGCAGTGGGTATGTTTGTGGGAACCCTTGATCCGCAAGCAACCATCTCACAATTTATGATGTTTTTCAAGCCGACTACCTTCCAAGCCTTGATTGACAAGCTAGCGCAAATGGATCAGATGGGCCATAAACCCCCTCTTCCAAAGCCGGACTCCCGAAATGACAAAGGGAAGGGAAAAGCGATCGTCGTCGCTAATACTCAACAACAACCGAGCGACTCGAAACCAGTTGTTCGTCAAAATAATATGCGTCCGTACGTTGCCCTTGAGGAGAGGCTAGGACATTCTTACTCTTTTCCCTAGGATAAAACGAAAAGGTTATTCGAGCTGGCGTTGCGCAACCGACTCATAAATCTGCCGGATCCGAAACGTCCGCTGCAACCAAGTGATGTCAATGAGCCCAACTACTGTCCTTATCATCGAGTACTGGGCCATCCGATCGAAGATTGCTACGTTTTCAAAAATTGGCTTGAAAACCAGTACCGACAGGGCAAATTCGCATTATCTGACAAATGGAAGGTGAATCCCCCGCAGCCCACACCTCTAAGGGGACGAATACGCCGGGGGCAACATGCTCCGTCGTTGAAGAAGCTCCTTGGGAGGTTGTATTATCAGCTAAGACAAAAATGATGCTAAACGATCTTCAGACATGTCCAGCGATTAGGTGGAAGAACCCGTTGGAACCGCAGGTCGTTGAAGGGATGCTGAAGCCAAGTCCAACTCCAAAGACCGCTAGTGGTGGCCCAAGCACTCGCAACTAGCCGTCAAAATCTTCGAAAAAGAAGAAGAAATCTAAGAAGCCCGTGAAGCCTGGCGACAAGCGCACGGACTTGCAAAAACAAATTGACGCGCTGGAGGAATACAACCAGAAGGCACGGACTCCCATTACATTCCAAGAGTTCCTCAATCACGTCTTTCAAGAGGAATATGAGGGAGAAAGTTCATCTGATGAATCTGAAGAATGCGTGGCGATCTGTTGTAACAACCCTAATTTTTCTACACCAAAATTTTTCAAATATTTTTTTCAAAGAAAAATCCACAAAGGGGTATTTTAGCATGAGCACAAGATATAGGTAATTATTTTGTTTTTAATTACAAGCTATAAGAATGTAATAACTCTATTTTTAGTGTACAAGAATTTACTTTAAATTTAATGTATACAAGGAGTATTTATTCTTGCTGCTATCAGTTTAAGTAATTAAAAACCACAATAATTACAAGAAGGAGCTTGTAGCTCATTGGTAATACCTTGCACTGCTGAACCAAGCCACCAGAGTTCGAATCCCATTCCCCACATTATTTTTATAATTATTTTGTTTTAAATTTTTGGAAAGTCAACAGTCAAACCGTCATAACTCTCAAAATTTATACTGCACAGAAAAAGTTAGATACACTAAAATTCCCCCTAGAAGATCCCCCACCCAGAGAGCCCCCGACTCGGGCCGGCGCCGCCGGCCGGACTCGGCCGGACGACCGAGTCGTCAACACGGAATTTTTCCATGTTGACTTGGTCATACCCCCTGCATACTTTATTTTTTTTGATCGGTTACCGAATGCACAATAAATCACTTTTATTTCAAAATTTAATGATTTTTTAATGTTTTTATATATTTTTTTATATTTTTTTAAATTAAAACCCTAACCCTAGCCTAGCCCTATATAAACACCCCTACCCTCTACCCTTTCACCCTACATTCCTAAGTCCACTCTCCCAAAATCTCAAGAGAACTCGGTACGTTAGAAAAAGAGCGAAAGGCGAAGCGCTGCCGAAATCGACGGCGAATTCCGGCGATCGTGCTAGGACTCTTCACGGCGATTCGACGCCCGGCAAACCCTCTCTCACTCTCTAACGTGTCCAAAACCCGTAAGTCTCCCTCTTTCTATCTTTCTTTTCTTTTAAGAAAAATACGACTTTTTAAAACCCGACGGAAATCGGAACAAACCGATTTCCGATTCGGTTTTCTATCAAAACTCACTTGTCACAAATTACATAATTCTTAAACATATGCATGTTGACTATTAATCACTTAAAAATCAATTTGGATAAAGTTTTTCACATGAAATGATAACGTTTCCATTTATCGTATTTCTTTCACTTAAATACCACCATGTTTAGTTTTCACATTTAACCCTTAACAATTGCTATACCTTAACGTAGATCACGAGGTAATGACCTACCTCCACACACACGCAAATACAACCCTAATTGATATCATCAAAACTTAGAATACGATAATACAAAATTTTACATTAAAATACCCTTTTCTTTATAAACCTTTTCTGAAAGTCCTAAGTTGTATAGAATTTTAAAACAAAATCTTTTAATAGGAAAATACGATATGTCATGGACATTGATCGTTTATCTAAACTGACTTTGTGGTGTCTAGGCTAGGCAAGTGAGCTTGGGTAACTTTAAAAGGCCCGCCTCACGATTCGTGAGCGGATCCCTCCCTCCTCACTTGTACTTACCTGGCCGCAATTGGCGGTGAAGAGGCGATTTGAGGCTTCTAATGACTTGTCGTTTAGACCCTTTAGAAATAGGCTAGTTGGCTTAGGAAACCCTGGAAACTAAAATACGGAAATTCACACCTTTTATAAATAAATACCTCATCTTTATAAAATCATTTTTTTTTCTAAATGACTGGTATTTATTAAATCTTTGCAAAGCGCCACTACAACCCACCTTTGGGGAACTCGTTAGGGATAGTACGGTTTATCGTGCACCCTCGAGCTTAGTAGTGCGATATTCAGACCTCCGCAAGGAGCATTCGGTCTCGAAAGGTTTAAAATACAACATTTAAGAAAAAATGAGATTTTGGAGAATAAAATATTTATTTAAAATTATTCTTGTTTTAATATATATATATAATTATCATTTAAAACACCTATTTTGTTATAAGATAAAGTTTCCACCTTTTCCTAAAAATTACAAGATTAAAAGTTACATTAAAATACGATGAATTTTCAAATAAATCAATATTATAATTTAATACTTTTATTAGGATATATTCACTAGAATAACACAAATAAAATTTACACTCATTATAACAATAAAGACGAATAATAAATACATGAGGTGTATTTTGAAAAGTATATAAAAGTATTTTTACATAAAACCCCCTCAAGTTTTTTTATAAATTACAATAAGGACCCTAACAATTATAGAACTTCAAATTACCTTTCTTTTAGTCTGACTCGGGTTAGAGACTGACTATTTCTGACTTGAATATAATTCAAGTCAATCTATATTCTTTAATATTCCAACCCAATATGAATACATGAATCCCAGAATCCTGTTAACAATCATTACAACTTGACTGAATCAAACCATGGATATACATCCATTATTCCGTTATTCCATTTACCTGATTATGCAGTTACAACATGTTTACTGATATCATGGTTTTGATCAGTCATCCAACTTATACAATACAATACTACAATACAATCATAACACTACGGGGTTTAAGGGGTAGACTGGTACGGAATATGTTAAAGGTGGCACGAGGTGGTCACTTAAGACGTAATTACATCCATGCCGTTGTTCCGTGGTATTATCGACGGGGCCTTGTACTACAGGTTACCAAGATCCCCGGTGTAAGTGGGACTCCCCTCGTATACACTGGCATCTTCTGTACTAGGCTACAAACAACAACGTTAAGACAATATTACAATATTATAATACAACATTAAAAGTTCTCTCTCTCTCTCTCTCTCTTTCTTACTTTCTGCCTGTTTCTCCCTTATCTTTGGGACTTACCGAGCGACCTGTTCGCTGACGACATTCTATTTCTTTCTTCTTTGAATGTCGTCAGGTGCTTTGGACCCAGCATAGATCGAGCCCACCGGTGAAGACTTGGAGCAGTTTCACGAAGACCCCGAGCTCTAGATATTGTACCTTGTTCTTTTCAGTATTTACATTTCCTGTTATGCCACTATTTAGGCATCGCTTTCCATTTCAGTTGTATTTACTTTTCATGCATTATACAAAAGAATGTTATTAATAAAGTTGCTGTTATTTCTATATCTCTTGTCTCTTGTGTACTTATTTTATATTGCTTAGATACGCTTAGCGTATGTACTTCTGAGTATATACGTAGTGGGCATCGTCGCGTCCCCTTCGCCGTACACTGGGAAGCGGGACGTGACAGCTGTCATGTGATTTCCCATTCGTCTATGGACGATGAGGAAACCCCTTGTACTGAAGCGCTGGGGGCAGATCCTGAACCAAAAATTCTGGGGCTATCAGATGAAATGATTGACGCGTTCCTTAACGAAGCTCGATTGAAAAGTAAAGCTGATCGAGAACGCGAGACGGCTATATTTGAAGGGGCCAAGCGCCAGCGACTTGATGAAAGAGCTGAGACGATCCCGCTAGAGCAAAATGCCTCCACCGTCGACAAAAGCCAATTCAAGATGAGGAAAAGGTTTGCTAAGGCCATATCAATGGGCATGAAGCTACCATCCTCTGAAGGAACCATCACCGGTGAAATAGAAATGCACCCCTCCTATTGCTTATATCATCAGAAGGTTTCGCACCCCACCCAAGAGTGCAAAGCTTTCGATAGATGGTGGCAAGGGTACGTTGCTCATCGGCAACGCTTTAAACGGGAAAAGCGTAAAACTCGTCGGGAGCAAAGAAATACGACCGAAGGGCTTAAAAGAACTACCGGCGATTGTCGCATGGTTAACACCGGCGGGTCACAAGTGCCTACATTCGGGAGCGATTCTGATGAGGAGCTGGAACTTGCCCCTCTCTTTAAAGAGTCCACTTCGGGAAAAGAAGAAGAGCAGAAGGTCTGCGAAAATATTCGGCTGTGGAATCTCACGCTGCTCGAAAAGAATCTCGGACTATCAAACAGAAAAGATAAAAGGAAAGAAAAGGTCTCTGAAGATATCGTCTTAGATGACCAAGTTCTGTAGGAGCTAAGCGCCAAAGACCCGCCGAAGAAGAATAAGGTAGATTACAACGTCTTAGCACATCTGAGGAAGCTGCCCTCGCAGCTCAGCATTCTCGACGCCCTTTTGCTATCAAAAGAGGCGAGAGATTCGTTGATCAAGGCACTACAAGATCCGGAACAATTCCAAGTGTGCCTGGCCGAGGAAAAGATGAAGGATGAATTGGAGGAAGTGCACATGGCCGATGTCACTTTCGGCGACGAGGACCTTCTCCTTGGGACGTGCGAACACAATCGCCCTCTCTATGTCTCAGGATACTGTCACGATATAAAGATAGGCAAAATCCCGATCGACAATGGATCCTCCGTTAATTTCCTCAATGTGCGGGTCTTAAAAGAAATCTGCATGAGCGTCCAGCACCTTGCTCGGGACAAGATTACCATTTCCGGGTTCGACTCCCAGTCATCAAGAACTCTTGGGTCTATAATACTGACGCTACGCTTCGGGCTACTCGTCATGGATATTAAGTTCCACGTCATAGACGCCAAGACATGCTATAACGCTTTGCTCAGCCGACCATGGTTACACGAGTACAACATCGTCCCTTCTACTCAACATCAGTGTATGAAGTATTTTAAGTATGGTTTCGAGTATACCGTGACGGGAGAACTGAACCCGTTCTCTGTGAACGAGGTCCGAAAATACGAAGATGCCAAATACTTCTTACCGAATTTCGAAGATACGGAGAAGTGTCACAAGCCGGAGAACAAAGCTAACGCCACCATCCCTGTCTTCGGCAGTGATACCGAGGAGGAAGATGAGATAGTTTATTCGGGTCCATCCCAACACAACAAGCCAGGGCCGTCCACTCCTACGTTGATCTTTGGTAGCGACTCAGAAGATGAGATCCGTGTTGTATTCTCTGCTCGACTTTCAATACGGACGTCCGCTGACGAAGAGCAAAGTCTACAAGTCACCATAGTGCCGCTTAAACACCATAAAGAACTGGATGCACTTGATATCTACAATGTAGAAGAGCTGCGAACGTTCTATATCCCTCCCAGACGAGAAAGCCAAAAAGCAATTTTATTCTACCGCTCTGAAGAAACCAAAGTGGAGAAAGAAATCTGGCATGGCGCGGATCCTACGCTCGACAGGCTTCAGCCTATCCGTCTTCCCAGATATTATACGGAAGGTTTGAAAAAGTTGCTGAAACGCCAGGGGATATCCTTCAAACAGACCGTTCGAAAAGCCAAGTTCTATGACAAAGTCTGGAACATTCCCGGGACTCAACGCAAACTGCCTAATGGGAGATTGGAGACAAAAGGACTTGGATACACCCGGTCAAAGAAACGAGAGCTACTAAACAGCTGCTATGTCATGTATGACTTCGATGAGGAAGCGGATGCTCAATGGGAGGATGCTAATTCTGAGACAGTGAAAGTTCCAGATGCAAAAGAGCCCAGTCCGTCGTTCGAAGAACAAATGGACAAGCTTATAAGGGAAGCAGGTCAAAAAGTCCGGGACGATCATAACCGCGAAATGGTCATTTATGAGAAAGCTAAAACACAACGCCTTCTCCAACAGGCCGTGAAAGATAAAAATACCGCTCCTTGTCAACCTGTCATAAAGAAGGCTCGACGCAAAAGCAGAAATAAGTCGAAAGGCCAAAAATACGCTCAGCAGCAACAAAGCAGGGCTAAGAAGCCACGCAAACGGGAGTCGAGCGTTATTGATCTATCCCTCATGAAGAAAATGGGTCGAGCGTACTCGTTTCCTCGGGACAAGACGAAGAAGATACTTGATCTTCCTCTGAAACATCAAATGCTTACACTGCCAGAGTCCAAAAACCTCGAACAAGCAAGCGAAGTCTCTAACCCAAACTATTGCTCTTACCATCGAGTAATAGGGCATCCTCTTGAAGATTGCTTCACCTTCAAGAATTGGGTTGAAGATCAGTATCAGCTTGGCAAATTCACTCTGTCTGACAACTGGAGGGTAGCACCGCCACAGAAGCACGAGCCCAAGGCCACGAAAGAAGAACCAGTTCCACATTGGGATTAGAAACGAATTCGTACTTGTCACGTGATAACGATATTAAAAGAAGAGCCCGAGAACATGGATGACCTTCCCTGGTGCTTCGAAAACAGCAACGAAGAGGTAATCTCAGAATTCCCACCAGCACCAAAAGAGCTGGAAGATGGAATCCATACCACTGCAGATAACCTTAGGAAAATTGAGTTGGGAACGGCGAATGACCCGCGACCGACATTCATCAGCGAGCTACTATCTGAAGAAAGGGTGTCTGCGTTAAAGGACGTGCTCATACAACATAAAGACTGCTTCGCGTGGAACTATTCCAAAATGCCGGGACTAGATCCAGAAATTGTTATGCACAGATTGGCGATATCTCCGGACATCAAGCCAGTCAAACAGGCGCCGAGGAGAATGCGGCTCGAGCTTGAGATGAGCATCAATGCCGAGGTCAAGAAGCTGATCGACTCTGGCTTTATCCAGGAAGTTCAATACCCTGAATGGATCGCCAACATCGTCCCGGTGATGAAGAAAAATGGGACAGTGCGCATATGCGTAGACTTCCGGGATCTTAATAAAGCTTGCCCGAAGGACGATTTCCCAGTGCCAGTCACCGAACTGATGATAAACAATACATCCACTCACGAGGTTTTCTCCTTCATGGACTGCTCGTCAGGATATAATTAGATAAAAATGCATCCCGAAGACCAGAAGCACACCGCCTTCAGGACTCCTTTGGGTATATTCTGCTACAGGGTGATGCCCTTCGGTTTAAAGAATGCCGGCGCCACCTACCAAAGGGCCATGACGAAGATCTTCGATGACCTTATACACGAAATCGTCGAATGTTATATCGACGACCTCGTGGTCAAGAGAAAATCATATGAGGAACATCTCGAGCATCTAAAGACTGTATTTCGACGCCTTCGACAATACAACCTGAAGATGAACCCTCTTAAGTGTGCGTTCGGGGTTTCCTCGGGTAAATTCCTGGGATTCATCGTCCGACACCGAGGTATTGAAATAGATCCGTCAAAGATCAAGGCGATCATGGAAATGCCTCCGCCAAGGACTCTTAAACAGCTGCGGTCTCTCCAAGGGAAGCTCGCGTATATACGGCGATTTATAGCCAACCTTTCAGGAAAGTGCCGTCCCTACAGCCATCTGATGAAGAAGGGAACCCCGTTTGTCTGGGACCAAAAATGCCAGAGCGCGCTGGACGAGATCAAACAATACCTGCAAAACCCGCCGGTGTTGGCTGCTCCGGTCAAGGGAAAGCCCCTCATTCTTTATACCACAGCCCTCGAAGGTTCCTTAGGCGCATTATGGGCACAAGAGAATGATCAAGGGAAAGAAAGAGCACTCTACTATTTAAGTCGAGTTCTACTGGGGGCAGAAAACAACTACTCCCCCATTGAAAAACACTGCCTGGCGTTGATCTTTGCGATAACAAAGCTCAGGCACTATGCGTTGGCGCATGAGGTCCGTCTCATTTCAAAGGTGGACCCCCTTAAATATTTGATGTCGAAGGCCATATTGACGGGACGACTCGCTAAATGGGCCCTGCTCTTGATGGAGTTCTCGATAACGTATCAACCTTTCAAGGCGGTGAAAGGCCAGGCCATCGCCGACTTCCTCGCTGAGCATCCGATACCCACCGATTCTCCTTTGAATTGTGATCTTCCAGACGAACATGCGTTTGATGCGATCAACGGTGGTGATACCCGATGGGAGCTTTATTTCGATGGAGCATCTTCCGTGAAGAAGCGCAAACAAAGTACCCCTATAATCAAATCGGGGGTAGGACTCATCTTTGTAACTCCACAAGGAGGGATAATGCGTTTTGCCTTGTCCCTAACAGAGCCGAGGACAAACAATGAAACCGAATACGAAGCTTTGATAGCAGGCCTCGAGATCGCCATCGACATGGGAATTGAAGACCTCCTCATATATGGAGATTCCCAGCTAGTCGTTAGTCAAGTAAACGGCGATTATCAAACGTGCAAACCGGAGTTGGTGAAGTATGGTGAAAAGGTGCAACAACTGTTGACCCAAATTCCCTCCTATACTTTGGAAAGCATACCGTGCGCGGAAAACAGTAAAGCAGACGCGTTGGCTAAACTTGCTAAAGAATTGGCTGACGAGAACCTCGATGACGTTAGAATCGTGGTACAAAGTCGTCGGGTGCTTGCCCCAGCAGAAATACCTCCGGAATCATCCGAAGAGAAGGGAGCGACTGAACAGACGACCTTGCAAATAGAAGACCGGGAAAAGGCTGAGGATTGGAGGGAAGTCTTCATAGACTACTTTAAGTCCCACCGAATGCCTGAAGAAGCGTCCACAAGACATCAGCTCATGAAACGAGCTCTGTCTTTCGCCTTCGTCAATGATACTTTGTACAAGAGGTCATTTGATTCTCTGTGGCTGAGATGCTTAGGACCTAACGAAGCGAAAATGGTCTTCCAGGAAGTTCATGACGGACTCTACGGTTCTCACCAAGCAGGCCCAAAGATGAAGTTAAAGATCAAACGGATGGGCTACTACTGGCCCACGATGATCCAGGACTGCCTCGAATATGCGAAGCAATGCCACTCATGCCAAATTCATGGGGACTTCATCTATCAGCATCCAAATCCACTACATCCAACGGTGGCTAGCTGGCCGTTCGAAATGTGGGGGACTGACATAATCAGCCCCATCGAACCAGCATCGTCCAGAGGACATCGTTTCATCCTGGCAACGACTGACTATTTCTCCCAATGGGCAGAAGCAGTACCGTTGAGGGAAGTGAAGACGGAGAATATCCTCAATTTCTTCAAGACGCACGTCCTATATCGGTTTGGAACTCCACGACGGATCATCTCCGATAACGGGCCAGCTTACAGAAGCCACGAGATCAGTCGCTTCGCGTAGCAACACAATATAGACTGGAGGTATTCCTCGGTTTATAATCCACGAGCTAATGGTCTAGCTGAAACCTTCAAAAAAACTTTGACAAAGATCGTGAAGAAAACGGTGTCCCGAAATAAGAAGGACTGGCACGAGAAGCTGTAAGAAGCTCTTTGGGCGTATCGAACTACGTTCAAGACAGCCACAAACACAGCGCCATATGCGCTGGTATTCGGTACAGAAGCAGTGCTCCCCCTCGAGATAGAGTTACCCTCTCTACGAGTGGCAGTCCACTGCGAGCTAACAGATGAAGAAAATGCTCACCTTCGGCTTGAGGAGATTGACGCCCTCGATGAAACCCGACTCATAGCGCAACAAAATCTGGAGGCCTACAAAGCAAAGATGACGCGCTCATATGAAAGATTAACCCGACCGAGGACATTCCGCCAAGGCGAACTTGTGCTAGTGGTCAAAAGGCCTATGATCCCCAATCGCGCCAAGCGGGGAAAATTCGAGCCAAACTACGAAGGCCCATACATCATAGACAAGGTCTACCAAGGTGGAGCCTATCTACTTATGGATATGCACGGTGAAAGGCCTTTCAGGCCAATAAACGGTCGCTTCCTAAAGAGATACTACGCTTAATGAGCCACAGCCTAGGTCAATGGTAGATGACGACGACTATGTCCGCTCGCTATCTTCCTCAGCTCAAGCTTTATAAGCAGTAGTCGGCCTTCTCCATGACGGACCGAAATGTCCTTAAACTAATAGCGGACCGAAATGTCCTTAAACTAATAGCGGACCGAAACGTCTTTAAACTACTACCGCAGCATCCTTAGGCTGACGAGATAAATAAAAAAAAAAGAGAAAGAAAATAATAATAAAAAATGATAAAAATAAAAACGGTATGTCCATAAGCAAAAAGGGCACGGATGAAAACCCGAAAGGGCTCCGTGAGTAAAAACAGCAGGGCTACCGGCGAGTGTTCGTGAAAACCCGAAAGGACGCGACCTCGTAAAAAAAGAAGAAGAAGAAAATAAAAAATATATATAAAACAAAAACGGTATGTCCATAAGCAAAATGGGCACGGATGAAAACCCGAAAGGGCTCCGTGAGTAAAAACAGCAGGACTACCGGCGGGTGTTTGTGAAAACCCAAAATGGCGCAACCTCGTTAAAAGACACTTATAAGGTCCTCTCGACCTTGTAAGGAGAAACCACCCGCGTGAGATCCTTACGACTCACAAGGGAGCAACACACTTAGGGATCCCCACGATTCCTAAGGAGAAAATACACTTGCGAGATTCTCACGACTCGTAAGGAGAAATCTCTTATGGGACCCTCACGGCTCATAAGATTTGAAAGTCTTAAGTTACAGAGACCTAAACCTGTGCTTAAGCAACCCCCACAACTTCCGATATTGCCCTACAAGTGGTTCAATACTGACTCTTGTATACAATCCACGGGCGCGAATAAACATTTTCCTAACCAGGTCCCATCCGTGACTGGGGATATATGCACATGATGAACAACCCTTATAAGTCCTCTCGACTTACAAGGAGAAAACCCTCTTGTAGGATCCTTACGACTTACAGAGGAACATACATTTAGGAATCCTCACGATTCCTAAGGAGAAAACACACCTACAAGATCCTCACGACTTGTAGGGAGAAATACCTTTGTGGGACCCTTACGGCTCATGAAGTTAAAAGCCTTAGTCAACAGCGCCTTAACCCTGTTCACTAAGCCACCTTTGTTCGACATCGACGGAGGCAAATGATGATTCGCTCCTGGCAATATCCCAGTTGTAGCGGTGCTGATGCCGAAATCGGTGTCTAATTCCAGGTTTACGGTGAAAAGCCAATAGGCCGCACATGCATATGAAATAGCCAAAATGATAGGGCAACTTGCAATAAAAAAGCAGCAAGTAAAAACGTATGCATACGAAATAGCCAAAATGATAGGGCAACTTGCAATAAAAAGCAGCAAGTAAAAACGTATGCATACGAAATAGCCGAAATGATTGGGCAACTCGCAATAAAAAAAAACAGCGAGTAAAAATAAAATAAATAGCCGAAATGATTGGGCAGTCGCGACCTTCGCAATATGAAAGCTGAAATGATAGAGCATCGCGGAAATAAAAAAAAGATGATAAAACTTCGGCCCTACAGCTGAGATCACATCGATCCCTGTATACAATCTAAGGGCACAAACAAAGAGGGAACCATACTTTCCCAACAGGCTCCGCCAGAAAACGAAGCCAAATCTTGACGGTTCATCCCAACTCCGCAGAAACCAGTGTCTTCGGCAAATACTTCAACTCAAGGAAATAAACACTCCTTGACGAGAGCCTCCTGATTCGCGTCGACTCGCAGAGCAACTAGTGCCTCCGTGGGAAATTCTCAATCCGTTTCAACACCAAGGAAACAAATAATCCTTGGCGCTAGGGAAACAAATAATCCCTAGAAAACTCCTCAACTCAAGGAAACAAACACTCCTTGACGAGAGCCTCCGGATTCGCGTCGACTCGCAGAGCAACCAGTGCCTCCGTGGGAAATTCTCGATCCGTTTCAACACCAAGGAAACAAATAATACTTGGCGCTAGGGAAACAAATAATCCCTAGCAAACTCCTCAACTCAAGGAAACAAACACTCCTTGACGAGAGCCTCCTGATTCGCGTCGACTCGCAGAGCAACCAGTGCCTCCGTGGGAAATTCTCGATCCGTTTCAACACCAAGGAAACAAATAATCCTTGGCGCTAGGGAAACAAATAATCCTTAGCAAACTCCTCAACTCAAGAAAACAAACACTTCTTGACGAGAGCCTCCTGATTCGCGTCGACTCGCAGAGCAACCAGTTGTTCCCCTCCGAAAGACAGAGCACAAGACTACGATGTCCTGATGCTGAGATTCGGGGCAGATGCTATTTGGTGCTATCCGTCCACCTCTCCGAAGATGCCAAGTTGATTTATGGCACCGTGTATCGGATGTTTAGACGGATGCGACCGATGTAGCAGACTTCGTCAGATTCCCCCTCGCTTGAGGGGTTTTTGATTGTGGGGACGCTCTTCCCTGCAGGCGCAAGCCCCTGCAGTTAATTACGCTACCGCATCGCGGTAACAACTTTCTCCTTCTCCAGAATTTCACTTCGTGTCGTGGATGTTTGTTTTGTTTGTGGTTGCCCGTGGATTGTATACGGAGACTGAGTAATGTCGTCGCCCGTAGGACGTGGATTAGTCCAAATCCGTATTTACTTAGATTTGGGTTTGGTGTTTTTAGTTTAAGGATGCATTAGTCGCGTTGCGGCTAAGATCAACTTAAACGTTCGTTAAGGATACGTTAGTCCGGTTTGAGACTAAGATCAACTTAACGGGATCGTTTAGATCCGACAAAAGAGCGTTTGGGCTCTATTGTTCCAGTTTAGGGACATAGTGGTCCAACATTCCCATTTTGGGGGCGGATATTGGTTTAAGGACGCATAAGTCCATGAGTTTAAGGACCCCACAGTTCGTATTAATGTGTGGTTATCAGGACCCGTCATCTCTCTGACGACGTTGAAGGATTACAACGACAAATATCAGAGGAGTTCAGAGATGTACCCTTGAACCAAAGTTGGTTGAGAGATCTATAGTACAATTTGGGACTAAAGTTTGTTTGAAGGTTTGATTTAAGGACACGTTAGCCATATTTGAGGCTAAGATCAACTTAATCGTTTGTTAAGGATACGTTAGTCCAATTTGAGACTAAGATCAACTTAACGGGATCGTTTAGATCCGACAAAAGAGCGTTTGGGCTCTATTGTTCCAGTTTAGGGACATGGTGGTCCATGTTCCAGTTTAAGGACATGGTGGTCCGATATTAGTTTAGGGACGTCTCGGTCCGATATTAGTTTAAGGACGTTTCGGTCCACGAGTTTAAGGACCCCGCAGTCCATATTCATGTGTGGTCGTTGGGACCCGTCGCCTCTCTGACGTCGTTGAAGGATTACAACGATAGATGTCAGAGGAGTTCGGAGATGTACCCTTGAACCGGAGATAAATTGATTTAGGAGAGCTATCTTGCTCAGTCAATTTAATTTAAGGACTTACGGCCAAAATTGGGTTAAGTACAGTTGAGAATATTCAACATTTTTCTTGATCTTTGGCCTATTAGGCCTGTGCTAGGGCTTTGCCCATATTTAATAATGCACTGCATTCTATTCTGGCCTGCTAGGCTTTTGATTTGGGCTCTGTCCCTTTATTTATGATGCAGAGCATCTATTTTAGTTTGGGCTTTGCCCCTTTTTTTTAAAAAAACAATGCATTGCATTTTATTAGACCTGTTAGGCCTTTTTGACTTGGGTCTGGCCCTTTAAGTAATGCACTGCATTTGTGCAAAGCACTAAGAATCTTTTTAGATTCAAAACAGAAGTGCAAAGCACTTTTTGATCCCTTGATCTAAACAAGTTTTTTCTTGTTTCAGAGAACCAAAGGTTCATAACAAGTGCAAAGCACTATTTTTATTTTTATTTTATTTGTTTATTTATTTATTGAAGATCCATGATCTTGTTCCTAGATCCCTGATCTGTTCATAAGAGAAATTTCTCTTCTTTCAAAGGTTTTTACCTTTTTTATTCTTGAGGAGTTCTTCAGAGTCCTCTTTCTCTCTTTTTTAAAAAATCTCTTCCTCCTTTTTGAAATGAGGTCTGGGGTCCTTTTTATAGTGCCCATAAATTAGTTAAATTTGTTAAAAAGACCTTTCTCTGAGTGATTTGGGGAATTTTCCCCACCGTTGGATCTTTGATCCAAAGGTCTCTGTTTTACAGAAGAAAATCTTCTTGTTTTTAACAAGAACAGAAAAGATTTATTCTGTTTTGCGCAACTCCCTTAGCGCGTGACACGTGTCGCGCGGCGCAGCGCTTGCGCAGCCGCGCTTGCGCAACTGCGCAGACACGTGTCGCGCTTGCGCAGCTGAAAGTTGTTTCTTTTACTTTTAGTTTTTAAAAAAGCCCTGCTCTGATTGGACGCACCGCCTTGGGCGTTGCGCTGTCGTATCAACTTCTGACACATGGCGCGTTGCGCGCAGCGCACGGTATTTGAAGCGTTGCTTCAAAATTTGAATTTTTTTGAAATTTAAACGGAGCCTTGCTCTGATTAGGGAAACACCAGTGCCTCCGTGGGAAATTCTCGATCCGTTTCAACACCAAGGAAACAAATAATCCTTGGCGCTAAGGAAACAAATAATCCTTAGCAAATACCTCAACTCAGGGAAACAAACAATCCTTGACGAGAGCTTCCTGATTCGTGTCGGCTCGCAGAGAAACCAGCGTCTCCGCGGGAAAATTCCCGATTCGTCTCAACTTACAAGATGAAGCCTCAGGCAGCAGGGACTAAAAAATTTGCTTCCTGAACAATGGAACCCTGCAAGTCGATCTGAACGGTCTCTTGCATACTTTCCACGGGTCTCACTCTCCGAAGTCAAGTTTCGACAAGGAGGGAAACAACCGCTTATGAGTCCTCTCGACTCGTAAGAAGGAAAAATTCTCTTACAGGATCCTTACGACCTATAAGATAAAACACACTTAGGAATTCTCACGACTCCTAAGGAGAAAAACCCACCTGCGAGATCCTCTCGATCCGTAGGGAGAAAAGTCTCTATGAGACCCTCACGGCTCATAGAGTTGAAAAGTCTCAGGCGGCAGATCTGAACCTGCAGCCTAAGCCATCGCTATCCCTTGGAGAAATCTAGATGCTTACTCTGTTATCTATCGACCTTGTTTATTACCACAGCATATTGAGAATAAAAGAAAGAAGAAAGCGACGGAAAGAGCATCTGATTTACATTTGATCAAGCGTTCGAGAAACATTCATTCATGCAAAAGACTCAGAACAAAAGATAAGACAGGCTAGGAAAAACAAAAAATTTCATTAATATTGCCAGAAGTTCTTACAATCATAAAAGCAATAAACGAAAAATATTATTACAAGGGAATAACCTCGAACCCAGGACATGGATTGAGGAACTCGAAAGCGACCCTATCTATGACTTTCCAAGCCTCGCGGACCATCCTAGTGTGCATTCTTTCGCGAGCACAAGCGTCAGGGTCCCCCCTGATGTCTTCCACCCTCCGATAAGCAGCGAGTATGGCAGACTGTTGAAAGACCTCGTGCAAGAGATCGATAAGACTGTCTCGCCATCTGTTCGAGATAAAGTTCAACAGGTACACCGAGTGCACCTTATCCTCAGCGGCATCCAACGCCCTAAGCGGCACACCGGAACAGAATAGGGGAAGCGCTTCCCAGATGGCTCCTACGATAAGCTTAAGGAGGGAGGAACGTCGGGGAAGCAGTGGACCGTTGTATGCGTCGAAGCGGCTCATGATTTCAGCACACTCCGCGTTTGTGAACTCTCGATTTTGAGAGCGGCCAAGTCGGCGGATGTCCCTGTAAGAGGTGATCTCGTTAAGAGCATACATATGGGCGCCCATTGTTCCTGTAAAAGAAGATCAACAGAATTAGCAGACCGACTGATTAAGCGAATTCTTGTTAAAAGAAAAATGAACACAGAGAGTTAAACTCCTCGAGAGCAACGCTCTGCAAACAGGAGTGACTTCCAAAATCCTAATAAAGGGAATTTAAAGAAATCCCCCGAGAACTCTAAGATCGTTACTATTAAAAGATGATATGATCCATTAAATACAAAACTCCATTTTTTTAATTTTCATTATCCATATTAAAAAGGGTTCGTCTTTTTTTTTTATCAAGGAGATCTATGTTTTGCCAAAGATGCAAGGTTCTGTTCATGGGTCAAGAAACCCTGAAACAGATTCTTGAGAGCAAGGCTCTATTGGTGAGACCCCAAAAGGGTTTTTCTTTAGATCAAAAGATCTATGAGAGCAAGGCTCTGTTAATTAAGCTTAACTTAATTTAATTTAATTTAAAATTTTACCTAAGAGGGTGCTGAGTTCTGAACTTTGAAAGTTCTTAAAAAGAAACAAGAGCAAGGCTCTAAAAGTTCTTAAACAAGAGCAGGGCTCTGAGATTCTGAAAATAAATTTTTTGGAGATGATGATCATCTGTGAAGGACCAAAGGTCCTATTTATAGGCATCAAGTGCCCTTTCAACTTCCAAAAGCTACCGCAACGGTGGGGGGGCATTTATTTACCCCAATCAGAGCAAAACTCTGTTCAAATTCCAAGACGGGAGATAAAGCAACGCTTCATCTTCCCCCAATCAGAGCAAAGCTCTACTTTGAAAATCTAAATTTTAATAATAAATGAAGCAACGCTTCAGATTCTTTGCACTGCGCGCAACGCGCCATGTGTCAGGCGCAGACACATCAGCGCAGCGCCCAAAGCAGCGCACCCAATCAGAGCAAAGCTCTGTTTAAAGCAAAAATTAAAGGAAGCAATGCTCTAATTGCGCAATCGCTGCACCGCGCGACACGTATCTGTGCAGGCACAGCTGCGCAAGCGCTGCGCTGCGCGACACGTGTCTGCGCAGTTGCGCAAGCACAGCTGCGCAAGCACAGCTGCGCAAGCACGCTGCACGAGGCGTGTCTGCGCAGTTGCACAAGCACAGCTGCGCAAGTACAGCTGCGCAAGCGCTGCGCTGCGCGACATGTTTCTGAAAATGAAAATTTTAAAGATAATAATCATCTGTGCAGGACCAAAGGTCCTATTTATAGGCATCAAGTGCCATTTCAACTTCCAAAGGTTGCCACAACAGTTGGAATTCTGCCACCGTTGCGCTTGCGTTGGGAACCACGCAAGTGCAACGGTGGGAGAGCATTTGTTTCCCCTCAAATCAGAACAAAACTCTATTTCTAAAACTGAAAAGTAAAGCACTGCTTCACAAAAGAGACTGAACACCAGAGGCAATTTATCCTTGCAAGAATCACATGCACTTAATAATAGCAAATTAAATCATACGATGCACAAGCATAATAAAGAGCTAAAATAAAAAGAACACTTGACAGATAATAAAATACTTAATTAAAACATTTATTTATTTATTATTATATTCAAAAAAGATCACCAAATATGGGATCGGAAAGACAAGGGTTCACAAAGATAAAAAGGAGATTCTCCAGTTCCCTCTCTGTCTTCTCCACCACGTCGAAGCGGCGGTCCTCCCGAGAAGTAGACGCCCAACGATCATCGCCACATTCGTCAGAAAAGGTGGCGATGACGACCCGGCGAGTCCGTATCTGGCTCAGCAAGTGGAAAGAACAGTCCCTCAGGGCCTTGGTGATCAAGTGCGCTTCAAAGAAACACTCGATCTTATCCTCGGCAGTGTTAAGCATTACCGAGGACATCTCTACCGGAGGAGGTGGAAGATCGGCGAGCACCGAGGCAAGGATCATCCGGAGCAAAATGGAGTCCGGAGGAAGAGGAGACCCCACACGAGTCGAAAGCTCGTACATTGCAGCATCGCACTGCTCGTTCGTAAAAGAAGGGTCCACCAGGCGCGCAGCAAAACGAGGAACAATGTCCCGGATCGGCACTTCCCATGGTTGACGGCGGGTGTGAGGGCGGTTGAAAGCCACGGTAGAAGAAGTTCTCTGAAGATGAGAGAAGAAAAGGCTTGGCCTTGAACTATATATAGACCCAAGCACAAAAGATTCTATGCACAATGGACCCGGGAAATCAAGATTTTGGAAATACAAGTTTGGCTGAAAAAAAGGAGATGAAAAGATATCTCAGGTGAAGCGACGCTTCCGATTCCCCCAATCAGAGCAAAGCTCTACCTTGAAAATCTAAGTTTTAATAAATGAAGCAACGCTTCAGATCCTCTGCGCTGCGCGCAAAGCGGCACGTGTCAGAAGTTGATGCGTCAGCACAGCGCCCGAGGCAGTGCGTCCAATCAGAGCAAGGCTCTTTAAAACAAAAAGTAAAGGAAGCAACGTTTCAGCTGCGCGACACGTGTCTGCGCAGTTGCTCAAGCACAGCTGCGCAAGCACAGCGCTGCACGACACGTGTCTACGCAGTTGCGCAAGCACAGCTGTGCAAGCGCTGCGCTGCGCGACACGTGTCATGCGCTGGGGCGTTTGCGCAAAACAGAATTGAAATTTTATAGAAATCTTTTCTGTTCTTGTTAAAACAAGAAGATTTTCTTCTGAAAAACAGAGGCCTTTGGATCAAAGATCCAACGGTGGGAAAAATTCCCCAAATCACTCAGAGAAAGATCTCTTTAACAAATTTAACTAATTTATGAGCACTATAAAAAGGACCCCAGACCTCAATTAAAAAAAGGAGGAGAGAAGAAAGGAGGAGGGACATCAACATTTGGTAAAAAATTAAACAGAGAAGACTCTGAAGAACTGGAGAGAAATCCTCAAGAACAAAGAAAAAGGTAAAAACCTTTAGAAAAAGAGAAAGTTCTCTTATGAACAGATCATTGATCTGAGAACAAGATCAAGGATCTCTAATGAAAAGAAAAATAATAAATAAAAACAGTGCCTTGCACTTCTTTTTATGAACCATGGGTTCCGAATCTAAAAGATTCTCAAGATAACAGTGCCTTGCACCTTATATGAACCACTGGTTCTTTAAAAAAACAAAAAAAAACTTGTTTTCTGTGATCTGAAATTGATCCAAAAGAATAAGAACAGTGCCCAGCACTTGCCAAAACTGCACCATTGCGCAAGCCGCCAGGAAGCGCCACGTGTCAGCAGTGTAGCAGCGCAGCGCACTGACGCAGCGCACTGCGCTGTTGCGCTTGCGCTCATCGGAACGTGACACGTGTCACCTCTACGAGCGCTTGCGCTCTTTAATTGCGCAAAGCACCTGACAAGCCATGTGGGGCACCGTCAGAATATTAAATGCAATGCATTATTAAGGGGCAGAGCTCAATCAAAGGTCAAATGGACCAAATAGAAGGCAGAGCCTAATTAAAAAGTCTAAACAGACCAAAAATAATGCTATGCATTGTTTAAAGGGCAGAGCCCAATTGAGAGGTCCAATGGACCAAAAACAAGTGCTCTGCATTATTCTAAAAAGGGCAGAGCCCAGTCAATGGCCTGAAGTAATGCTATGCATTATTCTAAAAAGGGGAAAAGCCCAAACAAAGGCCTAATAGGCCAAATGCAAACAAAATGTGAACATTTTCAACTGGACTTAGCCCAATTCTGGCCGTAAGTCCTTAAATTAAATTGACTGAGCACAGCTGCTCTCTTAAATCAATTTATATCCGGTTCGAGGGTACATCTCCGAGCTCCTTTGACACCTATCGTTGTAATCCTTCAACGACGTCAGAGAGGTGACGGGTCCCGACGACCACACATCAAATGGACCGCGGGGTCCTTAAACTCGTGGACCGAAACGTCCTTAAACTAATGTTGGACCGAGACGTCCTTAAACTAATAGTGGACCGAAACGTCCTTAAACTAATATTGGACCCTCACGTCCCTAAACTGGAATATGGACCACCACGTCCTTAAACTGGCGATAGACCACCACGTCCTTAAACTGGAACAATAGAGCCTCCAAATGCTCTTTCGTCGGATCTAAGCGATCCCGTTTAAGTTGATCTTAGCCTCAAATATGGTTAACGTATCCTTAAACGATCAAACGGACTATAAAACTCCAAATCAATTCTGGTTCGAGGGTACATCTCCGAGCTCCTCTGACACCTCTCGTTGTAATCCTTCAACGACATCAGAGAGGTGACGAGTCCTGACGGCCATATATTAAACGGATCACTACGTTGAGTCGATCTTAGTCTCAAACAAGACTAACGCATCCTTAACAAACGTTTAAGTTGATCTTAGCCCCAAACATGGCTAATGTATCCTTAAACTAAAAAACACCAAACCCAAATCTAAGTAAATACGGATTTGGACTAATCCACGTCCTACGGGCTACGGCATTACTCAGTCTCCGTATACAATCCACGGGCAACCACAAACAAAACAGACACACGCGACACGAAGTGAAATTCTGGAGAAGGAGAAAGTTGTTGCCGCGATGCGGTAGCGTAATTAACTGCAGGGGCTTGCGCCTGTAGGGAAGAGCGTCCCCACAATCAAAAACCCCTCAAACGAGGGGAAATCTGACGAAGTCTGCTACATCGGCCGCATCCGTTTAAACCTCCGATACACGGTGCCATAAATCAACTTGGCATCTTCGGAGAGATGGACGGATAAAACCATATAATATCTGCCCCGAATCTCAGGCAAGACGTCTCCTAGCGTCGTCGGCCGCCATTCGGAGGGGAACAACAGCGTTGAACCGTAGATACTTTCGCGTGGACTTCAGGACGACAAGGGAGAGCAAGGCGTTCAACGACTCCGGATAAAGCGAGGATAGTAGGTGAGTAGATGTATATTTACGGGGGAAGTCGGGTGGATGACGTATAGCACCCCCGCAACCGTAGTAATAGGGTACTCATATATAGTTATATATATTTCAATGTTAGATATGTATACTCGGCTAACAGGGTTCTAGGAGACTATACGCTAGAATGAGTTACTCGTAGGAATGTATACTTTTAACCTTTTTCCATTTAGTCTTGAGCCTTTGGGGATATATGTTGCCACACGCGCGCGAGCGCACACACTTGGTATGAGGGGTGTGTGTATGTGTGTGTACATATACATGTAAGATGAGGATATGATATGCTAGATGGATACAAGTCGATATGATCGGACATGATGCCACGAGGTTATGATATATGATTTGAGATTGAAACATCGTATAATGATATGACATATTAAAGGATCATTGGGCGATATACACATAGCATGCGACAACATGTGACTAAATGAGATAATAGAATGCACGTGACCTTAGATCCGTACCCTTGATTATGATATCGTACGACAGAGTATACCGTACGAGATATGATATATATGATGATTGACTCGTAATCTTGATTTGAGGATATCGTACGACGAATTATACCATATGAGATATGATATATATATATATATATATATATATATATATATATGATTGATCCGCACTCTTGACTCGAGGTTGCCGTATGATGGACTATACCATACGTGATGCTATGAGGCTGGATCGCCGACTCATGGATATATCGACTCGGATATATTTTAGTTTTCTAATCACCTTCGACTCGGATATATTTTTGTCTTCCAATCACTTAAGTAGATGTTAGAATATAATTAGATCCATACCTGTTTTCAAAACTAACGAATCGTATGCATTTTCAAAAGACAAACCCGATGGACACTACGGATTTTCAAAAGGTATCTCTTTTTCTCAAAAACACCGTAGCCTCTATTTTTCTAAAAACAACGATTCGTGCTATTTTAAATACTATAACTGTATGGCTCACATATAGATATATATTTTATATTATTGCGTTTACTGTTTACTTTTCTGCTATGTTCATATTATTCCCATTGCATTTTATATATACATGTTCTTTTCATTAGCTGTTATGACCTCGTCTGATAGGACACATGCACCATTACCGATGATGCGCATGTTGCATGTACACATACTCGCCGGCTCACACACTCATCATCGATAATTGCCATGCCGCGTACACATTAGAAACCGTTACTTCACTCGTACAACCAGATAACTACTCGTTACTTCACTCGTACAACCAGATAACTTGTAGCTTAATAGTATTACTTAGCATTTATGATCTCACATGCTAGTTTAGATATTGCATTTCTTACTTGGATGCCACATTCATTTAGATATGCATTCTAGTTATGCACTGTAGATTGCCTCTGTGCCGGTATTCATTGTTTCATTATTGGCTCATGTTTACGAGATTTCAGTTTTCATGAGATTTCTGGATTTGGGAAACCGCATATGAATTTTGAAAACTTATAATCATTTTTAAAGAAAAATGCGGTTTTCCTTGATATGATGTGTGGTGTCCACTATGAGTTTTCTCAGTTCTGGGCTATATGTATACCCGATTTGAGGAGAGAGGAGGCACCGTCTGCGGGTGCATGGTGAACCCGGTGCGGTACCCCGGGGCAAGAAGATCGTATAGAGAGACGTTGAACCTAGCAGGGGAGCACTACCGACCGGTGACAGTTTGGCTCGACGGATATCCGGAGGATACCGACCGTAGTCGTGAGATCAGATGAATATGAGGACCGATCCGATGAGACGGAGCCCGAGATATGAGGATTATGTGTCGCTGCTGGATACAATTTTTATGATGTTTTCGAGTGTCGATACTGGGCACTCAGGTTTTCTCATGATTTGGTGTGTCGTTGATGGACACACGTTGGATGATACATTTATACCCACACATATAGTTACATATGACATGGTATTACCTTATGACACAGATACAAGTATAGTGGTATTGCACTTATGTTTATACCATTACCCTTGCTATCACTCGATGTTATTACATTATTATTAGTATACTGTATAACCTAGGAGATCGTCATAGATTCGATTTCTACCCGGTGATGTCTTCTACTCACGAGTTGGCAACTCACCACTGTTGTGCCACAGTTTTCTTGCAAGTTTGACCGCATAGATTCACTAGCGGCTTGCTGGCACACAGTTTCCTTCCGGATGATTTGCTTTGGTAGGTGGGGTACACTTACATCGTGACCACTGTATATTTATTCGATTGTATCTAATTAAAAGCTCTATCAACCAGACTATGTATTTGGTAGACTTAGAAACCACAGTTGTATATTCTTTCGGACTTAGAGTCACGCTCATACATCTATCTTGTTTCTGGTTTCTTGATGATATTTTGGTTTCTTATTTTCCTTCTATGTTTGATTTTCGCCTCAAGGCGTCGTATATATATTATTTTCGTGGTTGTTTCCGCCAATTGGTGAAGAGCTACCTCCCGCTTGGGGATGCATATTATTATTGCTATGTTTGGTTTTAGTTCTAAAATTACAAAGGAGGTGTTGCCCAAATTTCAAATGACGAAAATGTTTTCAAGATAGATACAAAACATTACATTTTCATATGATATTACTTATACTTTTAAAAGAAGAACTTGATTTCATTATACCGTTATTTCAAAACTTCACCTCCACTATTTTCCAAAAAGGTTTAGGATTCTGGGCTTTTGACTTACTTGGATTAGGTGGGGTTCTATAGACGTCACGTGATTCAAGTGCCAGTCACGTGTCTTTTTGGGTCGTGACAATATTATAGGTAACCAGTATAAGACGGTTTTGATTATGAAGGACTATCTTAGCACCATGATGAGGTTATAGAAGCATCTACCATGCCAAATTCAAATTTTTCCTGGTGCTAGGCTAGACTAACAAGATCTTTAACTAGATTATTAGGGTTTTCTTTACATGATATGTTGACTGGAGAGAAGGAAAGATGTTTATACCTTGGTAGAACCAAGTCCTTTGCTTCACATGCTCTTTATAGTAGTCCCGCGACTCCACTAAGCTTCTCTTGAGACTTTGAACGAGCCTCCTTCGTTGTCTTCGCGCCAAAGACGATCCACCCGAAGATCCTCTAGATCAAGCTAACTTTACACTAAACTTCTTTAGTGTATGAAACACACCACACTAATTTGCTAGATTGGTGTGGGATGATGAAGTAGGGGATGTAAAGAGCTCACTAGTTTGTGTTCAAGCTTCATGATTCACATCACATGTGAGGGTTGAAGCTTGAGGCATGATAAGAGGAGGAAGAAGAAGCTAGAGAGCAACCATGGGAGAAAAATGGCTAAGTGTTGAGAATGAGCAAGAATCAAAGCCAAGCCTTTACCCCTCACTCATTCAAGCATGGAATTATACAATATAAAATTGCAACCATGCTTGAATAGTGAGTCAAGAAGAATAAACAATAGAAAATCCCATGCTTGCAGCCATGCTTCTACTTTACACATCATTTCTATTTTCAAAAAATAGAAATTTAAATGCCATACTTCATTATTATTATTATTATTATTATTATATATATATCATATATATTAATATATATTTAATGAAGAATAATTAGTGAGCTAATGATATTAGTTAATATATAATTATATCACATATAATTTATATCACATTATTAAATCAACATTTGATCTAATAATCCGGTTATATCATATATGACCGACTAGTATCATTTATCTGTATATCACATTATCGAATCAACACTTGATTCGACAAACTGGTTATATCACATATAACCGAACCGATAACAGATGACTTCCAGATTACAATACGGTATCACATACTCGTATTTAATTAGGCCCACACACATATCACATATGTGTCCTACTTCGTTTTGCTTGAACCAGGGAACTTCTGTGTGGGACTCTAAAGACTCGTTAATATGCCAGCAGTAGGTGATGATCATATCAGTCACCTACAAGCCGTCAGCGGTACTAGCTGGACGTAACGGCTACCCGGGTATTGAGCGATATGAAGATCTACAAACAAGCCTGTCCACAGTCTCCATGAAGCCTATCAGTAACACTCCCGTACAGTCCGGTCTCTTCGTCTGATATGTCGCATATCATGTCTAGGGGTGGAAATCGTCAGACCCTAGTAACGTGATAAGTCATGTCGATGTCTAGCCTAAAACGGTTCAAGAAACTACTGATAACACTTATCGGTATATCTCGGCAGCAGCCCTGGTCAGGAACTTCCAGTTATAGCCAATCGAACACAACGCAACATCAACCCCCAATACCGGGAGAGACGAAACCCCTCCTATCGCTCATTGCCTCCATACGACTCGGGACTGTACCCAAAATCCACCTGTTTGCACGTCTCCTTTGAGCGTGGTAGGGAGGAAATCAAAGCACGGTGGGAGACGCACAAGACTCTATGACGAACTTGGGTCTACAGACTAATCTGTACCAGTGTCACCAGAGGACTGCCATCTGACGATAGGTATACTACCATATAGGAGTTCTCGGCGAGTCCTATTCAGTGTACCCAGTCTCCACTGAGCATCCGTATACCATCTTTGATGTCAAACACCAATGAATGTGGGATCATCCATCGCCCATCATATGGGTCAAGAAGCGTATACGCTAGTCTACTCTGGAATATCGATGCCCTGTCTCGATATTCCCTCGACTATGAACAATTTAAGGTGAACAACTCTGGCCCCACTAGTATGATCTCCATCATAGTCCTGGTAGTCAAGTACATATCTTAAGGGCTTTATCAACATGTGAGAGATAAATACCAGTCTACATGTTAAGATAAAGGTAACCAGATAGCATACTATCATGTCGAGCAAGAAAGTCCTCTCTATATATGTCCAAGCATCCACTATAATATACATCATATGTACAATAATGGCCTCTAGGGCATACATACAACTAACAATCCCCTACCTGCACTAAGGCCGGTTGTTGTAGTATATCATACCCAACGTCCCAAAAGTCTCTCGAATAGCATATGAGAAACTGCCTCAGTGGGTGGATCCGCTGTGTTATCCTTGTTAGTGATATGTATGCTCTAGAAGCCATTACTGTACATACGATGTATATTGTAGTGGATGGTTGGACATATATATGGAGGACTTTCTTGCTCGACATGATATTATGCTATCTGGTTGCTCTTTATCTTAATATGTACTCTGATAGTCTCTATATTACATGTTGATAAAGCCCTTAGGATGAGTATTTGATTACCAGGACTATGATGCAGATCATACTAGTGGGGACAGTGTAGTCGCTAAGTACATCCTTCAAATGTTCCTAGTCGCAGGTATATCGAGATAGGGCATCGATATACCAGAGTAGACTAGCGTATGCTTCTTGACCCATGTAGATGGGCGATGGATGATCCCATATCCATTGGTGTTTGACATCAGAGATAGTATACGGGTGCTCAGTGGAGACTGGGTACACTGGACGGACTCGCCGAGAACTCCTAGATGGTATCATACCTCGCGTCAGATGGCAGTTCTCCGGTGACACTGATACAGGTTAGTCTGTAGACCCGAGATCGTCATAGAGTCTTGTGTGATTCCCACTGTACTTTGATTTCCACCTTACCACGTTCAAGAGAACGTGCAAAACGGTGGCTTTTGGGTACAGTCCCGAATCACATGGAGGCAATGAGCGATAGGAGGGGTTTCGTCTCTCTAGGTATACGGGATTTGATTTAAGGGTACATCTCTCCATACCTCTGATATATATCGTTGTAATTTTTCAACGTCTTCAGAGAGGTGGCGGGTCCCGACAACCAACAATTCTTCAGTGCATTCCCAAACTGTCCAAACCGACATGCACACCTCAAATCAGACCGCACCCCATACTGGGTGCATTCTATATCACCCTTGTTCATTCCGTCACGTAACAAATACACGTGCGCGCAAGATGAACATAATGGACCACTACTTCCTTAAACTAGCAATGGACCCCTACGTCCTTAAACTGGTGATAATGGATCGAGAAGTCTCTAAACTAATATTCGCCTCCAAAACGGTGACAACGGACCGAAACGTCTCTAAACTAATATTCGCCTCCAAAATGGCGACAATGGACCGAAACGTTCTTGAACTGAAACAATAAAGCCTAAATGCTCTTTTGTTGGATCTGAAATAAAAATGATCATAAAATTTGTTAAGTGGATCTTAGTCTCAAATTGGACTAATGTATCATTAACAAAAACAAATCGAGCCCCAAATGCTTACATACATTTAAGTTGATCTTAATCTCAAAATAGATTAACGGTCCTTAAATAAAAACCCCAAATCTAAAATATACGGATTTGGGCTAATCCACGCTCTACAGACGACAACATAAATTGGTCTCCGTATACAATCCACGGGCAACCTAAACAAACAAAAATACACACGGCACAAAATGAACTTCCGGAGCAGGAGAAAATGGTTATCGCGGTGTGGTAACGTAATTAACTGCAGGAGCTTGCGCCTGCAGGGAAGAGCGTCCCCACAATCAAAAACCCCTCACAAATAAGGGGGAATCTGACGAAGTTTGCTACAATGGCCACATCCGTCCAAACTTCCGATATACGGTATCATAAATCAACTTGGCATCTTCAGAGAGGTGAACGGATAAATCCAAATAGTATCTGCTCCCAAATTCAGGCAAGACAATCTATCCCGGTCCATCTCTGTTTTCGGCAGTAAACAACTCCCCAAACCCCATGAGCATGCTCTGGCCGAGCACCCGACCATCTCCAGTGTTGACGTCGTCCCTCATGCTCTCGTACGTCGACAAGCCCTCGCCGTACAATCGAGATCTCCGAGCCTAGCAAGTCGGAGTTGCGTCGTATTTGCCGTCATCCGGTGTGCGTTGCGTTCTTATCCGTATTTGCCGCGACCAAGGTAAGTTTACAACTTGCTACATGTTATGTTTGCTATTTATCTAGATATCATATTATTAATCGTTATTATTATATGTTTATAGAATCTGTATATCATTAACTATAATAAGATTATAATTTGCAGTATATAACATTATTTAAATTATATTCATAATATGAAATTATAGCAAACTAATCTAGTTGGCTCAATTGATTAATCGAAGAACGGGAATTAATATAGTTTAATTTATAATGCTTGATTATTGTGAAAAGCTATTGTGTGTGTGTGTGTGTGTGTGTGTGTGTATAACAATTAATAATGGATACATCATTTTCGTTACTTTCAGTATCACTGCTAGATTGCTGTGACAACTGTAATTCTGCTATTTACTATGATGTGTTTGTGCGATTAAATATATCATCTGTTTAGTACACAATGCTTGACATGCTTGCGACCTGTCATCTTGCTGCTGCTATGGCTATATTGCTTATACCTGTTACTTGTAATACTTACCGATGCCAACAATCCTAACTTGTTGTCCTGATAGACGTGAGCTGTTGTCTAGATAGACATAACCTGTACCTACATGTTTCTGTGTTGGTATTAGGCAGATATTATTTCATACCTGACTTGGAAAATGAAATCTGGAGAAATGGGAAAATCAAAAGTGTAACTGAGGTGTAACTTAAAAGGATATTATTTAATCCGTGGTTCTGGAAGACAACAGAACAGAATCATTCGTGATTCTTACTACTTGATCCATGATTCCGGGAGATAACGAAATAGAATCATTCTTGATTCATATGTCTTGATCCGTGGTCTTGGAGGTAACGGGATATTTACTTTTGAGTTACATTGAGAAATACATTCATTGCTTTCAAATACCTGTAGTATACTAAATCTAGAAACATAGAGTTTAGGATACACATGACATACCTAGAGCCTGTTGTTATAACACCTGTGATTGTTTTGCTTATGCTCATACCTTATTTTGCACGTGACATCCTGTATAGCACACTGTTCAGTTTATTAGTATTATTGTGATATTTATGATGCACCGACGTCTGGATTTTGTATGGTCCAGATACTTGATTGTAGCACATGAGAATCGTGAGTATGTTGACAGGATCGCCGATCAGTGAGGACCATTCCACTGATAGAGTTCTTATTTATGAATCAGGCATTCTCTTATTTTCTTGAATCTTTACTGCTTCTGGTATTATTTTCCATTATTATTTATCATGGTTATTGGACGTGTTTAGAGATAGATAGTTAGATTATTTGTTCTTAGTTACTGATTGACAGTCTTAACATGACTATGGAAGGACGTTTTCATACCATAGGTAGCATGATTGGCCGAGTTACGTTCCGAAATTTTGATATCCTGAGAAACGGAGCGTGACATAAGATTTTCTCGTTTTGAAGGTATCTCATTCTCATGAAAATTCTAAATCCCGCGAAACATTATCCGTGTCAAAACAAGCTTGGTAATATTTTACGTAATGTATAACCTCTCTTAAAGTACCACATATCAAACAGTCTATCTTTGGAAGCAGAAAAGTTTTACGGGCATGAGCTATACATTCAGACAATAAAACAGAGCACTGTTGATAAGATAAATATTGGTAAGATTAGCGCGGCTCTGCACAAGGACAGCTCATTAGCCCAGCCCATGAAAATTGCAAACAGAAGCAGAAAGAGGAGCCAAATCCCCTCCTGCTAAATCCTCTTCCTATCAATTCATCTTCTTTCTTCGTTCATTCATCTGCTTCCCAAAAAATTCCCCCATGGCGCTGCTCGCAATCGGAGCCGCTCCTCTTTCTCTCTCTGCTTCCTCTCTCGCTCTCTCGCAATCCCACAACACACATTACTGCTCTCATCTCTCATTCTCTCGAACCGAAACCCTAGCATCTGGAGCCTCTCCCCCCCTCTCTGCTGCCTCTCTCTCGCAATTGGAGCCCCAACATCTTCCTTCTTTAGGTAAAAATCTGCTCATTTTGCTATTAATAGATCGATTTGATTACCAAAACCCTAAATTTTCAATATTTTTTCATTGGCAATGTACTGTGGGAGAGGGGATAAGAAAACTGCGAAAGGCAAACGCTTTAAGCATTCCTTTGGAAATGTAAGCTTCCTTCCTCAGATTTGTTTTTTATTTTTATTTTTATTCAATTATTATTGCATTTGTTAACTGGAGTTCATCGTATTATTCATAGGCTCGCCCTCGCAACAAAAAGAAGCGAAGAGGTCCTCCTAGGGCTCCGATGCCTCCAACGCCCCCGAAGAAGGACAAATTTGATGATGGAGAGATTGTCAAGATTGACATCGATGAATCACTCTTCTCTTAGCTTGCTAAGGGTAAATACCTCTCAATGAATGTAACGAAATTGTTCTCACGATTCCTGCAAGTTGAACTCGTATATTTTTTATGAGCTGTTACTGTTACAATTGATTGTAACATCATGCTTTAACTTGTTGATTCTTGCTTTTCTTTTATGTATGTCTCTTTTATCCACTGTTAATATCTTTACATATTATTAACCACTGGGTAGTGCTCCAAAGTAATAGGTCTATACCGTTGAGTTTATTTTCTTGGAGGAGCAGACTAAGGTTGATAATATCCTTTGTCAAGCTAAACAATCCACACTCTCCACCAATGTTGTGGAAAGCGGAAAGTGCAGCCACGTGGAAGGGCACGGTTTAGGCTTTAGCGGCAAAAAGTGCCAATATTTATTTATAAATAAATAAATTTTGTATATAAATAGAAACATTTAGAAATAAAAATATATAAAAAATGAAAGATATGTTTTTCTGTGATGATTTCAAGCAAGTTTGTATGCAATAATAAAAACAATCAAATCATTTTAAGACAATTAATAAATATGTCATGATATAAGCTCTAAATATTTATTATAGATTAGAGACAATAATGGGATCCAATTGTACTATCTTTTAATATATGATAGAATCAGGGTTTAGCCCCTTTTGATCCGCTTAGAAGCTGCTTTAAGCGGTGTTGCAAGAACATAAAACGGGTCAAAACGGAGCTTCAAGCCTCTAAAACAGCACAAAGGGTTTAGTCCCCTGTATTGGGCCTTTTTACATCATTGATATACACATATGTAACCAATACCACCAGTACACATATGAGAGGTTGATGGAAGCGAGTTTGTATTCATGGATGAATCAACCCCGAACCGAAATATCTATATAACTTACTACCAAGTTAATTTCACATCGTGATGGTTAAGATTTATAAGTATTATCTTGTCGAGGTTAGTTGTTTGGGAAAGTTTCACGTTAATGGTCAGGGTCGTATATATTGGAAAGAACAAAAAGCACTTGTGCATGTAAATGATTCAGAGAAACAATAAATGAATAATGGAATATGCTATTCATTTGAAGTAGTTCATAAGAACCAACAATACATTGGGGACATTAGGTATTTGGCTTGTGAATTCGAAATTTGAAGTTTTGAACTCTAGACAGATATTAGTGCACATACTAATCACTTTATATGACCGATATTGGAACATTACTCTGATATGTTTTCCCCTTTGGAAGTTTGTTTGAGTTTCCCTCTTTGTAGACTTGTAATTTATCCTGATTATGTTTATTCTAATCCCATATTCATCACTATAATCCAAGTCTACCCTTTAAAATGGGGTCGACTATTAAGCAAGACTCAAAATTTTTGAGAAGCTTCATGAAAGAATTGATCAAATTCCTCCAATTACTATTTTCTTCCAAATCCGTAGAGATAACAAACTATACTGAAGGTGCAATAGTCATAACCTCTGAGTCTTAGTCTCTTAGAATCCAACTGTGATATTTGTTATTAGTCAGAAAGTCTAAGTGTATGCCTATGAAGCTTTCCATATTCATGTTCACTAGGTTACAATCTCAACAAAAGAATATGATAAATGTTGCAACTATTGAACACATTATTATTTTGGTCACAAAAATAAGCTAAAGATAAAATCAGATTGCCACTCCCTTGTCTAACTTGCTCGTGCTATCAATTGATTATTTTGGATCTTTTCTGATTATCTAATACTAGTGAGATAGCCAGGACATTGCTTTCCTACGTTGTTGGCCTTAAGCACACAATATCTTATACATGTGGAATGTCAAATTGAATTTACAATATTAGAGTAACTTGAAGGGTACAGATTCAAACCAGGTAAAGGCATAGGTCTGATTATCAATATAAATTTAGTTGCAGAATAAGGACCCGACCTGTTTCAAGGATGGGTATGTACCTCTATGACTTAAATAACTGGCATTTTCTTGAGCCACTTCATCTTATCAAAATATTTGGGCTTTTCCCAAACATTGTGGTGCCTTGTTTAAGAGGGATGCTTCAAAGTCCCAGGAAGACATATAGAAGAAAACACCACATGGTAGTTTACCTTTTAGCTTTTATCATTACTTGGTGGAAGACTAGTGATAATTGTTTCGACCATTCTGGAATGGGTTTGGTCTCCCTCTTCCCTCTTGTTTGCGTTATGGACCTATGGTATTTGAAACTGGGGGGTCAACTAGGCCGACAATTTTAATGAGATGGCCTATCTCAGTTATCCTAGTACGGCAAGCTGTGTAAATTGGCTCAGAACACTGACTTATGAATGGATTCAGATGTTTAATGAATTTTCTGGAAACCCCTTTCGAATTAAGCGAGCTCTTTTATTACGCCAGCTCTTTCTACCCGCTTTAGATACACCTCTCATCAATTATGCAAATAGTGTTTTGATTTTTAGCTGATATGATCGTGTAGTTTACTTGTTTCAAACTATTTAAAGCTCAAAATCCTGTTTTCTGATCGAGTAGGTTTCGTTTCAGCCTAAATTTGGCTCGACATCTGTAATATTCAAATTAACATGCAGCATTGACTGTATTCAGATTAACCTGCTTCTTTTGTTATGTGAGGTTTTATTCATATTATAAGACAGTGTTGTAGTCCTAAATAGTTTGTTGGATATTAGCTAAGCAACTACAATCCAAGTCTTTGTTTATATTCAGAGAATATCATACGAAATCAGCGAATGCTACATAAATAGTTTTTTTGCCTCTAACCTCTGACCATGATACCATGTGCAGTATGATCATGTTTGTTTCCAATTGTTGTGTGTGTAGCTTTTGCAAGGCATTTGCCCTGTCACTGGTGGATCTTACACAGGCATCATACACAGCTTGCTGAAACTCGTGCATGTCCTTGTAGAAAGTAGAAACCATTCTGATACTAACAACTGAAGCTTCCTATTCGACATGCTACCACCTAATCGATCATTTGCTCTCAACTTTTGCAACAGGGATCCAATTTTTGGCAAATGTACATAAAGCTGGCAGATGAAAGTTCATGCAAGCAGTGGTTGCAATTACCATGTCCAACCTCTTTGATAGTATCTTCCCAATTTAGAGCTTGTTGTGTTTTTCATGTTGTGCATGAGCTCTCTGAATTTTTACTTAAGCAATCTCACTTGCACCACCTGACCAATTTAGAAATCTTTCCTGTCACTTGCTGTGAATGGGGATGCAGGTCGAGTTTGGAGATTACATCTCTCAATTTGATTCTTCTTTGCTTGGAAAAAGGCTTAGTGTGCTTCTCCCTAAGCTCAAAAGTTTTACAGCGGCTTAATCCACTTTACTGGATCAATTCCTGCATCATCGTTCAATACTCCTGAGCTGAGTGCTGATGATGCTCCCAATGAAGTTAGCGTGTTTTCAGTACATAAAGTGACTTTGTTTTTAATGAAGGTCCTTTTCAGATCTCCTTCAGATGTTGTCTCCCGTCGATCTCCCGATGGATTCTGGAGGGGATCACCTGTTGTGTGTGAGTCTCAATGGGTTTTGAGGAGGTTTGGTGATTGGAGGAGTTGGACGCCAAGTACCCGCAAAGAAGTCCCGGGGTGGTTTGACGCCACCAAGGACCCTCCGACGATCAAGTTAGTACTAGATCCGAGCAGCGTAATGGCTAAGTGAGTCAAAAATGGCTTACTTGATCCCTCTGTGATGGGGGTTTATATAGCGGTGGTGGCACGCAGCAGCAGGCGCGAAAATCTCGCTTGCAGTTATGCTCCCGACGTCACGCCCGCGTAGAGAGTGGATCGCCCATTAATGGAGATCGCGGGGGCGTGGAACGTGGGATGTTGCTGGCGGAGAATCCGCGCATGGCGAGATTCGCGGAGCGGCGGTTATGCCTGTGAGCGGTGGATCTGGTCGGAGGACTGAGGAAGACGGCCTCGGCCGGGGGCTCGGGGACGAGTGAGAAGGCCGAGGAGTCTTGGTCTTGTGACAGCTCGGGACGAGCCGAGGGGCCGAGGAGGCTAATTTGCGGGGAGCCCCGAGGAGGGGCTAGCTTGTGATTGCAGGTCGGATACAGGGGAGGCCTGGTCGGCTTCGGTGGGCCCTTTCTTCCGGGTCATGGGACATGCCATCCGCCACGTGTCCTGATCCCAGGCGTCGCCAATATTGAGCATCATCATCAGCCCCCCACTCTTGTCCGGATCAGCCAGTGGGTCGGATCAGGAGTGGACCGCTGGGCCGTCCGGGGTGAGCTCCCTCCTAATGGTTTCATCGGGACGCGTCCCCGGGCCGCGAGCTGTCTTTTCTGCCAGCGGATCAGGGCAAGATCTCCGCATTTAAGGAGGGTGCGCCGGTTCGTGTCGCTTTGAAGTGATGGCCCACGTGTCAAGCGTCGGTTGGCTGACGCGACGTGTGCAGATCTACGACGTCTGAAAGGGCGCGGTCCAGTGCGGGGACGACAAGTGGAGCAATCAGAGCCGTTGGACGCGAGGAGGCGTCTTGGCGGGAGATGAAGGGCACCGTTGGATGAGGTCGCTTGTGACGGTAAATAGGGGTGGGGCCCATTCCGGGGAAGGGGCCCCTACTCCTTCATATTTCTCGTTTCTAGGCCTCGGTTGCTCGGCGCTCATCTCCTTCCTTCCACTTTCGTTTTCTGAGGATCATTCTCCTCAAGGTTAGATGTCTTCTTTTTTCGAGTCAGTAGATGTCGAGGTAGGTTCTAGGAACCCTTTAGATGAGTCTGAGTCCTCCCGGGGCAGGGGTTGGCCCCTCTTCCCGGGATCATGTGGCGGGGGCAGCCCCCCAGGAAGGAGGCGGTAGATGCTGCCCCCAGTGCCTTGTGTTGGATAAAGCACGAGGACGAGCTTGCCAACGCTCGGGCGCCCTTCCACATCCCTTCGCGCTATACGCTCCGCCTGGCCAAGGAGGGAGAGAGGGCGGACCAAGTACGGGGCAGGGAGACCGCCTTGTATTTGGAAGCATTCTGGGATGGAATGTGTTTGCCCTTCTCTCCTGAGGTCGTTGAAGCGTTGAATTTCTTCGGGTTAGCCCCCGGTCAGTTGGTGCCAAACTCGTGGAGGATTCTTCTCCGGTTCCTGGTCCGCCAGAAGTTACAGGCGATCCCCTTTCAGCCTTTCCCTCCTTTATTCTTCTCTCGTCTTCAAAAATCACCCCGGTGGTCGAGCGGGCGACCCGAAGTGGGTCTATCTCTCTTTCAGAAAGCGACATGGGGGCCCCGCCGGGACGGGGGTTGTGGCCCTGCCTTCTTCCATCCACGACTGGAAGAAGAAGTTCTTCGTTTCCCCTCCCGACGGCGAGGACTGGCCCGTGCCTACAGAGTGGTCGAAAGAGAAGCACTCGCCGGGGAACCCGTCCAATGACCCCGCCGCGGTGAGAGTGGCGTCGTGGGAGCCCATCCCCCGCTACGACGTGCTTTTGTCTAAGAGGGTTCTGAGTTGGGCCGGACTCAGCCCCGTTGAGTTCATCGGTAAGTTTAGGTTTGTTTTTTTTGTTCGTATATTTCCTGTGTCGCTGACTCCTTTGTACTCGGTTTTATGCAGGACCCATGGATTTGGACTCGCTCAGAAAGTCCATGCGCCAGCCAAGGCCGGTCGTGAAGGTTGGGGGCGCCGACTCTTCCCGTTCGCAGCCCGCCTCGGCTCCTTCTCCCCCGGTGGTAGCGCCCCGATAGCTCTCAGAGGCGGATCCCGTCCCGGGGCCTAGCAAAGTGTCGGGTCGGAGGCGGGCTCGGATTCTGGAGGACCCGGCCTCGGAGGAGGAGGCCGGCTCTCCCACAAGGCCGCTCAAGAGGAGGTCTGCCTGGGGACCGTCTTCGCCGATCACGGTGGAGAAAGGCGGTCTCCAGTTCACCGTGCCTTCGGGGCTATCCGTCGCGGATAGCCTGCTGCATGAGATAGAGGCGTCGGCCGGGGGTAGAGTCCCCGGGGGGACTTTCAGGGCTCAGCTGGCGTCCATCGCTCAGGAGTCCGTGCAGGTAAGCGTCTGTCTTTCACTACTATTTGAGGTTCGGTGCCTCTCTCATTTTCCTGATCTCTCTTCTTGTAACATTTCGAAATAATAAAAATATTAATGTCAGGGAATATTTATAATTTAATGTTATTTTATTGAATATTTTAATAATTCGGTATATTTAAATCCAAATAAATAGGGAAAATTTTGGAAAAGTTGTGGAAAATTCTAAAATAGGGTAATTTAGAGAATTATGCCATTCTAAGTTTAATTGTTTAGTTATATGCTAATTTAGTGTTAAACGCGATTAAAAATCGCTAATCGGTTTTTCTAGCTTTTTGTGCAAAACATGCACATATCATCTTTTCTCACACTTGTGCATTTCTTGCCATGGTTCACTATGGGTTTACTATTCTTGGGAGAAGGATGTTGAGAGAAAAAGAAAAGAAAAGAAATGGGAAAGGATTATAATATTGGGTATGGGCAAGTGAGAGAATGAGAGGGTGAGATGTGTTGACCAAGATTTGGCCATTCCCTTCATTCCTCACTCATTTTCCCTCCCTCTCCTTCAAGTTGCTGCTGCAGCTCCTGCTTCCTCCCCCTTCCTCCAACTTCAATGTCCATTTCACCTCAAAAACAACTCCAAAACCCAATCTCCATTTCATTAAAAGTGTGCTCAAGCTCAAGATCTACACATTGGACTAAAGAAGCAAGGATTTTGGCCACTAGGGGCAACTCAAGAAAGTTCTTGAGTTGCCAAATGAGGTATTTTTCTGGACTATTAGCTTAGTTTTAGTATTACTTATACCCCATGTTTAGTTTAGAACCGATATTGTTTGATTTTGTGGACTTGAAGAAACCTAGTTAGGGTTTGAGGAAATTATGAGTTGTAATATGAAATTGAGTTCAGTAGAGGCTACACCAACACCCTAGTGCATTAATTGAGACCACAACCTGAGAGTTGAAACCAAAATACAGATTTATGGATACAATATCGGAGAATTTGTGAAATCTGTGATGGTTATTTGGGATCTGCTATCAACCCGAGACTCTGAAAATTATATTGAATGGACAGTGACATATGCAGGCACCCAGGAAGCTAACCCCAAAGCCCTAGCCCCCACTTCCTTTTCCAGGCCGCAGATTTCATCTGTTTGGCCGCAATTTGCGGCCTGGGTCCCACCATTTTGTCTCGTGTTTGTTCTGTAGCTCCTACATGTATATTTTAGACCCCTGGTATGTATAGATTTGTCTAATTTGACCTAGGGTGAAATCTGGAGCCTATTTCCTTAGTTGCTGTTTTGGATTCATGTTTCCGTATTCCGTATTATTAGTTCTGAAATTTGTGTATTGTGTTTTACCTCGACTATTTGGCGTTTATACGACGATATCGAGGATTGATTGATGGTTTTGAAGGCGTGCCCATAGGTTCTGACCTATAGGCCCCTTATCGTATCGTTTTGGGTTTTGTGTGCCGTGTTAGCTTTGATTTGGTTTTAATACGCAGATACGATACTTTGATGTGTAGGTACCCCTTGAAGACTTCGGGACGACAAGCAAGCGCGTGGCGATATCCACAAATAAAGACGCAAGGTGAGTAGATTATATCTACTGGGGGAAGTCGGGTGGATGGCGTATAGCACCCCCGCAGTCCGTAGCTGGTATACTATATACTATATATGGTAGTTATAGTGTGTCATGGATATTGTGTTAGGTGTTTTATGGATAGTTTAGGTTTAGAAGTAAACTAGTGTAGTTCATAGCCATGAACCCTAGAATAGGTTTACACCCACACACACCCCCTTGCATATTCACTATACTTACATTGCGTTGATGATGATATTGGATGACTTTGGAGATGAGTCGATGATATTGGGCTTGGTGCCGTGAGATCGGTGATTTGATATGATTCGTATTTGGGATACGATATGTGATTCTTAGCGGGCCTTTGGGCATGTGTTTTAGCCCCTCATTCATATATATATAGATGGTATCGATTTGTACTAGACTTAGATTCAGTATCCCAGATTATGTGTTATGATGATAAGAATACCATGTACTTGATGAGATAATGTGATAGTGACCGCACCCAGCTATTGGGACGCCGTACGACGATTTACCGTACGAGCTTTATATTGATGATAGATCCGCACTCATGACTTGATGATTGTCATATGATATACTGTATTGTACGCGATACTATTGAGGCGGGATCACAGACTATTATATATATATATATATATATATATATATATATATATATATATCGACCTAGATTTAAGTGGATTCCATACCCCTCTCAGTTGACTTGATACTTAGATCTGTGGTTTGCATAATAGATGGTAGACTAGACCCAAGTCATACCTATTACAAAAACCCAATTTGTCTTATTTCAAATGGCAAGCTGCATTATTATTCATTTACCATTTATTCTACGGCTCGCATTGCATTGCATGCTCATATGTTAATGATTCATATTCCTTGTGCACATGCCTTTACATAGTTGCATGCTTATATTAGTGTTCTTGTTGCATGTATTATAATTCATGGATTTCGCATTGTGATATGGTTGCATATGATGATTCTGGATTATTTTACTCCTGCGTATATATATCAGTGGTATGGGACGCTGAAATATATATGTATACCCATAGAGTATATATATATTAGTGGTATGGGACGCTGATATATATATACGCATACTTAATATATCATTATGATGATCTATGCAAATTTACATATGCATTATGAGGGGGGCCAATGTGCTCGGAGCCTATGAGCTCGATGTGAGAGGGGCCTATGTGCTCGGAGCTTATGAGCTCGATGTGAGAGGAGCCTATGTGCTCGGAGCCTATGAGCTCGATGTGAGAGGAGCCTATGAGCTCGATGTGAGAGGAGCCTATGTGCTCGGAGCCTATGAGCTCGATGTGAGAGGAGCCTATGTGCTCGGAGCCTATGAGCTCGACTGGAGAGGAGCCTATGTGCTCGGAGCCTATGAGCTCGACTGGAGAGGAGCCTATGTGCTCGGGGCCTTTATGGTCGATGGTATATTATATCTCCCCTACCCCACATTTATTGTATATGCATTGCATCACATATTAGTAGTACCTGATAGAGTACCTTCATGAATGCTGCATACATGTCGGATACATGATATATGGGTTTCATTTGATATTGAGATATATAGTTTGTGTCAATGCTCGACGTTGATTTTCTGATGATTTAATTCACGATATCTCCTGCTTTCATTTTACCGCATACATACATCATATTTGTGATATATTGTTACGTGAGGCACTGGTACGAGTACTTGGCACTACACTTATGTTCAGATGTTACATTGCCACTTTACTATGCTTCAAACTTATTCATTTGAGGTTTATATTATATATGATCGTTATGACTTGGGTTTATGTCATGCTTCCAATTTCTGCTTGTAGATATTTTCTATTCACGAGTTGGCAACTCACCCCCGTTGTGCCACAGTTCTTGCAGGTTTTGCCGTACAGGTTCCATAGCGGCATTTCCGGAACATTGCTTCCTCTGCGGGTGATTTGCTTGGTAGGTGGGTTCTTTGCATCAGAACCACCCTTGTATATGTATTATTCTTTGTATCTAGAAATTCCATCAACCAAAACTTGTATATTGTTTCAGACTTAGACGCAAGCGATGTATTATTTCGACCTTAGAGTCGCGCTCAGCAGTATTACGTTTTTCTTGCTTATTGGAGATTCTCTTGGGTTTGATTCTCGCCCTTCGGCGTTGTATATTATATTGCTTGTGTGGGTTGTGCTCTTTGCTTAGGCGTAATAAGTGTGTGATAAAATGCCACATTGGAAAATAATTTACAAAATATGTTTCTTTACTCTAAATGGTTTTAGATTTCTGGGCGTTTGGCTTACTTGGATCAGATGGAGTCCTATAGACTTCATATGGTTCAAGGGCCAGTCACGTGCTCTTTTGGGTCGTGACAAAGTTGGTATCAGAGCGCTAGGTTAACCTTGGTTCGAGTCTAAGTTTGACTATGTGGAGCCTAGGGCGTCTATATATATACGGAACTTAGGCTTGACCTTACGGAACTTAGACTTAGTCGAGGAGGTATTAGACCCGAACTTTCGTCGCGTAGGATGACCCTTGGTTGATGGAATTGGTGACTAAAGTAGAGTGACGTACCGTGGGTATGTTCCGCGGCATTCTTACGATACGCTACTCCGCTTAAGGAACCTTAGGATGCATATATTTTCGAGATCAGTGATTCTCTTCATATCCATGATTGTATATCCATTTGGGATCCTCAATTCTATTAGTTTCATGATCATACCTTCATTGATGTTGTTCCTTCTTATGATCATGTATCCACTCTGGATCTGTTGTTCTCTTTCTTGCTATTGATCTGCTCTCTTCGATACTCGATTGAGGTTCCCGTCGCCATGTTTGAGCGTAGATTGGGCTGCTGCTAGGGTTACGGTCAGTGCGACCTCGTCTGGTACGAGGGCCGACCATTGTGTTTTCTGGTAACATGGGAATGTCTCGAGTTAGTATTGGTGATTGTGACCTCTAGTGGAGGCGAGTGCTTGGTTTTGCACCGGATGTTTGGGCCATTGTTAGAGCTGTCAGTTGAGAGAGGACCGTTGATGTACAGCATACTTCGGAGATTATGATGTCGTCTACCGCGCAGACAGATGGACCAGCGGCTGCTGAGATTCATAGGATGTCGCTTCCGGAGCTTACGAGCTGAGATCGCCGGAGCTTCCAGGCAGATATGAGGTAGATGATAGCCAGTCTACCCGATTTGAGAGACGGAGGTGATTCGTCCGATTTATACGCCGGAGCAGGCCCAGTTGAGTTGAAGATTTCCAGTGCGGAGAGTCTTACTCAGATCAAGAGCAGACCGATTTAGAGATGACCGCCAATGTATTGCCTTTCCTGGAGGATTGAGGCGCTGTTCAGCGTGCAGACGAATGAGCCTGTTGCTGCTGCAAATGACGAGATATCGCCCAGATTATTGGAGCTACTGCAGCATGAGTATACACTTAGAGATATGATGGAAGGTCGCTAGTCACTAAGGATGAAGGACTAGGACGTGTGGTTCGTTCGCTTACCGACGCGAGGTTATCAGATAGGTTGCTTCCAGCTAGAGACGACTTCACGCGGAGACGTTGAGAGTCGACAGAGACGATCGAATGTCAGAAACCGGCTATTCCAAGTTTAAAGTATTCGGAAAGACATGCAGGCAATTCTATGGACCCTCTAGAAGAATGAAATCCTAACTCGACATAATGACCGTGTGAAAGCCTTTGAACCTTAGGGTTTGCGGCAGTTCTGCGGCGCCATTAGTGAGGCTTGAGTTTGCCCTTCTACGGCTGGATCATTGATGCTGTGGTATGTACTCGATGCTGTTAAACTGTACCCAAGATGTTGAGCTCTTGGGGGATTAAGAGGTTTTGACGAATCGATCGAATGGTTCGACTTCCTTCGGATGCTAGGTGGTGAGATGCATTTCTTGGAAGACTCCAGATACGAGAATAGCCGTTGGAGCGCCGTCCATGTAGCCACGATGAAACGAGTCCGAAGCAGTCGACATTGAGGCAGAGTGAAGTAAAGGGTTCGCAAGAGATTTCGACGAGATGACGTCCCACTCCGCTGACATCAGAGATGCGATACGCACGCAGAGGAGTTGTATATGGATACATCTTCCAGAAAGAGGCGCGATAAGTATGCAGCCGTTCCGGAATAAGAATTAGTTTTAGCAATGGATGATGACTTCCGGGCAATCCGGCAGGAATGAGATTGGAGAGAGAGACCTCGACAGGGCCTTTCTGGAATACGATACGAGAAGACCTAGACCAGGGGTGGTCATTTTGCGCACACCCAGCAGGCCATAGTTCGGCATCGTCAACGAGGTAGTTGACCAGGTTTGGGTAAAGGACCTTACCTAGATGCGTTGCAAGTTGATCAAGGACGGACGAGTATTGAGTATTCCTCCAATGGTTGGGACGCGTTCCCGAGGACCTGTTCGGCCAGACATATTCTATAGAATGGTGAAGCTACAGAGTACGCGATTTCGAGTCCGTGCGAGAGACTTCGGATTGACCGTGGCCGAGAACAGTGCAGTGCGTAGATAGCATGCCGTGACGTCGAAGTGGACGGAAATACAGACAAGCGGACAAGAGGTTCGTACGAGACGCTGACGAGCTGTCATTACTTCCCGTCGAGACCAGAGGTCAAATATGCTTACAGAGGCGTTGGGATGCAACCGGATTCTGAGAAATGTTGGGCTGAGGACACAGATGTCTATTGAACGAAAAGAGATTATGTAAGAGAGCCAGCCTTCGTACAGTTCGGCATAGGCAAGATCGGAAGAGACCTTGAGCAGGATTCCTTCCAGGATACTGCTGCAATGACAGTTGCATCCAGGATCAGATGTGTCACGGTCATTCAGAGAGCCAGAGGCCAACGCTAGTGACATGCTGCTTTGCGAGTGGTCGTGAGGATTGACCGAGAGATGACCAGAGAAGTGCCAGGACGGAATCGTCCCCGTTAGCACACCTGACAGGGCCGATGAGCCGATCGATTGTGAGATTGGTAATCCACAGAGAAGATAAGGACCCAGAGTCAGAGGACGCCAGACCGTGAGCAAGAGGCAAGTAGATATCCTGCGCTGCTAGCTTTGGATGCACCATTAGTGTTTTGAGGTACGATTTTGGTGCACACCAGATGCACCAAATCGGGTTTCCTTGTGCATGTCAGATGCACTTGGTTTTGCTGTCAGGCACACACGTTGCCTATGACAGATGTTGTGTGCACACCCGTTGCACCTGAATGGTGCTTATGTGGATTCTGTTTTCCGTGCGCACCTGACGCACGGGGTATTCTTATTTACGTCTTAGGATTGATGTTTGTGGAGCTCCGACAATTTGGACTTTTTTTTGACTGAATGTTTTAGTACTTAGGAGTTAAGTTTAAATTCGGGGACCGAATTTATTTAAGGGGGTAGATTGTAACATTTCGAAATAATAAAAATATTAATGTTAGGGAATATTTATAATTTAATGTTATTTTATTGAATATTTTAATAATTCGGTATATTTAAATCCAAATAAATAGAGAAAATTTTGGAAAAGTTGTGGAAAATTCTAAAATAGGGTAATTTAGAGAATTATGCCATTCTAAGTTTAATTGTTTAGTTATATGCTAATTTAGTGTTAAACGCGATTAAAAATCGCTAATCGGTTTTTCTAGCTTTTTGTGCAAAACATGCACATATCATCTTTTCTCACACTTGTGCATTTCTTGCCATGGTTCACTATGGGTTTACTATTCTTGGGAGAAGGATGTTGAGAGAAAAAGAAAAGAAAAGAAATGGGAAAGGATTATAATATTGGGTATGGGCAAGTGAGAGAATGAGAGGGTGAGATGTGTTGACCAAGACTTGGCCATTCCCTTCATTCCTCACTCATTTTCCCTCCCTCTCCTTCAAGTTGCTGCTGCAGCTCCTGCTTCCTCCCCCTTCCTCCAACTTCAATGCCCATTTCACCTCAAAAACAACTCCAAAACCCAATCTCCATTTCATTAAAAGTGTGCTCAAGCTCAAGATCTACACATTGGACTAAAGAAGCAAGGATTTTGGCCACTAGGGGCAACTCAAGAAAGTTCTTGAGTTGCCAAATGAGGTATTTTTCTGGACTATTAGCTTAGTTTTAGTATTACTTATACCCCATGTTTAGTTTAGAACCGATATTGTTTGATTTTGTGGACTTGAAGAAACCTAGTTAGGGTTTGAGGAAATTATGAGTTGTAATGTGAAATTGAGTTCAGTAGAGGCTACACCAACACCCTAGTGCATGAATTGAGACCACAACCTGAGAGTTGAAACCAAAATACGGATTTATGGATACGATATCGGAGAATTTGTGAAATCTGTGATGGTTATTTGGGATCTGCTATCAACCCGAGACTCTGAAAATTATATTGAATGGACAGTGACATATGCAGGCACCCAGGAAGCTAACCCCAAAGCCCTAGCCCCTACTTCCTTTTCCAGGCCGCAGATTTCATCTATTTGGCCGCAATTTGTGGCCTGGGTCCCACCATTTTGTCTCGTGTTTGTTATGTAGCTCCTACATGTATATTTTAGACCCCTGGTATGTATAGATTTGTCTAATTTGACCTAGGGTGAAATCTGGAGCCTATTTCCTTAGTTGCTGTTTTGGATTCATGTTTCCGTATTCCGTATTATTAGTTCTGAAATTTGTGTATTGTGTTTTACCTCGACTATTTGGCGTTTATACGACGATATCGAGGATTGATTGATGGTTTTGAAGGCGTGCCCATAGGTTCTGACCTATAGGCCCCTTATCGTATCGTTTTGGGTTTTGTGTGCCGTGTTTGCTTTGATTTGGTTTTAATACGCAGATACGATACTTTGATGTGTAGGTACCCCTTGAAGACTTCGGGACGACAAGCAAGCGCGTGGCGACATCCACAAATAAAGACGCAAGGTGAGTAGATTATATCTACTGGGGGAAGTCGGGTGGATGGCGTATAGCACCCCCGCAGTCCGTAGATGGTATACTGTATACTATATATGGTAGTTATAGTGTGTCATGGATATTGTGTTAGGTGTTTTATGGATAGTTTAGGTTTAGAAGTAAACTAGTGTAGTTCATAGCCATGAACCCTAGAATAGGTTTACACCCACACCCACACCCTTGCATATTCACTATACTTACATTGCGTTGATGATGATATTGGATGACTTTGGAGATGAGTCGATGATATTTGGCTTGGTGCCGTGAGATCGGTGATTTGATATGATTCGTATTTGGGATACGATATGTGATTCTTAGCGGGCCTTTGGGCATGTGTTTTACCCCCGCATTCATATATATATAGATGGTATCGATTTGTACTAGACTTAGATTCAGTATCCCAGATTATGTGTTATGATGATAAGAATAACATGTACTTGATGAGATAATGTGATAGTGACCGCACCCAGCTATTGGGACGCCGTACGACGATTTACCGTACGAGCTTTATATTGATGATAGATCCGTACTCATGACTTGAGGATTGTCATATGATATATTGTATTGTACGCGATACTATTGAGGCGGGATCACTGACTATTATATGGATATATATATATATATTTATATCGACCTAGATTTAAGTGGATTCCATACTCCTCTCGGTTGACTTGATACTTAGATCTGTGGTTTGCATAATAGATGGTAGACTAGACCCAAGTCATACCTATTACAAAAACCCCGATTTGTCTTATTTCAAATGGCAAGCTGCATTATTATTCATTTACCATTTATTCTACGGCTCGCATTGCATTGCATGCTCATATGTTAATGATTCATATTCCTTGTGCACATGCCTTTACATAGTTGCATGCTTATATTAGTGTTCTTGTTGCATGTATTATAATTCACGGATTTCGCATTGTGATATGGTTGCATATGATGATTCTGGATTATTTTACTCCTGCGTATATATATCAGTGGTATGGGACGCTGAAATATATATGTATACCCATAGAGTATATATATATTAGTGGTATGGGACGCTGATATATATATACGCATACTTAATATATCATTATGATGATCTATGCAAATTTACATATGCATTATGAGGGGGGCCTATGTGCTCGGAGCCTATTAGCTCGATGTGAGAGGGGACTATGTGCTCGGAGCTTATGAGCTCGATGTGAGAGGAGCCTATGTGCTCGGAGCCTATGAGCTCGATGTGAGAGGAGCCTATGAGCTCGATATGATAGGAGCCTATGTGCTCGGAGCCTATGAGCTCGATGTGAGAGGAGCCTATGTGCTCGGAGCCTATGAGCTCGACTGGAGAGGAGCCTATGTGCTCGGAGCCTATGAGCTCGACTGGAGAGGAGCCTATGTGCTCGGGGCCTTTATGGTCGATGGTATATTATATCTCCTCTACCCCACATTTATTGTATATGCATTGCATCACATATTAGTAGTACCTGATAGAGTACCTTCATGAATGCTGCATACATGTCGGATACATGATATATGGGTTTCATTTGATATTGAGATATATAGTTTGTGTCAATGCTCGACGTTGATTTTCTGATGATTTAATTCACGATATCTCCTGCTTTCATTTTACCGCATACATACATCATATTTGTGATATATTGTTACGTGAGGCACTCGTACGAGTACTTGGCACTACACTTATGTTCAGATGTTACATTGCCACTTTACTATGCTTCAAACTTATTCATTTGTGGTTTATATTATATATGATCGTTATGACTTAGGTTTATGTCATGCTTCCAATTTCTGCTTGTAGATATTTTCTATTCACGAGTTGGCAACTCACCCCCGTTGTGCCACAGTTCTTGCAGGTTTTGCCGTACAGGTTCCATAGCGGCATTTCCGGCACATTGCTTCCTCTGCGGGTGATTTGCTTGGTAGGTGGGTTCTTTGCATCAGAACCACCCTTGTATATGTATTATTCTTTGTATCTAGAAATTCCATCAACCAAAACTTGTATATTGTTTCAGACTTAGACGCAAGCGATGTATTATTTCGACCTTAGAGTCGCGCTCAGCAGTATTACGTTTTTCTTGCTTATTGGAGATTCTCTTGGGTTTGATTCTCGCCCTTCGGCGTTGTATATTATATTGCTTGTGTGGGTTGTGCTCTTTGCTTAGGCGTAATAAGTGTGTGATAAAATGCCACATTGGAAAATAATTTACAAAATATGTTTCTTTACTCTAAATGGTTTTAGATTTCTGGGCTTTTGGTTTACTTGGATCAGATGGAGTCCTATAGACTTCATATGGTTCAAGGGCCAGTCACGTGCTCTTTTGGGTCGTGACAAAGTTGGTATCAGAGCGCTAGGTTAACCTTGGTTCGAGTCTAAGTTTGACTATGTGGAGCCTAGGACGTCTATATATATACGGAACTTAGGCTTGACCTTACGGAACTTAGACTTAGTCGAGGGGGTATTAGACCCGAACTTTCGTCGCGTAGGATGACCCTTGGTTGATGGAATTGGTGACTAAAGTAGAGTGACGTACCGTGGGTATGTTCCGCGGCATTCTTACGATACGCTACTCCGCTTAAGGAACCTTAGGATGCATATATTTTCGAGATCAGTGATTCTCTTCATATCCATGATTGTATATCCATTTGGGATCCTCAATTCTATTAGTTTCATGATCATACCTTCATTGATGTTGTTCCTTCTTATGATCATGTATCCACTCTGGATCTGTTGTTCTCTTTCTTGCTATTGATCTGCTCTCTTCGATACTCGATTGAGGTTCCCGTCTCCATGTTTGAGCATAGATTGGGCTGCTGCTAGGGTTACGGTCAGTGCGACCTCGTCTGGTACGAGGGCCGACCATTGTGTTTTCTGGTAACATGGGAATGTCTCGAGTTAGTATTGGTGATTGTGACCTCTAGTGGAGGCGAGTGCTTGGTTTTGCACCGGATGATTGGGCCATTGTTAGAGCTGTCAGTTGAGAGAGGACCGTTGATGTACAGCATACTTCGGAGATTATGATGTCGTCTACCGCGCAGACAGATGGACCAGCGGCTGCTGAGATTCATAGGATGTCGCTTCCGGAGCTTACGAGCTGAGATCGCCGGAGCTTCCAGGCAGATATGAGGTAGATGATAGCCAGTCTACCCGATTTGAGAGACGGAGGTGATTCGTCCGATTTATACGCCGGAGCAGGCCCAGTTGAGTTGAAGATTTCCAGTGCGGAGAGTCTTACTCAGATCAAGAGCAGACCGATTTAGAGATGACCGCCAATGTATTGCCTTTCCTGGAGGATTGAGGCGCTGTTCAGCGTGCAGACGAATGAGCCTGTTGCTGCTGCAAATGACGAGATATCGCCCAGATTATTGGAGCTACTGCAGCATGAGTATACACTTAGAGATATGATGGAAGGTCGCTAGTCACTAAGGATGAAGGACTAGGACGTGTGGTTCATTCGCTTACCGACGCGAGGTTATCAGATAGGTTGCTTCCAGCTAGAGACGACTTCACGCGGAGACGTTGAGAGTCGACAGAGACGATCGAATGTCAGAAACCGGCTATTCCAAGTTTAAAGTATTCGGAAAGACATGCAGGCAATTCTATGGACCCTCTAGAAGAATGAAATCCTAACTCGACATAATGACCGTATGAAAGCCTTTGAACCTTAGGGTTTGCGGCAGTTCTGCGGCGCCATTAGTGAGGCTTGAGTTTGCCCTTCTACGGCTGGATCATTGATGCTGTGGTATGTACTCGATGCTGTTAAACTGTACCCAAGATGTTGAGCTCTTGGGGGATTAAGAGGTTTTGACGAATCGATCGAATGGTTCGACTTCCTTCGGATGCTAGGTGGTGAGATGCATTTCTTGGAAGACTCCAGATACGAGAATAGCCGTTGGAGCGCCGTCCATGTAGCCACGATGAAACGAGTCCGAAGCAGTCGACATTAAGGCAGAGTGAAGTAAAGGGTTCGCAAGAGATTTCGACGAGATGACGTCCCACTCCGCTGACATCAGAGATGCGATACGCACGCAGAGGAGTTGTATATGGATACATCTTCCAGAAAGAGGCGCGATAAGTATGCAGCCGTTCCGGAATAAGAATTAGTTTTAGCAATGGATGATGACTTCCGGGCAATCCGGCAGGAATGAGATTGGAGAGAGAGACCTCGACAGGGCCTTTCTGGAATACGATACGAGAAGACCTAGACCAGGGGTGGTCATTTTGCGCACACCCAGCAGGCCAGAGTTCGGCATCGTCAACGAGGTAGTTGACCAGGTTCGGGTAAAGGACCTTACCTAGATGCGTTGCAAGTTGATCAAGGACGGACGAGTATTGAGTATTCCTCCAATGGTTGGGACGCGTTCCCGAGGACCTGTTCGGCCAGACATATTCTATAGAATGGTGAAGCTACAGAGTACGCGATTTCGAGTCCGTGCGAGAGACTTCGGATTGACCGTGGCCGAGAACAGTGCAGTGCGTAGATAGCATGCCGTGACGTCGAAGTGGACGGAAATACAGACAAGCGGACAAGAGGTTCGTACGAGACGCTGACGAGCTGTCATTACTTCCCGTCGAGACCAGAGGTCAAATATGCTTACAGAGGCGTTGGGATGCAACCGGATTCTGAGAAATGTTGGGCTGAGGACACAGATGTCTATTGAACGAAAAGAGATTATGTAAGAGAGCCAGCCTTCGTACAGTTCGGCATAGGCAAGATCGGAAGAGACCTTGAGCAGGATTCCTTCCAGGATACTGCTGCAATGACAGTTGCATCCAGGATCAGATGTGTCACGGTCATTCAGAGAGCCAGAGGCCAACGCTAGTGACATGCTGCTTTGCGAGTGGTCGTGAGGATTGACCGAGAGATGACCAGAGAAGTGCCAGGACGGAATCGTCCCCGTTAGCACACCTGACAGGGCCGATGAGCCGATCGATTGTGAGATTGGTAATCCACAGAGAAGATAAGGACCCAGAGTCAGAGGACGCCAGACCATGAGCAAGAGGCAAGTAGATATCCTGCGCTGCTAGCTTTGGATGCACCATTAGTGTTTTGAGGTACGATTTTGGTGCACACCAGATGCACTAAATCGGGTTTCCTTATGCATGTCAGATGCACTTGGTTTTGCTGTCAGGCACACACGTTGCCTATGACAGATGTTGTGTGCACACCCGTTGCACCTGAATGGTGCTTATGTGGATTCTGTTTTCCGTGCGCGCCTGACGCACGGGGTATTCTTATTTACGTCTTAGGATTGATGTTTGTGGAGCTCGGACAATTTGGATTTTTTTTGACTGAATGTTTTAGTACTTGGGAGTTAAGTTTAAATTCGGGGACCGAATTTATTTAGGGGGGGGGGTAGATTGTAACATTTCGAAATAATAAAAATATTAATGTTAGGGAATATTTATAATTTAATATTATTTTATTGAATATTTTAATAATTCGGTTTATTTAAATCCAAATAAAAAGGGAAAATTTTGGAAAAGTTGTGGAAAATTCTAAAATAGGGTAATTTAGAGAATTATGCCATTCTAAGTTTAATTGTTTAGTTATATGCTAATTTAGTGTTAATCGCGATTAAAAATCGCTAATCGGTTTTTCTAGCTTTTTATGCAAAACATGCACATATCATCTTTTCTCACACTTGTGCATTTCTTGCCATGGTTCACTATGGGTTTACTATTCTTGGGAGAAGGATGTTGAGAGAAAAAGAAAAGAAAAGAAATGGGAAAGGATTATAATATTGGGTATGGGCAAGTGAGAGAATGAGAGGGTGAGATGTGTTGACCAAGACTTGGCCATTCCCTTCATTCCTCACTCATTTTCCCTCCCTCTCCTTCAAGTTGCTGCTGCAGCTCCTGCTTCCTCCCCCTTCCTCCAACTTCAATGCCCATTTCACCTCAAAAACAACTCCAAAACCCAATCTCCATTTCATTAAAAGTGTGCTCAAGCTCAAGATCTACACATTGGACTAAAGAAGCAAGGATTTTGGCCACTAGGGGCAACTCAAGAAAGTTCTTGAGTTGCCAAATGAGGTATTTTTCTGGACTATTAGCTTAGTTTTAGTATTACTTATACCCCATGTTTAGTTTAGAACCGATATTGTTTGATTTTGTGGACTTGAAGAAACCTAGTTAGGGTTTGAGGAAATTATGAGTTGTAATGTGAAATTGAGTTCAGTAGAGGCTACACCAATACCCTAGTGCATGAATTGAGACCACAACCTGAGAGTTGAAACCAAAATACGGATTTATGGATACGATATCGGAGAATTTGTGAAATCTGTGATGGTTATTTGGGATCTGCTATCAACCCGAGACTCTGAAAATTATATTGAATGGACAGTGACATATGCATGCACCCAGGAAGCTAACCCCAAAGCCCTAGCCCCCACTTCCTTTTCCAGGCCGCAGATTTCATCTGTTTGGCCGCAATTTGCGGCCTGGGTCCCACAATTTTGTCTCGTGTTTGTTCTGTAGCTCCTACATATATATTTTAGACCCCTGGTATGTATAGATTTGTCTAATTTGACCTAGGGTGAAATCTGGAGCCTATTTCCTTAGTTGCTGTTTTGGATTCGTGTTTCCGTATTCCGTATTATTAGTTCTGAAATTTGTGTATTGTGTTTTACCTCGACTATTTGGCGTTTATACGACGATATCGAGGATTGATTGATGGTTTTGAAGGCGTGCCCATAGGTTCTGACCTATAGGCCCCTTATCGTATCGTTTTGGGTTTTGTGTGCCGTGTTAGCTTTGATTTGGTTTTAAGACGCAGATACGATACTTTGATGTGTAGGTACCCCTTGAAGACTTCGGGACGACAAGCAAGCGCGTGGCGACATCCACAAATAAAGACGCAAGGTGAGTAGATTATATCTACTGGGGGAAGTCGGGTGGATGGCGTATAGCACCCCCGCAGTCCGTAGCTGGTATACTATATACTATATATGGTAGTTATAGTGTGTCATGGATATTGTGTTAGGTGTTTTATGGATAGTTTAGGCTTAGAAGTAAACTAGTGTAGTTCATAGCCACGAACCCTAGAATAGGTTTACACCCACACGCACACCCTTGCATATTCACTATACTTACATTGCGTTGATGATGATATTGGATGACTTTGGAGACGAGTCGATGATATTGGGCTTGGTGCCGTGAGATCGGTGATTTGATATGATTCGTATTTGGGATACGATATGTGATTCTTAGCGGGCCTTTGGGCATGTGTTTTACCCCCGCATTCATATATATATATATGGTATCGATTTGTACTAGACTTAGATTCAGTATCCCAGATTATGTGTTATGATGATAAGAATACCAGGTACTTGATGAGATAATGTGATAGTGACCGCACCCAGCTATTGGGACGCCGTACGACGATTTACCGTACGAGATTTATATTGATGATAGATCCGCACTCATGACTTGAGGATTGTCATATGATATACTGTATTGTACGCGATACTATTGAGGCGGGATCACTGACTATTATATGGATATATATATATATATATATATATTTATATCGACCTAGATTTAGGTGGATTCCATACCCCTCCCGGTTGACTTGATACTTAGATCTGTGGTTTGCATAATAGATGGTAGGCTAGACCCAAGTCATACCTATTACAAAAATCCCGATTTGTCTTATTTCAAATGGCAAGCTGCATTATTATTCATTTACCATTTATTCTACGGCTCGCATTGCATTGCATGCTCATATGTTAGTGATTCATATTCCTTGTGCATATGCCTTTATATAGTTGCATGCTTATATTAGTGTTCTTGTTGCATGTATTATAATTCATGGATTTCGCATTGTGATAGGTTGCATATGATGATTCTGGATTATTTTACTCCTGCGTATATATATCAGTGGTATGGGACGCTGAAATATATATGTATACCCATAGAGTATATATATATTAGTGGTATGGGAAGCTGATATATATATACGCATACTTAATATATCATTATGATGATCTATGCAAATTTACATATGCATTATGAGGGGAGCCTATGTGCTCGGAGCCTATGTGCTCGGAGCTTATGAGCTCGATGTGAGAGGAGCCTATGTGCTCGGAGTCTATGAGCTCGTTGTGAGAGGAGCCTATGAGCTCGATGTGATAGGAGCCTATGTGCTCGGAGCCTATGAGCTCGATGTGATAGGAGCCTATGTGCTCGGAGCCTATGAGCTCGACTGGAGAGGAGCCTATGTGCTCGGGGTCTTTATGGTCGATGGTATATTATATCTCCCCTACCCCACATTTATTGTATATGCATTGCATCACATATTAGTAGTACCTGATAGAGTACCTTCATGAATGCTGCATACATGTCGGATACATGATATATGGGTTTCATTTGATATTGAGATATATAGTTTGTGTCAATGCTCGACGTTGATTTTCTGATGATTTAATTCACGATATCTCCTTCTTTCATTTTACCGCATACATACATCATATTTGTGATATATTGTTACGTGAGGCACTGGTACGAGTACTTGGCACTACACTTATGTTCAGATGTTAAATTGCCACTTTACTATGTTTCAAACTTATTCATTTGAGGTTTATATTATATATGATCGTTATGACTTAGGTTTATGTTATGCTTCCAATTTCTGCTTGTAGATATTTTCTATTCACGAGTTGGCAACTCACCCCCGTTGTGCCACAGTTCTTGCAGGTTTTGCCGTACAGGTTCCATAGCGGCATTTCCGGCACATTGCTTCCTTTGCGGGTGATTTGCTTGGTAGGTGGGTTCTTTGCATCAGAACCACACTTGTATATGTATTATTCTTTGTATCTAGAAATTCCATCAACCAAAACTTGTATATTGTTTCAGACTTAGACGCAAGCGATGTATTATTTCGACCTTAGAGTCGCGCTCAGCAGTATTACGTTTTTCTTGCTTATTGGAGATTCTCTTGGGTTTGATCCTCGCCCTTCGGTGTTGTATATTATATTGCTTGTGTGGGTTGTGCTCTTTGCTTAGGCGTAATAAGTGTGATAAAATGCCACATTGGAAAATAATTTACAAAATATGTTTCTTTACTCTAAATGGTTTTAGATTTCTGGGCTTTTGGCTTACTTGGATCAGATGGAGTCCTATAGACTTCATATGGTTCAAGGGCCAGTCACGTGCTCTTTTGGGTCGTGACACTTCTGCTTTTTAGGTCCTTCAGCACGTCGCCCTCGCCCTGCGCATGGAGGCCGAGGTGGTTGCTCTGGCGATGAAAGCTGCGGGCCAGCTCGCCTCGCTGGAAGAGAGCTCCAAGCGGGAGCTGGATGCGATGAAGGCGAGGGTCGTCGCCCTGGAGGGTGAGGTAGAGGCCGGGAAGCGAGAGGTTGCCCGGCACCGCGAGGCCGCCGCGGTCGCTGAGGCCAAGCGTTAGGACGCTCAGGTGCTGGCCGACAATCTGAAGAAGACAGTAAAATCCCTTCAGAAGGAGCTGGGGGCGGCGGCCGAATGGGTGAAGTCGGCCGACCCGAGGGCGGCCAAATTGGCTGACTTCTCGGCGGCGAAGGCGGTAGAGGGCTACAAGAAGTCGAAAGACTTCTATGATGACTTGGCCGTCGCCTCGACCCTCATTTGGCACGAGGCCCTCGACGCTGTTAAGACCCGAGTGCCAGGGTTCGCCGATGAAGAGCTCCGGGCCTTGTACCCCCTCGCGGACTCCAGTGGGCAAGGGCAGGAGGTTAATGACGAGGAAGTCGCCGAGGACCCAGCTCGCCTCGTGGTGGATGTCGAGGGCCCTGAGGTCGCTCCTGGCCCCGAAGCCTAAAGCCCCCTCTTCTTCCTCCTTTTTTTTCCCTATTTTGCTGCGCCTAGATCTTTGCCTCCGGGCATTTTGTTAGGCTGGGGAGCCAAGAATACCCTCTGTAAAGACCGCCTTTTAGTTATAAAACTTTTTCTTTCTTTGGTTCTCTTGACTTGCGCTTTTTTCTTTTGTTCATGAAGAACGCTTATAAATTTTTCTTCTTGCGCTGTTGGGCCTCCGTGTCAGGTCGGCTACCTTCCTAGCGATCATCTGTCGAGTTTATTTATGCGCTGCTGAGGAGAAGGCGTCTCCATGGCCCCGAATTCGAGAGGAGATCGCTCGAGACTTGGATAGACCCGATGCCCTTGGTTGGCAGCTCGGGCCGCCTGTGCGTGGTGGGCGGAGGGCTGCCCTCCTTATTTGGACCGAGCAGGGTAGCTGCCCGGTTGCCTCTTGCGAGGGCTTTTGATCCTTCAGGACGGGAACCGAGCAGGTTACTGCCCAGTGCCTCTTGGCGAGGACTTTGATCCCTGTCGGTTGTGGTAGGAAGCTACCAGCCGGGGATAGCCGAGCAAGGACTCGACTGCCTCTGGGAGGACTTTGGTCCTTGGCGTGGGGGGCTGTAGAAGCCTACCAAGGACCCTTGGCCGGGCAAGGTTACTGCCCGGTGCCTCTTGGCGAGGGCTTTTGTCCTGAAGGATAGCCGAGCGAGGGATCCTCGGGCTCGACCGCCTCTGGGAGGGCTTTCTGATCTTTGGCGTTGAAGTAGGGAGGCTACCCGCCAGGGATAGCCGAGCGATGGTTGTGCTCGACTGCCTCTGGGAGGACTTTTTGATTCCCGGCGTTGCGGTAGGGGAGCTACCCGCTAGGGGTGACCGAGCAGGGCAGCTGCTAGGTTGCCTCTTGGTGAGGGCTTTGGTCCCTGGCGTTGCGGCAGGGAAGCTACCCGCCAGGGGTGAACGAGCAGGGCAGCCACTGGCTTGCCTCTTGGCGAGGGTTCTGGTCCCCGGCGTTGCGGTAGGGGAGCTACCCGCCGGGGATGACCGACTATGGCAGTTGCTAAGTTGCCTATGGGAAGACTTTCCGATCCCTGGCGTTGCGGTAGGGGAGCTACCCGCCAGGGATAACCGAGCAGGGCGGTTGCTGGCAGCTGCGGGTCGCCTCTTGGTGAGGCTTTCTGATCCTTGGCGGTGCGGTAGGGGAGCTACCCGCCAGGGATGACCGAGCAGGGCAGCCACTCGGTTGAATCTCCAAGAGGTTTCGCCCGACCATACGCCTGGGGAACTGGAACGGTTAGCATGCGTATTGAATGCGGGGGAGGTGAAGCGCCAGGGCCGCGTCGCTTCGGCTCCGTCGGAGGAGGCTTAGTGACCGCCGCGTGGCAGCAACTCCTTGGACGAGAGTGGGTGACCGTTGAGTTTCTCTGGGGCGCAGCGTGCTATATAAGGCTGAAGGAGCACTAGATCTTCCTTCCCTTGCAAACAGAGCGTTGAGAATGCAAGACTTTCCATTCAACATCCCCGACATCATCAATTTCGAAGACGTGTACCTGTATGACCAGAACTGTACCGAGGACACGGTGCAGCTGGTGTACATGAGCATCGAGGACCACTTCGGCCGGTTGCTCCCCCGGCGTTCTTCCCTGTTGCAGCTGCTGATGTACTCCATCTGGAGGGCGTCGTCGGGGCTCTACAACCCCCTGTCCGAGCAGCTCTACGACGAGGCCGTGGGCAAGCTGCGGTCTTTGAGGCGCTTCGGTCTTATCTCCGCGAACCGGCTGGCTCGCTCGGAGGCGTTCGTCCGTGAGTGCTATGAGCTGAGGCTCGGATCAACGCGCGTGGGGGGAACCGAGGGGAGAGGTTGGACCTTGCGAGGCCGCGGTTGGCGGAGATCTTCACCGAGTATCATGAGCAGTGCTCTCTGCACCCCCTTCCCCCGTTGTAATATTTTTTTTTCTTTTTGCATGTACGGCTGAGGAGCCCATAATACCTCCTTTTTTTTCCGAATAAATAAGATCTTTTCTACTTTCTTCGCAATGTTCTGTTGATCTTTATTAAATTGACAATAGGCCCTAAGGAGAGCATACATTGCCTCAAAAGAAAAGTACATGCTAATAGTGTTTGGATGTAGTGCCCTCAATGTCAATTATTGGATCGCAGGTACGTGATTGCAATGATTGAGGGAGGACCTATACCGGTAGGACAGTCTTACTCGAGATGATAGTATACTATCTGGTTTGCCTTTATCAGTCGTATATAGGTTCAGGTGACTGATCACTATTACACGTTGATAGAGCTCTTAGGATCTTGCTTGACTACCAACAGTATGATGACGATCATATACGTGGGAGTTGGGTAGTCTATAAGCACATCCTTAATAGTGGTCCCTAGTCATGGGAGTTTCGAGACAGGGCATCGATACTCCGGAGTAGACTAGTGTATACAGTCGAGACCCCGATGAGGGGCAGTGGCCGGTCTCACAAGCCACTGGTGTCAGTTGGATCACCTAAGATGTATACAGGTGCTCATTGGGTTATGAGTACACCGGGCAGGACTCGCCGGGAACCTGCTAGTTGGTATTTATACCTAGCGTCAGATAGCAGTTCCCTGGTGACATGTGTACATGTTAGTTCATCGACCTGAGGTCGTCATTTGTCTCGTGTGAGTTCCCATTGTGCTTTGATTTCTACCCTACCACGGCTCAAAGGAGTCGTGCAAACAGGGTTTTTTTGGGTACAGTCCCGAGCCACATGGAGGCAAGTGAGCGGATCGGCAGGGGATTCGTCTCTCCCGGTATTGGGGGTGAGATCACGCTGTGTCTAGGAGAGCCATTACACAAAGCCCTCGGCCGAGGCAGGAGATTTACTGGTAGGTACTCCAGTAGTATCTCAGGGTGTTCTGGGCTACACTCCGACACGACTTATACCGCTATTGGGGGTCTGATGTTACCAGCCTCTTAGGCCCGATATGCGATACTCATAGACGAACGGACCAGACTGTATGTATATTGTCATTGATAGACTCAGTAGGGTTCCAGGATGAGTTCGCTCATCGGCTTCCCTTGAGGTCAGTACATGGGCAGCCGTTACGCACAGCTAGTGCTGCTGATGTGCTTGTGGTTAAACTCACTGCCAGGGTACTGACTAGTCTTTAGAGTCCCCCACAGATAGTTTCCCAAGTTCGGACGAAACGTTGTAGAGGCCGTATGGTTTTATGGCAGGGTTCGGAAATGCACGTGCACTTGTGCACGTGTCATATTTCGGGCAGATAATACTGGTGGGCTTTGGTTTAAGCCGGATCCATGTATTATATTGAGTCAGAATATTTTAGTCTCTAGTATTCGTATTCGGTCGGAATACGGATACATGTATGTATATACAGCTGAGGGGTATTTTCGTAATCCGTTTCGAGAATATTTTAGAAGATGTATTTCTTTTTGGATTAATCATTTTGGTTTAAATTATTATTTGGTTTTGGAAATGGTGACTCATTATGGATGACACATTTATTCTAGCATGTTCTTTAGTGACTCATGCTAATGAGTCACTAAGTGAGTCATGAAGAATTAATGTGTTTTGTTTTGGGTTTGGATATTTGAGGAGATATTTTCTTATGGTTTTGATTATATAACCTCATATATCTATTCACAAGAGAAGAAGATGATAACACAAGTATTTGAGCTTAGTTTTCTTTTGGCTCACTAGTGTTTCTTGAGTTCACCATTTCCAATCGTAAACATCTTCTTCAACCTCCACCCTAACCCTCTCATGTGATGAGAACCCTAGGGTGTTTGAGACAAAGTATTCTACCCGTTCTCTACTTCATCTTGGTCATCTCTTTTAGCAGAATTGATGACCGAGTTGCCTCGGTATAAAGGCGGGAGCCCGTTTAAAGATCCGTAGATGTGGTGCCACCTCGACGAGGAGACAGGAGATCGGAGTTGCCGCGAGGAGCGTGGGATGATGGCTAAAGACCGAATGACCCTGATCGATCGGTATAGCCTTTCTGCCTCTTTACAGTTTATTAGTTTAGCGTTAATGGCAAGATCCGGGTTATAGTATGCGATAGCGCCAGTTATAAAAGTTTTTGTTCCGCGTTTGGCGTTAGAATGACGGCCGGGGCGCTACCGTAGACTTACATGGTATCAGAGCCACGCCATTAATCTTTACTAACTTGTTCTAACGTGTTTAAAACAACGATCGAACGAAATTTCCAAAACCGCAATTTTCAGGCCAAAGTTTCTGTCGAATTTTTAAACAGGTCTAAAAATCTTTTTGAGCATCTCAGAAAATCGTGTTATCAGTAGTTTCTCGATCTGTTATAGACCATTCACCGGCACGACTTATTGAGTTATTGGGGTCGACGTTACCATCCCTAGACTCGATATGCGGCATATCTGACGAAGAGACCGGACTGTACGGTAGTGTTGCCGGTTGGCTCGATGGGAGTTGTAGCAGGTTCGCTTATTTTCTTCTGATCGCTCAATACCCGGGTGGCCGTTACGTTTAGCTGACCGCTTGCGGCTTGGGGGTGCTTGATATGATCATCACCCACTGCCGGCGTATTGACGAGTCTTAGAGTCCCACAAAGGAGTTACCTAGTCCAGGCGAAACGTTGTGGTGCGCGTATGCGATATGCGCATGGACCCGGTTAAAATGCGCGTATGAGATACCGTATATTAATCGGACGGCTTGCTTTTGGTTGGGTCGTATGTGATATGGCCAGATTGATAAATCAAGTGTTGATTTATTATTTAACCATTATTTTCTCACTAGAAATCCTTTCTTGTATTTTTGATGTATGCATGCATGTATGCATTCTTTCATGATTCATGCACATATGGATGTGCATGCACACATACATACATACATCATCTTTCATAGTTGTATATACATTGAAAATGGTGGCAATATAAGACTCACACCATGGTTTTATATATGGATTATTATTACATTTTTATTTGTTTTAAAAACAAAAGAAAAGATAAAGATTAACACATGGTTTCTACACTCTTCTCCACCTAACCATGTTCACCTACTTATTAACCATGGGTTAATCTTTCTTTTGTGTTTTAAACTCAAATACAATAATATTTTTATCATTTAACCATGGTTTGAGATGAAGGGTGAAAAATATATATACATATATTTTCCATTTTCTTCATAAGAGTTATTCTTTCACTCTTGTTCTAAAAGGCCATCATCTTCTTCCTCCTTCTTCTTTTGCTCTCTAGACTTTTGTAGTGAGCAAAATACTCATCAAGTTAGGTTTTTGAAGTGAGAAAAGCCACCACAACATCATTCTACACAAGTCTTGCCCACTTGTTTAGAGTGTTATCTTCATTTCATTCTCTTGATAAAGTGAAGTTGCAAGCTTGGACAAAGGAGCTTCGGGTGGATCGTCGTGGACGCTAGAAGACCCCGAGCTAACCGTTTTCCAACTCTCAAGTGGCCAAGGAGTCAAGAATAGGGAGCTACAAAGGTTGTACTCTCAAAACCCTAGCCTTTATTACTTGTATTGTTATGAAACCCTAATTTTTCTAGGATAGATCCTTTGTATGCTTACTTAGCACCATAAAAATCCAATCTTTGGTACATGTGATGCTTCTAAACCTTTCATAGGGTGCTAGGTAAACCTAACATTGGTATCAGAGCCGACCTAGAACATTAGGCGATACTTTAGCGAAGTAAAAACTCCGATCGAACCGAAATACGGTATTTTGGGACACTCTCTGGACATTTTTAAAAATCTGTTATTTTTCAGAATTAAAAATCCTTAAAAAATTCAGCAGGTAAATATAAGCACAACTGTAAAAAACGAGCCCATGAACAGTTACTTCCACCGCGGAACCGCGGCCAAAGCTTGCTTGGGCCGCGGCTCCGCGGCCGTACAGAGGCTATATTTTGTTATTTTTATACAGTAATGCTTATAATTGCTTGAATATATTTTTGGGTATTTTTAATCTGAGTCTAGTGTTGTATGTTCTGGAGATTGTTTTGGATTTTACGATTCGATCGGAATTTTAATTTCGTGTTTTTCCGGGTAATTTAGAAAGTATTAAAGTGTTCGAACGAGTATCATTAACTCACTCTTTCACGGGGTTTAAATCTTTCGGATATATGTACAAGTTTTGTGGTGGACCCTCTAGAAGACAACAAACCTTAACTCGATTATGTGACCGTCTTGAATTGCCCTTTGAACCTTAGGGTTTGGAGCAGTACGGCGTGCCACATGTGAGGCGTTGGCTTGACCCTTCTACGGCTGGACCGCTACTACTGTGACACACTTCGGATTTTTTGAACTCCGTTCAAGTGTTGAGCTTTAGGGAATTTTGGGTATTTGAACATTCGGTCGAAAACTTTAATACTGTCTATTTATCTGGAATCTGATACAATATGTGGAATTCATATAGTTTAGGCATGAAATACGAAGTATGTGATATTTCGCATTTATGATGTCTAAAGAGAATGTGGATTCCAAATATTGTAGTTTTACACTTTCTTTTCTGTGACCGTAAGTGTAGTATGTTCGATATCGCCGGTTTCGTTGCTATACATCAACGACAATCGGGGTATGCATACTTACTTACGTTGATGATATATGATATTATGTGTTGCTGAGATATGATGTGCAGGATTTTCGCGATTGAATAGCCGGTTTTTTTTATGTGAGATGAGAGTTTTATATTTTCATTCATGTAAATTCAAATGTAATGTAATATTCTTTTATTTGGGGCACTTCCGGGTTGAGGTTGATGTCACCAGTGTTGTATATTATTTACTTTTCCGCATTAGGATAGACCCAAGGAGGGGAGCACAAGTGACCGGGTTCTGGGGTTCAGTGGGAGGCCATCTCGAGGAGTCGAGACCGGGTCTCCTAAACTCCAGGATTGGTAGGGTCGCTTGCCGCTCTCGTAGGGGTCTAGGGGTGTGGGCTTGGCTATTCATCGCGACTGTGGAATCCGTATTTTCTATTATTGGCTAAATACTAAATACGGACGTCCTAGTATATCCCACATTATATATATGTTTCTGCTACCTGTGTTCTGTGATATCTGAGACGAATGATATATTATATATGAGATATATAGTAGACGTTGCTTATGTTTTTCACCCGCGCTAGTCTCGTCCCGGTATGCCGTTAGTTAAGTAACCTAACGGTGCATAACGGAACATTGCGGCGAATGCGGATGGCATAAGCGTACGTGTTATTTTCGTTTCTTTTTCTGTGATTGGCTTAAGGACTTAAATGATGGGATTACATTAATATGATTAATGAAAAGAAAATAAACCTAAATAGATGTTGTAGAATCAGATTTGAAAACCACTCGGCTCTTTATGAAAAAGCTGTATTTCAAAAACTGCGGAGCACAAGCCACTCCTTTTCAAAACCATTTGATTCTACGACGATATCAAGTTCAAAGCGTTACAGATTTTCTTAAAAATCATCCGCAACCCTCTGTCATTTTAGGAAGTAGAGTACTTAGTATTCGTGCTACGTTTGTTGATTTTAGTTAAGGCGCAGTGTACGGTAGCTAAGTGATGTCTTCCTACACTGCATATGATGCAGATTAATTAGGACATTCATGCGACTTTGTTGACCATAGTTAAGGGTCATATGGGTGGGTCTAATTGATCAAGAAATGACGGGTAGAACTTGACTGATACTTATGATTTGTTGATAATAGTTAAGGTCATAAGTACTAGGGGTAAAAATCACATCGGGAATTTCAAGTGTTGAGATTTGCAATGAGATTGCATACCTTCCATATGATGGTTGGATCCCGATCCCACTGTGGGCAATAGTTGCTCTTAGGAGAGTTTTGCAGTTTACAATTAGCTAACTCATTAGGTGTCTAGAAAGGTGTCAACGGGGCTACGCCTCTGGGAAAACGAGGTTTAGTTTAATTAGGTCCGTGCGAAAGCACGGGGAACCTCCCTCAAGTACCGACACTGGCCTGGCTGAACGGTTAGCGAAGTTGTAGACTGTAATTAATCCTGGCTAGTTTTCTTTTTAAGGTTTGAAAGAAAAACTTGATTAAAGCAGTGGGAGACATCGATTAGACAAGAAAATAACCAATCTGATCTATGCAAGAGCTTTCGCTGAGTGTATTCTTTTCTCTCTCTTAACGGCAGATACCAATGACTGGACTCAAGCTTCTACTAGATAAAAACAAACTGAATAAGACCAATTATAAAGACTGGCTGAGGAATCTGAAAATAGCCTTGACTTATGATAAAGTATCATATGTCCTCACGGCTTCAGCCCCGCCCACCCCCAGGTCCAAAATCCTCAGTTGCGGACATTGAAGTCCGCAAGACATGGGACGCTGACTATGCCACGGCTAAATGCCTCGCGCTTGCATCGATGGACAATACACATCAAAAGCAGCACGAGAATATGGACATTCAAACCATATTCCTCCATACAAAGGAGTTGTATGGAGAGCAATCCCGCGTATTACGATACGAAGCATCAAAGAAATTGTTTCAGATGCGAATGGCCTCTGGCACACCGGTAGGAGACCATGTTCTGAAGATGATAGCTCTTATAGAAGAGCTTGAGGACCTTGGATGGACAATGGACAATGAACAATATACGAATATTATTCTGCAGTCCCTCCCCTCCACCTTTGCTCAATTCATAGTTAACTTCAACATGCACGACATGGAGAAGGAACTACCTGAACTCCTTAATATGTTAAGGAGTGCAGAGAGCACTATGAAATCAATGAAAACTCCCGTTATGGCTATTGGGCAATCTTCTTCTTCTCGCCCAAAGGCTAAGGCCAAAGGAAAGAAAAAGAAGAAGCCCACCAATCCTAAGGGTAGAGTTAAAAAGGTGAAGGGAAAGGAAAGGTCCAAAGCTGGAGACTCGGAGAAAGGTGAATGTTTTCATTGCCACAAGACAGGACATTGGAAGCGCAACTGTACGGAGTACTTGAATCTCAAGAAGAAGCATGGGGATGCTTCCGCTTCAGGTGTGTTTGTGACAGAAAACTGTTTTTCAATAAACTCTGCTTCCTGGGTATTAGATACCGGTTCAGGTTCTCACATTTGCAATTCTATGCAGGGGCTGAGAAATAGCAAAGTTTTGAAGACATGTGACCATACCCTCCGCGTTGGAAATGGTTCCAATGTACATACAGTCGCAGTGGGAGAGTATCACTTGGGGTTGCCATCTGGGTGTATATTGGTTTTGAACCCATGTTATTTTGTACCAAGTATACTATGTAATATAATATCTGTTTCTTTGTTAGACAATGAAGGATATAATTTTGTATTGCAGAACAATATTATGAACATTCACCTAAATCAAATGTTGGTTGGGTATGGTACACTTAATAACGGGATATACGTTCTAAATCAACACACAGTTTTCAGTATACAACACATTAAGAAAAGAAAACTTTCAGAAATAAATGAAGCTTTTCTTTGGCACTGTAGACTTGGTCATATTAACGAAACAAGACTAAATAAGTTACACAAAGATGGATATTTAAACCCTTTTGAATATAAATCTTATGCGAATTGCCAGTCTTGTATCAAGGGTAAAATGACCAAAACTCCGTTTACCGGACACGGAGAAAGAGCTACCGAGCTCCTATGACTCATACATAGTGATGTATGTGGTCCAATGTCTACACAGGCTAGAGGCGGTTTTTCATACTTCATTACGTTCACTGACGATTTCTCAAGATTCGGTCATATATTTTTATTAAAGCACAAGTCCGAAGCTTTCGAGAAATTCATTGAATATAAACAAGAAGTAGAAAAACAAACCAGCTTGAGTATCAAGATGCTTCGATCAGATCGAGGTGGGGAATACCTTAGTACAGAATTTGCAAACTTCCTAAAAGAGAATGTGATTCTCTCTCAGCTCACTCCTCCTTACACACCACAGCACAACGGTGTGTCTGAACGACGGAATAGGACCCTATTAGATATGGTCCGATCCATGATGAGTGATGCTGAGTTACCCGTCTCATTTTGGGGGCATGCATTGGAGACTGCAACGTTTCTACTGAACAGGGTTCCAACCAAAACCGTGTCTACCATACCATATGAGATATGGCATGGGAAGAGACCATCTCTTAAGAGAATTAAGATTTGGGGTTGCCCGGCCTATGTTAAAAAGCAGAATCCGGACAAACTCGAGACACGGTCAGTCATGTGTAATTTTGTGGGGTATCCAAAGAATTCTTATGGATATCTATTCTACCACAAAGATGAACAAAAGGTGTTTGTTTCTCAGTATGCCACATTCTTAGAAAAAGAGTTTTTCACAGATAAAGATGATGGCAAGGTGGTGGATCTAGAAGAGGTTCTAGAGACACAAACTATAAATGACGACTTGGTTGAACCGGCTGTTGCAATAGAAACTGAGGAACCTCGGCCACTCCGTAGGTCTGGTAAGACTTCTCGCCCACCGGAGAGGTACTACGGTTTCCTCATTGATGGTGACAGAGAAGACTGCATCATGGATGATGATGATCCTACCAGTTTTCAGCAAGCTATCACGAGTGGTGACTCTGTGAAGTGGCTGGATGCCATGAGATCCGAAATGGAGTCTATGTGCACCAACAAAGTATGGACTTTGGACATTGTACCCCCTGGGGTAAAACCTGTGGGATGCAAATGGATCTTTAAAAGAAAGATTGGTGTAGATGGGCAGGTAGAGACCTATAAAGCAAGACTTGTGGTGAAGGGTTTTCGTCAAAGACCAGGTTTGGACTATGACGAAACTTTTTCACCCGTAGCCATGCTTAAATCCATTCGGATCCTACTTGCTATTGCTGCTCACTACGACTATGAAATCTGGCAGATGGACGTTAAAACAACATTTCTAAATGGAGATTTAGAAGAATGCGTTTATATGGATCAGCCAGAGGGCTTCATTGACAGTGGGAGCAGCGGGAAAGCATGTAGATTGCTTAAATCCATATATGGGTTAAAGCAGGCATCACGGAGTTGGAACATCTGTTTCGATGATGTTATCAAACAGTTTAATTTCATCAAAAATCCAGATGAACCTTGTGTTTATAAGAAGGCTGTAGGAAGAGCTGTCACATTCCTCGTACTGTACGTGGATGACATTCTTCTGATAGGAAATGATATCCCTATGCTACAGTCGGTCAAATCTTTCTTATCACTAAGGTTCTCCATGAAGGACCTGGGTGATGCCACATACATCCTGGGCATAAGGATCTATAGGGATAGATCCAAAAAGTATTGGGATTGTCCCAAACCAGGTACATCAACACCATCCTAAAAAGGTTTAGTATGGAAGACTCCAAGCGGGGTAGCTTACCCGCTTGCCATGGAGTCACTCTCTCCAAGGATTCTTGTCCAAAGACCGATGAAGAGAGAGCTCGCATGAGCATTATACCTTATGCTTCGGCAGTAGGATCTATAATGTATGCGATGTTATGTACACGCCCAGATGTAGCTTATGCACTTAGTGTTGTAAGCAGGTATCAATCCAACCCAGGGGAGAATCACTGGACAGCTGTGAAGAACATTCTTAAGTACTTACGAAGGACTAAAGAATTGTTCTTGGTGTATGGTAATGGAGATCTCCAAATGGAGGCCTTTACCGATTCGAGCTTCCAGAGCGATAAGGACGACAGCAAATCTATCTCAGGGTTTGCATTTACTCTCAATGGAGGGGCGGTAAGTTGGAAGAGTTCCAAACAGGATACCGTTGCAGACTCTATGATGGAGGCTGAGTACATTGCTGCAAATGATGCCGCCAAGAAAGCCGTCTGGATGAAGAAGTTCGTCTCGGAGCTAGGAGTAGTTCCAACCATTATTGATCCAATACCATTGTATTGTGATAATAATGGGGCTATGGCATTAGCCAAGGAGCCCAGGTCCCATCAGCCGTCCAGACACATCCTGAGGCGCTTTCATTTGATCCGGGAGATTGTAGATCGCCGCGAGATCGAGATTAAGAGAGTAGACACAAAGAATAACGCCGCGGATCCACTCACCAAGGCCCCCTCTCAGCCGCAGCATGAGCGACTTTTTGAGATGTTGGGTATGAGATACGCCAATAACTGACCTTAGTGCAAGTGTGAGATTGTTGGATATATGTATGTCCTAGAGGCCATTATGTGATAGTGGATGTATATATATATATATATATATATATATATATATATATATATATATATATATATATATTCAGTGTACATTCTTTCTCGACATGATAGTATGCTATCTGGTTCTTCTTTATCTGACATGTTGATTTGATCATGCTTTTTACTCATTCATACATGTTGATAAAGCCCTGAGGATATTGGCTTGACTACAGTGATCATGATAGAGATCATACTAGTGGGACATCTGTAGTTTATAAGCATATCCTGAAATGTTCCTAGTCGTGGATGTATCGAGACGGGGCATCGATATACCAGAATAGACTAGCGTATATGATACTAGACCCATATGATGGGCGATGGATGTTCCCACATTCATCGATGTTTGACATCAAGATCATATACGGGTGCTCAGTGGTGACTGGGTACACTGGACGGACTCACCGAGAACTCCTATATGGAATTATATCTATCGTCGGATAGCAGTTCTCAGGTGTCACTGGTACAGGTTAGTCTGTAGACTCGAGATCGTCATAGAGTCTTGTGTGCTCTCCCACTGTATTTTGATTACCACCCTACCACGGCTCTACTAAGGCGTGCAAACAGGTGGCCGTTGGGTACAGTCCCGAGACACACGAAGGCGATAAGCGATAGGAGGGGTTTCGTCTCTCCCGGTATTGGGAGTTGATGCTGTGCTGTGCTCGACTGGTTATATCAGTAAGTCCCTGGCTAGGGCTGTTGAGATTTACTGATAAGTGTTATCAGTAGTTTCTCGATCTGTTATAGACCATTCACCGGCACGACTTATTGAATTATTGGGGTCGACGTTACCATCCCTAGACTCGATATGCAGCATATCTGACGAAGAGACCGGACTGTACGGTAGTGTTGCCGGTTGGCTCGATGGGAGTTGTAGCAGGTTCGCTTGTTTTCTTCTGATCGCTCAATACCCGGGTGGCCGTTACGTTTAGCTGACCGCTTGCGGCTTGGGGGTGCTTGATATGATCATCACCCACTGCCGGCGTATTGACGAGTCTTAGAGTCCCACAAAGGAGTTACCTAGTCCAGGCGAAACGTTGTGGTGCGCATATGCGATACGCGCATGGACCCGATATTAATCGGGCGGCTTGCTTTTGGTTGGGTCGTATGTGATATGGCCGGATTGATAAATCAAGTGTTGATTTATCATTTAACCATTATTTTCTCACTAGAAATCCTTTCTTGTATTTTTTATGTATGCATGAATGTATGCATTCTTTCATGATTCATGCACATATGGATGTGCATGCACACACACATACATACATCATCTTTCATAGTTGTATATACATTGAAAATGGTGGCAATATAAGACTCACACCATGGTTTTATATATGGATTATTATTACATTTTTATTTGTTTTAAAAACAAAAGAAAAGATAAAGATTAACACATGGTTTCTACACTCTTCTTCACCTAACCATGTTCACCTACTTATTAACCATGGGTTAATCTTTCTTTTGTGTTTTAAACTCAAATACAATAATATCTTTATCATTTAACCATGGTTTGAGATGAAGGGCGAAAAATATATATACATATATTTTCCATTTTCTTCATAAGAGTTATTCTTTCACTCTTGTTCTAAAAGGCCATCATCTTCTTCCTCCTTCTTCTTTTGCTCTCTAGACTTTTGTAGTGAGCAAAATACTCATCAAGTTAGGTTTTTGAAGTGAGAAAAGCCACCACAACATCATTCTACACAAATCTTGCCCACTTGTTTAGAGTGTTATCTTCATTTCATTCTCTTGATAAAGTGAAGTTGCAAGCTTGGACAAAGGAGCTTCGAATGGATCGTCGTGGACGCTAGAAGACCCCGACCTAACCGTTTTCCAACTCTCAAGTGGCCAAGGAGTCAAGAATAGGGAGCTACAAAGGTTGTACTCTCAAAACCCTAGCCTTTGTTACTTGTATTGTTATGAAACCCTAATTTTTCTAAGATAGATCATTTGTATGCTTACTTAGCACCATAAAAATCCAATCTTTGGTACATGTGATGCTTCCAAACCTTTCATAGGGTTCTAGGTAAACCTAACACGTCCAACATGTGGACTGCCGTCACCGCCTGTTTGTATAATATTCTTTTGGGACACGACCGGGCTGAGGTCGATGTACCCGTTGTACATATTTTTCATTTCTTTACTAGGTTTACCCCGCGACGGGGTGCACGGATAGCCGGGTTCTGGAGGGCAACGGGTCCGCATCTCATGACTTTGAGAGGCAGAGGGGCCTCACTCAAGAATTGGCAGACTATTCGCTGCACTCGTACGGGGTACAGGTTGACCCAAGAAGGGGTGCTCAAGTTACCGGATTCCGTGAAGTGCAGGGTGGTCCATTCACTATGCTGTAAGGGGGCTGCCTCGCTTCAGGTTTTGGCGGGTAACTTACCGCACCCGTAGGGGTCTAGGTTTCATTGCACAGGCTATCGACACGACCAGGGGAACGTCGGGTTTCAGCTGCAGCTCTGTGAAACCCGGGGATCCCAGATTATCTGTATTGTTCTGTGATGCTTATTACTTTTCTGTAATGTTGCATATTATCACGCCTGGAGCGATTATTGTATATTGGTATATATACTAGTAGATGTTGTATATGTTTTGCACCCGCGCTAGTCCAGTCCCCGCTCTGTCGTTAGTTAAGTAACCTAACGGGTAATGACGGGACCCAGTGACGAATGCGGATGGCATATACGTACATTTTATTTTCGTTCTTTTCTGGTGTGATTAATTGATGAGACTGCGTTGATTTTGATCAATACAAAGGAAAACAAAGCTGTTTGGACGTTGTTGGAACAATTTTAAAAAGTGTTATTACAAAGACGTTTTCTTTTGTTTTGCACAGTGGTATTCAGTTGGAATATCATGCACCTCATTCGACGAGGTAAGGGCCGAGATCCCTTCACCGGGAGTGACCCCTTGGGCAGAAGTTTGCATCAGGGTAATAACTTCATTGTAGTCGATTACATGTTGCTTTGCATTACGGTATTCAGTTGAAATATTTTGCACCTCATTCCACGAGGAAAGTGTCGAGATCCCTTCACCGGGAGTGCCCTCTTTAGCGAAGGTTTTCGCCACTATATTTTCTAAAAAGCTATCAGGTTCCTTCAGCGAGATCAAGTTCATTACGTTAAAGGTTTTTCGCCAAAAACCAGTCGCAGACCTCCGTCATTTCATATGAATGGTCAGTAGTATTCAAGCTATGTTAGTTTGGCCCTTAGTCAAGACATATTGATTGGTAGCTGCTGGGGTGTTCACATGTTGCATAGATAGATGCATTGGTTTGGGACAGTCGTATTACTTTGTTGGCCCTTAATCAAGAGTATGTACGGGTGGGTTCAAATTAACAAGATAATGATGGGAAGAACTTGACATGTGACTTATGATTGGTTTGGCCCTTAGCCAAGGTCATAAGAGCATGGGGCAAAAATCACATCGGGAGTTTCTAAAGAAACTGAAACTTGCCAGGCATGCGCATACCTTCTGGAGTGTGATAACATGAGTGGATTCCTTCACGTTATCATACGATGAGAGTTGGATCCCGATTCCCACTGATGAGTTGGTTTACTCTTCGGGTGATCCCGATTGGTTCTTCTTTCAGGTTTGGAGGAGAATTTGACTATACGGTGGGAGGTTTCCTGATTAGATAAAGTGATAACCATTCTGATGTAGGTTAGAGTGCACGCAGAGTGTTTCTTTTCTCTCTCTCTTTGGTAGCGACCTTTGACCGACCCTAGACTATGACTCAGTGACCAAGTTGACCGAACCTTCTTAAAATACTGGCTTTTGGATTGTCTAAGTTGCATAAGTCATTGCCGCTCCTTTTACCTTTTAAATTTCTCAGAACACCTCGTATCACTACGAACATCCACTTCCATTGGATAGATCCATCGTATGGTTATATACGAACTCGAAGGGACTTCTTCGAGGATGGATCCAGGTTCAGGAGAAATTGAATTGGTTTATTCGGTTGTCTTTTATTATCACCTTCTCTCAGGTTGCGAGGGCTCCTTAGTTTAGGAGAGTACACCTATTACGCTTATTGGATAGTCTTCTTCCAAACCATATGCAAGTGCCAAAAGGTAGGGAATGAAGAAAACCAATTAGCCTAAATAGGGTGTACAGAAGGTAATAAGTAAAGACAAAATAAAAGGATTAGAAAGAGGGCAAAGTAAATTGCGACTGCTATCATTCACGACCAAACCGCGTACTTCATCGCCACTCCTACTTCACCTTTGCTTTTTTCCCCAGTTCGGGAGAAATAGAATAAGGTATTATTCAGTTGTCTTTTATCATCACCTTCTCTCAGGTTGCGAGTACTCCTTGGTTTAGGAAGGTACACCTATTACGCTTATTGGATAGTCTTCTTCTAAACCATAGGCCGGTGCCGAACGGTAGGGAAGGAAGAAAACCATTTAGCCTAACGATGGTGTACAGAAGGTAACGACTAAAGATAAATAAAGGGATTTGGAGAGATGGCAAAGAAATATACGGTTATAGTCATGAATTGGGTTATGGAAGAGGCATTACTAAGAATACCAGGATACCCCTACAAAACATTTTCATGTTTCAGTTTCACTGTGCATTGTTAAAGGAAAACTGATTTTCCGATTAGATACTTACTCCAGGGTATGTATTTACCAGGTCCGATTCTCACATCTGTATGGTTTTACAGATGATGCGTGGGAGAAAGTTATTGGGAATTAGGTGATCATCCTCATTATATCGGAATTCGTTGTAATTGGTGATATTTGAGGAAATCGCCTGGGTTTTTGCCGGACGACATGTATTTGGTTTTGATTATCCGTTGTTGTGCACCAATTTCAAAATGATATATCTGTACGTTTATTTTTATAAAGTGAGATATAACTTTTTGAAATTATGTCCGTGACATTTACCTATATCAGTTGACGATTGGGTAAGGAGCATTGAACAACGGAGTAGTTTTTAACCATAAGTACAGTTTTCAACCTACGATGCACAGGTTTTGAGTTATTCGACTCAGGGGATTCATACAGAGTATTGTATGCTTTCCAGTGTCCATCAGGACAAAGGGGTTGGTTCTCGTACTATGTTCTGTTTACTTATGACTTCTCTAGTTTTTAGACAAGTGTTTTGTAGAAATACAAGGTCTAAGTTTTGAGAAGTTGTGGGTATAGGAATAAAGTAGAGAACCAGATGTCGCAAGTATCGGGATTCTTCAAAGAGATCGAAGATGTAGATACTTGTGATTGGTATTTAGTTGATAGTAATGGTTTTGAGAAACTTGTTTCTCTTTCAGGTTACTTATAATTGGATGGATTCCTAAGTTGAGTAATGTTGATTAGCCTCTCTCCATTAAGTTGATATGCACTGGAGACAGCTGCATGATTAGAATCTGGTTCCAATTAAATAAGTGCCAAAGTTTCTATATTGGATATAGAATGGTTCATATCTTAACGATGTTAAGGTACGGGGAGTTGTCCGGCTTATGCTTAAAACCAGACTCTGGATAACTCAGGGCACGTTTCTGTAATGGCAGTTTGCGGGTTGGCACAGGCCATGACGAGGGTTGACTTCCTACCATCTGGAAGATCAATAGTGATATTGTTCTTGACTCGCCACAGTTTTAGTAAAATGGATTTTTTCAGAAAACAGTAGTGGGAGTATGGTAGAACTGGAAGTGATTCCAGAACTGCAAACGATTACGGAAAATTTAATAGGACCTATAGATTCAATCAGGTTTGACATTCCATTAGCCACTCCACAGATATGGTGGGTAACCTCAGGCACCCGAGAGGTACTTTGGTAGCCTCAAGGACGGTGGCAGGGAGGTTCTTACCCAGACTTGACACTACTGTTGTTCCAGGCTACGAGACCCGGCAGGAGGTTAAGTATAGCGTCGTTCTAAACTAGCTTTAGAAGTGCATGTATATATTATTCTGCCAGAGGGTTGTTGTGGTCAGTGGGAGCAGCGGAAGCAAGTGGTCAAGTAGCTTATGTCTATTTATAGACTAAAGCAGATATAGCGGAGATAGATCATCTAATTTTGATATGACAGTCATGGGTTTGACTTCATCAGAATAGGGGATGGATCTGTTTAGAAGGTGGTAGGGTGTGATGTCCTGGTATTTGGATGATATACACAGAGTAGGAAGTAAAATTCCTATACTACGATCAGTTATACTGTGGTTGTCACACAGTTGTTACTCCACACAGGATATGGATATAATATAAGACATTCTGGTTACTAGATCTATAGTTTTAGATCTAGATTTGGGTAGTTTCCCAATTTGGGTACTTTGACAGTATTCTAAAGGTAATTAGAATAGTTGACTCTTGGCATGGTGGTGTACCTGCAGGTGATGGAGTCACCCTCTCTAAAGGTGTCTTACAGACTAAAGGGGAGAGGGATGTGCATGATTGGCAGATCACTTGCTTAGGCAATTGAGTCAATTGTGAGGTGTCAAGTACCACACCAGATGTTGTTTTTGCACTAGATGCAATAAGTTTATATTAATCCAATCCTGGAGAAACATTCGGAGGCAGTTTTAGAACATAAGTGGATGTTCTACGGATTTGATGACGGCAGCCTCCTTCGGGAGACGGTTATCATTCCAGGCTTCAAAGGTGACATGGATGACAGAGTGATTGTCAGGGTTATAGTTTTCCCTCTGACAAAGGGAGCAGTATTATGGACAGGTGGTCCAAGAGGATACTGTGGGAGGCATGGTGCTGGACACTGATTAGTTTCAGTTATCGATACAGTCTAAGAAGTTTGGATTTGGAGTTCATTTATGAACTAGGTCCCATCAGATATCCAGACATATTCTAAGACATGTATTACTCAATTCGGGAGATGGCTTTCTCCGCGAACTTGAGATTAAGAGAGATATAGAAAGAAACATCAGGACGGATCCACTCATTGAGGCTATTTCTCGAACACAAGAGTTTTACAAACGAGCTTTGTGAGACTGATTAGTAGAGGAGTTGGGTGTTCGGTATCACACGGGCTGTGAGTATGCGACATCGCAATAATTAGCCTTAAGTGCAGGTGGGAGATTGTTGGATGCAGTGCCCTCAAAGTCAATTATTGGATCGCAGGTACGTGATTGCAATGATTGAGGGAGGACCTATACCGGTAGGACAGTCTTACTCGAGATGATAGTATGCTATCTGGTTTGCCTTTATCAGTCGTGTATAAGTTCAGGTGACTGATCACTATTACACGTTGATAGAGCCCTTAGGATCTTGCTTGACTACCAACAGTATGATGGCGATCATATACGTGAGAGTTGGATAGTCTATAAGCATATCCTTAATAGTGGTCCCTAGTCGTGGGAGTTTCGATACAGGGCATCGATACTCCGGAGTAGACTAGTGTATACAGTCGAGACCCCGACGAGGGGCGGTGGCCGGTATCACAAGCCACTGGTGTCAGTTGGATCTCCTAAGATATATACAGGTGCTCATTGGGTTATGAGTACACCGGACAGGACTCGCCGGGAACCTGCTAGTTGGTATTTATACCTAGCGTCTGATAGCAGTTCCCTGTTGACACGTGTACAGGTTAGTTCATCGATATGAGGTCGTCATTTGTCTCGTGTGAGTTCCCACTGTGCTTTGATTTCTACCCTACCACGGCTTAAAGGAGTCGTGCAAACATGTCTTTTTTGGGTACAGTCTCGAGCCATATGGAGGCAAGTGAGCGGATCGGTAGTGGATTCGTCTCTCCCGGTTGTTGGGGTAAAAATTTACACCCCCGTTGACCGAGTCAAAGTCAAGGTCAACCCCAAGCCAGGTGGGCCCAAACCCAGGTCAAGCGGGCCCATGCCCAAGTCGAGCCCGCGGCCAGCCTCCTCCATGCTAAAATATAGATCATGTAATAAATAATTTTTATGTAATTTTTTATACATGAATGTATGCAAAATGGGCATAAAGCAAATATTTTGTAAGCCCATGGCTTATGTGCAAAAAATGAAATGGCACATGAGCCATGGGATGGCTAAAATGCCATTTTTGTGAAGCCCAAGGGGCTATATGCAAATATGTAAGCCTATAAAAAGCAAAATGATGATGAATAAAGGAATATACTTTTCATTCTCTCCACAAAAATTTTAGATCTGAGATCTTTTGTGCCTCCTTCTTCTTCAAGGTTCCAAAACCTTCTTCTTTCTTTTGAATTAAATCAAGAGTTTTACTCTTTCTCTTCAAAAACTAAGTAGTTTTCCACCACAAAACCCATAAAGGGGAGCTCAGATCTCCCATCAGATCTCAAAAAGGAGAGATTTTGAGATTTCACATCTCTCGATCTTCAAGATCCAGCAAGCAACAGGAGGAAGAAGAAGAACCACTTCCATTAAACCCAAAACACATTCAGGAGCCCGACTCCTCTCTGATTTCTCTTTTGAGAAATCTTTTTTTTCAGGCTAAAAGCCTCTTGCGCACCTGCGCGCTTGCGCAAGTGCGCAAAGCGCCCGCGTGCCGACACGTGGCCTGCGCGCAACGCGCATTGCGCAAAGCGCCCGCGTGCCGACACGTGGCGCGCGCGCCTGCGCGCAACGCGCATTGCGCAAAGCGCCCGCGTGCCGACACGTGGCGCGCGCGTGCTTGCGCACAGCACCTAAGCGCACAACGCTCAAGGCGCTGGCCCTCACGCATCCCTTGGATGCCTTTTCCCCCTCTTTTTATGTACATACATATACATATACATATGTATACAAATTCACACACATACATACTCCGCCACATTCTCCCCCTCCAAAAAACTCTGCGTGGCTCCCGATATATCCAAAACCCCCTTTCAAAACAAAACACACGCACACTGCACATTGAGTTCGCATGACCAATTTAACCCGTTAATCGGAGGTTCCCTCGCCCCAAAGGCGAGGGGTAATTAACGGCAGCTTAGTCCGCGGCTGCCGGAGATTCGGATCCCCACAATCATTAAACCCCGGCCTACCCTAGGCAGGGGGAATCTGTAGTACGCCTGACAAGCGTGCGTGCATTCCCATCTCACTGGGGTGACGAAAAACACCCTACACCGGTATTGGGGGTGAGATCGCACTGTGTCTAGGAGAGCCATTACACAAAGCCCTCGGCCGAGGCAGGAGATTTACTGGTAGGTACTCCAGTAGTATTTCAGGGTGTTCTGGGCTACACTCTGACACGACTTATACCGCTATTGGGGGTCTGACGTTACCAGCCCCTAGGCCCGATATGCGATACTCATAGACGAACGGACCGGACTATATATATATTGTCACTGATAGGCTCAGTAGGGTTCCAGGATGAGTTCGCTCATCGGCTTCCCTTGAGGTCAGTACATGGGCAGCTGTTACGCACAGCTAGTGCCGCTGACGTGCTTGTGGTTAAACTCACTGTCAGGGTATTGACGAGTCTTTAGAGTCCCCCACAGATAGTTTCCCAAGTTCGGGCGAAACGTTGTAGAGGCCGTATGGTTTTATGGCAGGGTTCGGAAATGCACGTGCACTTGTGCACGTGTCATATTTCGGGCAGATAATACTGGTGGGCTTTGGTTTAAGCCGGATCCATGTATTATATTGAGTCGGAATATTTTAGTCTCTCGTATTCGTATTCGGTCGGAATACGGATACAGGTATGTATATACAGGTGAGGGGTATTTTCGTAATCCGTTACGAGAATATTTTAGAAGATGTATTTCTTTTTGGATTAATCATTTTGGTTTAAATGATTATTTTGTTTGGAAATGGTGACTCATTATGGATGACACATTTATTCTAGCATGTTCTTTAGTGACTCATGCTAATGAGTCACTAAGTGAGTCATGAAGAATTAATGTGTTTTGTTTTGGGTTTGGATATCTGAGGAGATATTTTCTTATGGTTTTGATTATATAACCTCATATATCTATTCACAAGAGAAGAAGATGATAACACAAGTATTTGAGCTTAGTTTTCTTTTGGCTCACTAGTGTTTCTTGAGCTCACCATTTCCAATCCTAAACATCTTCTTCAACCCCCACCCTAACCCTCTCATGTGATGAGAACCCTAGGTTGTTTGAGACAAAGTATTCTACTCGTTCTCTATTTCATCTTGGTCATCTCTTTTAGCAGACTTGATGACCGAGTTGCCTCTGTATAGAGGCGGGAAGCCCGTTTAAAGATCCGTAGATGTGGTGCCACCTCGACGAGGAGACAGGAGATCGGAGTTACCGCGAGGAGCGTGGGATGATGGCTAAAGGCCGAAGGACTCGGATCGATCGGTATAGCCTTTCTACCTCTTTACAATTTGTTAGTTTAGCGTTAATGGCAAGATCTGGGTTATAGTATGTGATAGCGCCAGTTATAAAAGTTTATGTTCCGCGTTTGGCGTCAGAATGATGGCCGGGGCACTACCGTAGACTTACAAATAGATGACCCTATGAGCGTGGCCCGAGCTTCCTGGCAGATCGCTGGTCTCCGAGCTTGGCACCGGGTACGGGGCTACCCGGGCGTCGGGCTGGTCGTTTGAGGAGGCAAGCATGATTTGGCCGATGGTCAGTTCGGCGGGAGGTGGACGCTGCTCCTGTTCACGGTCGGCCTGCCGTTTATACCTTAAGTAAGCGGCGAGGTGCCCCGATCGGATGGGCTCCTCGATGTAATCCCGGAGTTGCTTGCAGTCCTCGGTGGCATGGCCCAGCATCCGGTGGAAGGCGCAGTAAGGGCCCCGATTCCGCTTTGAGGCCTGACACGGGATTGGAAGGAACTTGAAGAACCCTTCGCCTTTGGCCTCCTCCAGTAACACTGCGAGGGAGACGTTGAGCGGGGTGTACTCCTGGAACTTTGGGTGATAGGGCTGCTGACGCTCCGGCCTCTCCTCCCGAGCCCTCTTCTTCTGGTCGGACCGATCCGCGCGGGGGAGGTTCACGTTCACCTCGGACTCTAGCTGAACCTCGCGCTCGGTCCATGCCTTGACCTCGGCCATGGTCTTAGGCTGTGCCAACGTAAAGGAGCGCAGCCACTCCTTGTGCCTCAGACCAGATCTGAGCGCCGTGACGACGGTCTCATCCCAGTGCTCGGGAACCTCGAGGAGGGCGTTGTAAAAGCGGGTTATGTAAGTTTTGAACGTCTCCTTGTCTCCACTCTTAGTTATGAAAAGGTAGTCGACCGTGCGCTTCTGCCGACGGTTCCCAACGAAGTGGTCGAGGAACTGAGTAGCCAGCTCGTCGAAGGTTGAGATTGAGCGAGGCTCGAGTCCTCGGAACCAGTCCCGACCAGAAAGGACGAGGGTGGCTGGGAATGCCCTGCACTGGGCGGCATCGGAATGGTCCTGGAAGCTCATTCCCGCGGTGAAAGCATCCAAATGGTCTTTGGGGTCGGTTTTCCCGTCGAACAGAGAGACCTTCGGGGGTTTGTTGCGCGAGGAGACGTGGACGGCGAGTAGTTCCTCGGTGAACGGTTTGGTGAGCGAGTCGGCGGCGTACTCGGCCCTGTCGGCCGAAAGGTGACCTTCCCAGCGCATGCCCTCGATCTTCTTCTCAAGGGCGTCGAGTCGGCCGTGGTACCCAGAGGACTCGACGCCTCGTGATCCCTAGCCCCCGCTGTGGGAGACCTGCGTCTGGGCACGGCTCCGGTTCCTCTCGATGAGGTTCCTCAGATCCCCGGGCACGGTGGCTCTCGAGCCGTCGTGGCGAGCCCCTTCTGTGCGACCCTGTCGGGAGAGTGGGTACCGGTCGTGCCTGTGGGCAGGCGAGGTGACCGACATCTCCTCACGGGGGCAAGGGTCGCGAGGAGGTTCGAGGCGTGGTGCTCCGGCGGCGGACTTTGGGGTTGAGCCGCGAGGTGCCCAATGGGCCTCGGGGAGTACCGGTCCGTGAGATCCGTGGTCGGGAGTCGCAGCCAGCCGGTGGTCGGCCAGAGCATTCACGATGGGGAGGAGCGGCGAGGTGGGGCCCAGGCCCGGCCGTTTGGGCGCGGACGAGCGCCTCCACGAGGGACTGTAGCCGATCTATTCGGCTGGTGAGGACGTGGATGATGGCCGCCGTAGGGGGTTCATCTGTGCCTCCGGTGAGGGGGAGGCGGCGGCTGGTACCCGAATTTTCAGGATGGCCGCTTGCCATGTGGATGAAGATCGGAAGGCCAACTTTGTTTTTTCGTGGAGTTTGCGATTCCCACAGACGGCGCCAACTGATGAAGGTCCTTTTCAGATCTCCTTCAGATGTTGTCTTCCGTCGATCTCCCGATGGATTCTGAAGGGGATCCCCTGTTGTGTGTGGGTTTCAATGGATTTTGAGGAGGTTTGGTGATTGGAGGAGTTGGACGCCAAGTATCTGCAAAGAAGTCCCGGGATGGTTTGACGCCACCGATGACCCTCCGACGATCAAGTTAGTACTAGATCCGAGCAGCGTAATGGCTAAGTGAGTCAAAAATGGCTTACTTGACCCCTCTGTGATGGGTGTTTATATAGCGGTGGTGGCACGCAGCAGCAAGCGAGAGAATCTCGTCTGCAGTCATGCTCCCGACGTCACGCCCGTGTAGAGAGTGGATCGCCCATTAATGGAGATCGCGGGGGCGTGGAACGTGGGATGTTGCTGGCGGAGAATCCGCGCATGGCGAGATTCGCGGAGCGGCGGTTATGCCTGTGAGCGGTGGATCTGGTCGGAGGATCGAGGAAGACGGCCTCGGCCGGGGGCTCGGGGACGAGCGAGAAAGCCGAGGAGTCTTGGTCTTGTGGCAGTTCGGGGCGAGCTGAGGGGACGAGGAGGCCAATCTGCGGGGAGCCCCGAGGGGGGCTAGCTTGTGATTGCAGGTCGGGTACAGGGGAGGCCTGTTCGGCCTCGGTGGGCCCTTTCTTCCGGGTCATGGGACATGCCATCCGCCACGTGTCTTGATCCCAGGCGTCGCCAATATTGAGCATCATCAGTTTTGGTGATAATTTATCACATGTCTGACTAACAGTACTAGCCTCCAGGTGTTTGTGCTTCTGCATCACACGCCTATTGTGCAGTTTATGGAGTTGTTTTCATTGGGGCTGTGCTGCAAGAAGCAGCAAATGAGGAAGGCAGTCAATTGTTGAGCGAATGGACTCAAATTCATCGTGTTCTGTTTTATGTCCATGGATCTGTAGTGTTTTGTTTTATGTCCATGGATCTGTAGTCGATAATAGTATTACTGTATTAGGATTTAAATGTTGCTGTAAACAAACTCATGATTTTCAAGCCGTAGAGATATTGGTCTGGGCTAAAAAAAAACTCATTTTAATAATTAATGGGTAAATTTTATTGAAATATCATGTACTTCCACCGTTTTTAAGATAAATAACATGACCTTTATAAATTACGAATAAATACTATAAATTATCTTTGGTTATTACACGAAAATATCATGCATACTTATCTCACAGGTACCATTGTAGAGGTCAAGTAACCTTCATGTGACCAAAGCATTGTAGTTTTAGCCTTAAAGATTTTTAAAGGAATTTTTTCTTCTTTATTTTGGCAGCATTGGCTTGTAAGTCCTAAACTAAACGCACATCACACACAATCCACCGATGCATAAGCGTACAACATACACCCAGGGACCCACGAACTTACTCGGAAAGCGTTAATTTGGGGGCCATTATTCTTTTTCATTCCGGTCACCTTCTAGGTTTTTGGGGTTCGCACTCTGTATGGCTTTGAACCCCGCCTTTCATGCTCGCACTCGCCATATTGAAATTGACTACCATTTTATACGTGAACTTTTGAAGCGAGGGGCTTTAAGTATACAACACGTGTCATCCGACGATTGAATTGCTGACATATTTACGAAAGGCTTGACATGGGAAAGCATGACTTGTTTAAGTTCCAAGCTCAAGTCGTCTCGCATGCGGGGGTGTGAAGAGAGTCAGAGTCAAATGTGAATGTAAAATGAGCTAGTATAAGAATTGATTTCTTTCCTATCTTGTATCCTTAATATTAGTTACCGAACCTGCAATATCGTTCAGGGTGTGGTTGCCAAAGATTTTTTAAGAATTGATTCCTCTTCTTTCCTTGTTTAGATTTATACTATTATGTGCATATGTACATAGCCCAAGGCAATTAATTTTCATGTAGAAAGAGAACGATTATAAGAAAGAGGAGGTGGAAATGAGTTTCTAAAGAAGATTCATCCTCACAATGGCGATATAAATAATGGTCATCTAACAGTCATACCACCTCTATAATAATGGTCTTTTGAAGATAAAAGATGGGTGGCATTTTCATGCATTAGCAGTTCATGGTATTTAAATGTAGCTTATAATGGTCAAAATTCATGGTATTTTTTGTGAAATTTGCTCATAGCTAAGGGGCTGTTTGGTTGTAGTATTTGTGTGGATTTTGCACTATTTGTATTCTAGAACCGGATTAGAGAGGGATTAGAGGATATTGTGTTTGCTTTTAGGATTAGGCAAGTTTGGATTTGGTTGTTTTTAGTGAGGGGCCCATAAGAATTCAAGGATCCTCGAATCTTTTTTGCCTGGATTCTTGTGAATTGAAGCCAAATACATGTGAAAGTGATGCGCTCGTCTAGTAATGCAGTCTATGTAAGTTCGAAAATCGAATATTGCCCTACGACTAGCAAGTTGCCTCGGGCTCAGTTGAAGAAAGATTCCGACCCTACTCTTATAGGTCTTTCATAGATGCACCCGGCATAGCCATTCTCCACTTGTTGTTGGCAAAGGCACGATCGTCAGTTCCTTTCTTCGCTATACTTGACTTGGTCTCCGTTCCGCTCGGGTTGGAGATTGACTCCCCCCTCTCTTCACTTCACTGAGCGGTCATTTAGGGGCCTTAGCTGGTGATCCGGGTTGTTTCCCTCTCGACGATGAAGCTTATCCCCCATCGTCTCACTGGTCGACCTTGGCCCGTAGGTGCAAGGGCCCAAGATTCTTTTGAGACGAATGAATGCCGATGAAAGGAAGGCTCGGTAGCTTACGAGTTTACGTCCATCCCTGATCAGGTACAGTTTCCTTTCTTGATGCGCCCTTGTAACCGTTACCCGAATTCGCGCAAGTGTGTCCACACCCTCAGTTATGTCGGCATATATAGATTCTCCATCTGCTGCCAACAGTCTTTCTTCGGAATTCTACTGAACGACTTTCTCAGCGCCTCCGTTTGTTTTAGCAACTTATCCCACAGTCTACTCGCCAAGCCGGCGACGACAGAGGCTTGCCTGGAAAATCCTAATGAAATTAATAGAATTTGATTTTCTTTCTCAAATCCAAATCCCACATTTTTTAGGGGCTGTTTGATTGTAGGATTATGAAATTTGGATTCCCAAATAGTACAATTGAAAAAAATCTGGATGGGCAAATTTTGTGTTTGGTTTGTATTGGATTTACACTGTTGGATTTGTAGATCCTTGTAATTTTTGTTTGGTTGGGAAACTATAAGCAAGATTAGGAGATTTTTTAATAACATAAAGTACGTGGTGTAGGGTTAGCTTAGCATCTTAGCAAGGTTTAAGCAAGCATCAATCATGCTAATTTAAAATTTTGGGGTGCTAAACAAACCCTAACCAAGATCTTAACTAGAGACTTAGGGTTAAACATAATATGTAAACAACTTTACATCTAAGTGAATTCAGAATACAACCTTTGTAGACTGGTCCTTCACTTCTAAAGCTCCGTGTAGTAGTCCTTTCCGCCTAGTAGTGAATATCCGAACTCTAGTAAGGATCACATGAAGAAATGAATAAGCTTGCTCAATACCTTCGAAGCCGAAGATGATCTATATCGAGAAGACTCAAGCTCATGCTACCTCTTCACTAATGGTGAGATTAGTGAAGCAAACACGCTATACTAAATGACTAATAGTAGAGGATGATAAAACAGGAATATTGCTCACTTTAGATTTGATTTTCTCATTTTATTTCATCGCTTTGTCAAAAACTAGAAATCTTCAAGAGGAAGAAGAAGATGAAGTGATGAAAGAATCATTCTCTTTGTTAGAAATGCAACCATGGGTGAGTATATCACATACACTAACCCATGTAGAGAGTTAACCATTATGTATGGTTAATGGTTAGGTCAAATAAATATCTTAAGTAAAAACAAAGAAGTGGACTAAGTCAAAGCTTATCTACAAGCTTCTCCAAACTTCTAGCCACAAATTAATTCCACTAATTTGTAATTACTTAATAAATATTAAACCCTAACATTAACCCTAGCATGGTGTAAGTCTCATACATACATGTTGCATGTGTAATCTAGCGTGACACACTAAAATATATCACATATATTTATGTGTGCAAAAAGAATACAATTAATATATATCACATATATATATATCAATGTATCATAATGAGAAAAATGGATACTTAAGTGAGCCAATATTAGTTAATGTAATTTAATATATCAAATATATAATTAAACATTAAATTATTAAATCAATAATTGATTTAATAATACGGTCGTATTTCATATAACCGACTAATATCCAATGTATCGAATCAACAACTTGATCCGATAACCCACCTATATCACATACAACCAATCGATACACAAATCACGAGAATAGAATGCGGTATCATATACACCTATTAATCTCGGTCCCGCACATATCTCATATGTGCTCCTACTCCGTTTCGCATGAACCAGGAAATCTCTGTGTAGGACTCTAAAGACTCGTCAATACGCCGGCAGTAGGTGATGATCATATCAAACACCCACAAACCGCAAGCGGTCTGCTAAACATAACGGCCACCCGGGTATTGAGCGATCAGAAGATCAACAAGCAAGCCTGCTATAACTCCTGTGAATCCAATCAATAACACTACCGTACAGTCCGGTCTCTTCGTCAGATATGTCGTATATCACGGCCTGGGGGTGGTATAACATCAGACCCCAATAGCCTAATAAGTCATGCCGATCCAAGGTCCATAACGGTTCAAGAAACTACCGATAACACTTACCAGTAAATTTCAGCAACCCTGGCCAGGGATTTCCTGTTATGGCCAATCGAGCATAGCGTAATATCAACTCTCAATACCGGAAGAGACGAAACCCCTCCTATCGCTCATTGCCTTCATGTGACTCGGGACTGTACCCAAAAACCATCTTTTTGCACGATCTCTTGACCGTGGTATGGTGGAAATCAAAGCACAGTGGGAATCACACAAGACTCTATGACGATCTCGGGTCTACAGACTAACCTGTACCAGTGTCACCAGAGAACTGCTATCCGACGATAGGTATAATACCATCTAAAAGTTCTCGGCGAGTCCGTTCAGTGTACCCAGTCTCCACTGAGCACTCGTATACCTTCTCTGATGTCAAACACCAATGGATATGGGATCATCCATCGCCCATCATATAGGTCGAGAAGCGCATACGCTAGTCTACTCTGGAATATCGATGCCCTGTCTCGATACTCTCTTGACTAGGAACTATTATAGGGTGTACTTGTAGACTACCCTTGGCCCCACTAATATGATCTCCATCATAGTCCTGGTAGTCAAGTACACATCCTAAGGGCTTTGTCAACATATGAGAGCAAGACAGCATTACCTATACAAGTCAACATGTTAAGACAAAGAACAACCGGATAGCATACTATCGTATCGAGCAAGAAAGTCCTTCCTATATATGTCCAAGCATCCACTACTTTATACATCCCATGTACAATAATGGCCTCTAGGGCATCATATAACTAACAATCTCTCATTTGCACTAAGACCATCTGTTGTAGTATCCAATACCCAACAATATAGCAGTGGTTGTAGTATCCCATACTCAACCATCCCAAAATCTCTCAAATAGTATTTTTGGAAGCAGGCCTTGGTGAGTGGATCCGCCGTGTTAACCTCAAAATCTACTTTCCTCACCTCGATCCCTTGTAGATTAACCATCTCCCTGATCAGGTGATACTTGCCTCAGAATATGTCTGGAACGCTGATGGGACCTCCGTTCCTAGGCCAAAGCCACAACTCCATTGTTGTCACAATAATAGTTATTGGACACTCAATGGTAGGAACCTTGTTCATCTCATGAACAAGAAATGTCCAGACAGCCACTTTGGCAGCATCATTGGTAGAAATGTATTCAGCCTTTATCGTCTAGTATGTCTCGGTATCAGGCTTGGAACTCTTCCAACATACCGTTCCTTCGCTGAGGGTAAAGACAATGTCTGCGACTGACTCTCAGTCGAACTTATCACTCTGGAAGTTGGAACTAAGAACTTTCTTTTAGTGCTTCTTAAGTACTTTAAGAATGTCCTCCACAGCTTTCAGTGATTCTCCTAAGATCCGATTGATTCCTAATTACTACACCTAGTGAGTTAGCTACATCTGGTCCGGTACATAACATCGCATACTCTGATAGAGCCTACTGCCGAAGTATAGGTGTATCCCTTGCATACGAGCTCTCTCTAAATCAGTCTCGGAAGACATCTTTTTGGAGAGAGTGATTCCTGAGGTAGTGGGAGAACCACCACGCTTAGAATCCTCCATACTAAACACCCTTAGTATGGTGTTAATGTACCTGAATTTGGGACACTCCCAATATCCATTTAGATCTATCACCATAGATCATAATCCACAAGATATAGTAGGTATCATTCAGATCTTCTATTGAGAATCTTCGTGATAAGAAGAGCTGGACCGAGTGTAGCATAGGAAACCATTTCCTATCAAGAGTATGTCATCTACGTACAATACGTGGAAGACAACCTTACTCTCTACAATCTTCTTGTATATACAAGGTTCATCTACCATTTTGATAAAGTCAAACTCTTTGACTGCCACATCAAAACATATGTTCCAACTCCCCGATACTTGCATTGATCCTGATAGACATAAGCATAGCTTTGAAAGTCTCAACTTTTCCATCTATACCAAGAATCTTCTCAAGATCCATTTGACCCAATGGGTTTTACCCCTTAAGGTGCAACATGCAAAGTCATATTTTGTTGGTGTACATGGATTCCATTTTTGATCGCATAGCATCAAGCCATTTCACAGAGTCGCCACTTGTGATGGCCTGCCTGAACCTAGTTGGGTCATCATCAACCATGATGCAATCCTCGCTCCCACTGTCACCGAGAATACCGTAGTATCTCTCAAGTGGATGAGGAACCCTACCAGATTCGCGGAGAGACTGAGGTTCGTTGGAAATTATTGAATCCTTTAGTTTCACCAAATCATCAGCTGTTAGTTTGTCTAGCTGGACCTCCTTCCGGTTCTACCTTATGACCATAAATTTCTTTACAAGAAATACCTTTTCTCAAAAGGTGGCATGCTGAGAAACAAAATACCTTTTGCTCCTCAGATTGGTAGAAGATATCCCTGTTGGAGATAGTGCCCTCAGAGTCAATTATTGGATCACAGGCACGTGATTGCAATGATTGAGGGAGGACTTATCCCGGTAGGACAGTCTTACTCGAGATGATAGTATGCTATCTGGTTTACCTTTATCATCGTGTACTGCTTTAGGTGACCTGGCATGTCGCTATTACACGTTGATAGAGCCCCTAGGATTCTTGCTTGACTGCCAACAGTATGATGGCGATCATATACGTGGGAGCTGGTAGTCTATAAGCACATCCTTAAAAGGTCCCTAGTCGTAGGAGTTTCGAGACAGGGCATCGATACTCCATTAGTAGACTAGTGTATACAGTCGAGACCCCGACGAGGGGCGGTGGCCGGTCTCACAAGCCACTGGTGTCAGTTGGTTCACCTAAGATGTATACAGGTGCTCATTGGGTTATGAGTACACCGGACAGGACTCGCCATGAACCTGCTAGTTGGGATTATACCAGACGTCAGATAGCAGTTCCCTGGTGACATGCGTACAGGTTAGTTCATTGACCTGGGGATCGTCATTTGTCTTGTGTGAGTTCCCACTGTACTTTGATTACTACCCTACCACGGCTCAAAGGAGTCGTGCAAACAGGTTTTAGTTGGGTACAGTCCCGAGCCACATGGAGGCAGTGAGCGGATCTTCAGGGGTTCGTCTCTCCCGGTATTGGGGGTGAGGTCGCGCTGTGTCTAGGAGAGCCATTACGCAAAGCCCTCGGCCGAGGCAGGAGATTTACTGGTAGGTATTCCAGTAGTATCTCAGGGCGTTCTGGGCTACACTCCGACACGACTTGTACCGCTTTTGGGGGTCTGACTTTTACCAACCCCCTAGGCCCGACATGCGATGCTCATAGACGAATGGACCGGACTGTACGGATATTGTCACTGACAGGCTCAGTAGGGTGTCAGGATGAGTTCGCTCATCGACGTCCCTTTTGGTCAATAGCTGGTGGCCCGTCACGTATTGGCTAATACCTCTGACGTGCTAGTGGTTAAATCCACAGCCATAGTATTGACGAGTCTTTAGAGTCCACCACACTTTCAGTTACTCAAGCTTTCGGGCGAAACGCTGTAGAGGCCGTATGGAGATATGGCAGGGTCCGATCAGATACGTGCGGTATTGCACGGATCAGGATCGGACAGTTTTGTACTAGTGGCCGTATAGTTATATGGCAGGGTTCGATCTGATACGTGCGGTATTGCACGGATCAGGATTGGACGGATATTACTAGCCGGCTTTGGTTTAAGCCGGATCCTAGTTTAGTACAGTGTAGATTTTGTCTCATTGCATTTGTATCCGGTCGGAATACAGATGCGGGTGTGTATGCACAGTATCGGGGTTTTCCTGTAATTTATTACGGGACCAGTTTTCTGGAGTTGCCAGTTTGCATTCCGTTCCGGCCGGTTTTCCTTTGTTCTTTCCCGGCCGGACTTTTCCGATGGAGGGGGTTATTTGCAATTGTGCAAATAACATTTGTGGAGGGGGTTTCTTGCAAATATATTCTTTATGATATGTTTAGCATCTTTCATCCATGATGGCGCATTAATTGAGATTTGATGTGATTAGTAGTGAGAAGCATGGTTGATGTTTCTTCACTTTATGTTGTGGTCACCCTTCACTTTTTCGTACACTCACCTCCCTTAGTTGTTTTTCCTCCCACCATTTCCCACTAGATATTGGCCGGCCACATTAGAGGAGGGATGAGGGAATTTCATTTTTGTAGTGTGGGAAAATTATCATCTCATTTGATACACCAAAGTTCATCTCCACTTTTGTTCATTACTTCCCTCCATCCAATGGCAACTTCATTACCCTAAAAAGAGACAAGCATCTTATACACTACATTCTACAGCACATCTTGGGCATGTCGACTTGCCGGCTTCATGCCCGAGTTGCCTCGGTATTGAGGCGGGAGCCCGTAAAAGACGCAGGCGATGTGGTGCCCTTCCGGCGAGGAGGCGACGATGTGGAGGCAAGACTTTCCGCGGGAGATCGGGACAATGACGAGAAGACCGGAGGACTCGGATCACTCGGTATACTTCTCTTCCCATCTCTTGTTAGCTAGCATTAGGTTAATGGTTACGATCCGGGTTTTCATTGTCCGCGGTAGCGCCGGTTTCCGAGTAAGGAAAAATTTTGATTCCGCATTTTGGCCTCGGTAAGACGGCCGGGGCGCTGCCGTGGCGCAACATGGTATCAAAGCCACGCCATTAACCTTGCCTAGCTTGTTCTAATGCGTTTTACTTATCCGATCGACCAAAATCTCAAAAACCGTATTTTAGTTCACATCAGTTTCTGTTGAAATTTTTTGGTGTCTAAAAATTTTTCAGGTTGTAGAAAACTGATGTACTCGAAATTATAAGACCACTGTAAAAATTCGACAAGTTCAGTCGACGACTTTAGCGCGGAACCGCGGCCAAACCCCCCCTTGGGCCGCGGTTCCGCCACACTCTCATGTCTTCGCTGTGTCAAAATTTTACAGTGGGCTTGTGGGCTGATTTTAGGGGTTTTGGGATATTAAATTTGGGCCCAGATTTTCTGTGACTGCTGCAGTATTGCTTGGGGGCCCACTTGTTAATTGTTTGATCGATCGGATATTTTAAACACATTATTTCACAGTATTTACATTATATCTGCGACCGTGAATGTCACTTGATCGGTAAATCCCGTCTGACTGCTATAGCCCGGTTAGACGGATTTGCGAACGTGACTTTCACGTTGATGTTCTATGTTTATGCTGTGTTGTTGCGGATCGGTCGTGGGGGATAGCCTGGATGCAATGGTAGTACAGTTTTGTTGTATTATGTACATTTGATATTGCGGGGCGAGCGTCCGACATGTGGATTGCCGTCACTGCCTGATTGTATTATTCTTTTGGGGCACGACCTGGTTGCGGTCGATGTACCCGGTGTATGTATATTTTACTTTCTGTACTAGGATTACCCCGCGGAGGGGTGCACGGATAGCCGGGTTCTAGAGGGCAACGGGCCCGCATCTCATGGCATTGAGACGGAGGGGGCTTCACTCTAGGATTGGCGGGCTATTCGCCGCACTAGTAGGGGGTACAGGTTGACCCAGGAGGGGTGCCCAAGTTACCGGATTCCATGAAGTGCTGGGTGGTCCATTCACGGAGCTGAAGGGGGCTGCCTCGCTTCAGGTTTTGGCGGGTGACTTGCCGCGCCCGTAGGGGTCTAGGATTTCATTGCACAGGCTATCCACACGACCAGGGGAACGTCGGGTTTCAGCAGCGGCTCTGTGAAACCCGGGGCTTCCAGATATCTGTATTGTTCTGTGATGCTGTACATTTCTGTGATGTTGCATTTTATCACGCCTTGAGCGAAAATTATATATTGGTATATATATTAGTAGATGTTGTATATGTTTTGCATCCGCGCTAGTCCAGTCCCCGCTCTGTCGTTAGTTAAGTAACCTAACGGGTGATGACGGGACCCAGTGGCGAATGCGGATGGCATATACGTACATCAGTATATTTTCGTTCTTTGTGGTGTAATCAATTGATGGGACTGCGTTGATTCGGATCAATGCAAGATAAACAAACCTATTCTGATGTTGTTGGAACAATTTTTCAAAAGGCTGTTATTGCAAGGACGTTCACTTTTGTTTTGCATCGTGGTATTCATTTGGAATATCCTGCTCCTCAGTCGACGAGGCAAGGGCCGAGATCCCTTCACCGGGAGTGACCCCTTGGACAGAAGTTTGCGTCAGGGCATTAACTTCACTATAGCCGATTACTTTTGCTTTGCATCGTGGTATTCAGTTGGAATATCCTGCACCTCATTCTACGGGGAAAGAGCCGAGATCCCTTCATCGAGAGTGACCTCTTTAGTAAAGGTTTTCGTCACTATATTTTTATAAAAGGCTATGCAGTTTCTTCAACGATATCAAGTTCATTACGTTAAAGGTTTTTCGCCAAAAACCAGCCGTAGCCCTCCGTCATTTCCTACAGGTATTATTTAGTATTCGTGCTGCGTTTGTTGACCTAGTCAAGACGTAGTGTTCGGTAGCTGAGTGGTACTTGTTTGTTGCATAAGTGGGATTGGTTAAGACAGTCGTGCGGCCTTGTTGACCTAGTCAAGGGCACGTACGGGTGGGTTTAATGCAATCCAGAATAATGACGGGTTGAACTTGACTGGCGGTTTATGGTTTGTTGACCTAGTCAAGGTCATAAACCGCTTGGGGTAAAAATCACATCGGGAGTTTCAAAAGAACTGAAACTTGCCAGGCATGCGCATACCTTCTGGAGTGTGGTGACTTGAGTGGATTCCGTCAAGTTATCATGCGATGATAGTTGGATCCCGATTCCCACTGATGAGTTAGTTTACTCCTCGGGTGACCCCGACTAGTTCTTCTTTCAGGTTTGGAGAAGAATTTGAGGTACAGTGGGAGGTTTCCTGATTAGACAAAGTGATAACCATTCTGATCTAGGTTAGAGTGCATGCTGAGTGTTTCTTTTCTCTCTCTCTTTGGCAGCGACCATTGACCCGACCCTAAGACTATGACTCAGTGACCAAGTTGACCGAACCTTCTTAACACAGGCTTTTGGATTGTCAGAGTTGCAGACCTCATTGCCACTCCTACTTTTACCCTTTTCTCCAGGACACCCCGCATTACTGCGAACGTCCACTTCCATTGGACAAAACCATCGTATGGTTATATACGAACTCGAAGGACTTCGAGGATGGTTTCTGGTTCTGGAGAAAACGAATAGGATTATTCAGTTGTCTTTTCTTTTCACCTTCTCTCATTGCGAGTACTCCTTGGTTTAGGAGATAGTACACCTATTACGCAAATTGGATAGTCTTCTTCCAAACCTTAGGCTGGTGCCGACCGGTAGGGAATGAAGGAAACCAATTAGCATAACGATGGTGTGCAGAAGGTATTAAGTTAAGACAAAGCAAGGGATTAGTAAGAGGGCAAAGTAAATTGCGACTGCTATTCACGACCGAACCAAGTATTTCTTCGCCAATCCTAAATCACCTTTGTATTTCTCCAGGACACTCCGTATCACTACGAAGATCCACAGTTTATTTGGATACTCCATCGTATGGTTATATACGAACTCGAAAGGAACTTGTTCCAGTTCGGGGATGGATTCTGGTTCAGGAGAAATAGGAGTAAGATTTATCCGGTTGTCTTTTATCTTCACCTTCTCTCGCTTTGCGAGTGCTCCTAGGATTAGGACAGTACACCTTTTATGCTTATTGGATAGTCTTCTTCCAAACCATAGGCTGGTGCCGAACGGTAGGGAAGGAAGAAAACCATTTGGCCTAAGAGGTGTACAGAAGGTAATGACTAAAGACATATAAAGGGATTTGGAGAGGTGGCAAAGAATTATACGGTTACAGTTGTGAATCTGGATAATGGAAGAGGCATTACTAGGAATACCAGGATACCCCAACGAGACATTTCGATGTTTCAGTTTCACTGTGTAATGTTAAAAGAAAACTGATTTCCCGATTGGACACTTGCTCCAGGGTATGTATTTACCAGGTTTGATTCTCACATCTGTATGGTTTTACAGATGATGAGTGGGAGTAAGTTATTGGGAATAGGGTAATCATCCTCATTATATCGGGATAAGTTGTAATCGGTGATATTTGAGGAGATCATCTGGGCTGTTTGCCGGTCGGCAAATATTTGGTTTTGAATATCCGCTGTTGTGCACCAATTTCAAATTGATATATCTGTACGTCTATTTTCATAGAGTGAGATATACCTTTTGATATTATGTCGATGACATTTACCTATATCAGTGGATGGTTAGGTAAGGAGCATCAAACCGCGGTGTAATTCTTCTTAACCATAAGTACAGTTTTCAACCTACGACGCACAGTGAAAGAGTTGTTGGACTCAGCGGACTTATACAGAGTATTGTATGTTGTCCAGTGTCCATTGGGACAGAGGGGTTGGTCCTCATACTATATTCTGTTTACTTTTAACTTCTCTAGTTCTTAGACATGTGTTTCGTAGGAACACATGGTCTAAGTTTTGAGGAGTTATAGGTATTTGAATAGAGTAGAGAACCAGGCGTAGCAAGTATCGGGATTCTTCAAAGTGATCGAAGATGTAGATATTTGTGTATGGTGTTCAGTTGATAGTAATGATTAAGAGAAATTGCTTCTCTTTCAGGTTACTCATAATTGGAAGCATTCCTAAGTTGAGTAACGCTGATCGGCCTCTTTCCATTTAGTTGACATGCACTGGAGACAGCTGCATAATTTGAATCTGGTTCAATTAAATCAGTGTCTCTGTTTCTATATTGGATATAGAACAGTTCATATCTTGACATTGTTAAGGTACGGGGAGTTGTCCGGCTTATGCTTAAAACCAGACACTGGACAACTCAAGGCACGTTTCTGTAATGGTTGTTTGTGGGTTGACCCAGGCTATGACGAGGGTTGATTTTCTACCATCTGGCAGATCAATAGAAATATTGTTCTAGACTCGCCACAGTTTTATTAAAAATGTTTTTTTTCAAAAACAGTAGTGGGAGTATGGTAGAACTGGAAGTGATTCCAGAACCCCAAACGATTACTGAAGATTTGATAAGGAACCTAAAGATTCAATCTGATTTGACATTCCATTGGCCACTCCGCAGATAAGGTGGGTAACTTCAGGCACCCGAGAGGTACTCCGGTAGCCTCAAGGACGGTGACAGGGAAGTTCTTGTTTACCCACACTTGCCATTGTTGTTGTTCCAGGATGCGAGACCCGGCAGGAGGATGAGTATAGCGTCGTTCTAAACTAGCTTTAGAAGTGCACGTCTATATGACTCTGCCAGAGGGTTTTCGTAGTCAGTGGGAGCAGCGGAAGCATTGGTGGACATCAGGCTTATGTCTATTTATAGACTAAAGCAGATATAGCGGAGATAGATCATCTATTTCTGATGTGACAGTCATAGGTTTGACGTCATCAGAATAGGGGATGGATCTGTTGAGAAGGTAGTAGGAAGTGATACTCCTATACTACGATCGGTTATACTTTGGTCGTCACACAGTGTTTTCTCCACATAGGACTTGGATATTATATCAGACATTCTGGTTACTAGATCTATGGTTTTAGATCTAGATTTGGGTAGTTTCCTAATCTGGGTACCTTGACAGCATTCTATGAGTATTTAGAATGGACGACTCCTGGCACGGTAGTACACCTGCAGGTAATGGAGTCACCCTCTCTAAAGGTGTCTTACAGACTAAAGGGGAGAGGGATGTGCATGATTGGCAGATCACTTGCTTAGGCAATTGAGTCAATCATGAGATGTCAAGTACCACACCAGATGTTGTTCTTGCACTAGATGCAATAAGTTGACATTGATCCAATCCTGGAGAAACAGTCGGAAGCAGTTTTAGAACATAAGTGGATGTTCTAGGGATACGATAACGGCAGCCTCCTTTAGGAGACGGTTATCATTCCAGGCTTCCAAGGTGACCTGGATGGCAGAGTGGCTGTCAGAGTTATAGTTTTCCTTCTGACAAGGGGCAGTATTTTGGACAGGTGGTCTAAGGCAATACTGAGGGTAGCATGGCGCAGGATATTGATAAATTCAGTTGACGATACAGTCTAAGAAGTTTGGATTTGGAGTTCATTTATGAGCTAGGTCCCATCAGACATCCAGACATTCTAAGACAGGTATTGCTCATTTTGGGAGATGGCTTTCTCCGCGAACTTGAGATATAGAGAGACATAGAAAGAAACATCACAGCGGATCCACTCACTGAGGCTATTCCTCGAACGCAATAGTTTCGCAAACGAGCTTTGTGAGACTGACTAGTAGAGGAGTTGGGTGTTCGGTATCACACGGGCTGTGAGTATGCGGCATCGCAATAATTAGCCTTGAGTGCAAGTGGGAGATTGTTGGAGATAGTGCCCTCAGAGTCAATTATTGGATCACAGGCACGTGATTGCAATGATTGAGGGAGGACCTATCCCGGTAGGACAGTCTTATTCGAGATGATAGTATGCTATATGGTTTACCTTTATCATCGTGTACTGCTTTAGGTGACCTGGCATGTCGCTATTACACGTTGATAGAGCCCCTAGGATTCTTGCTTGACTGCCAGCAGTATGATGGCGATCATATACGTGGGAGCTGGTAGTCTATAAGCACATCCTTAAAAGGTCCCTAGTCGTAGGAGTTTCGAGACAGGGCATCGATACTCCATTAGTAGACTAGTGTATACAGTCGAGACCCCGACGAGGGGCGGTGGCCGGTCTCACAAGCCACTGGTGTCAGTTGGTTCACCTAAGATGTATACAGGTGCTCATTGGGTTATGAGTACACCGGACAGGACTTGCCGGGAACCTGCTAGTTGGGATTATACCAGACGTCAGATAGCAGTTCCCCGGTGACATGTGTACAGGTTAGTTCATTGACCTGGGGATCGTCATTTGTCTCGTGTGAGTTCCCACTGTACTTTGATTACTACCCTACCACGGCTCAAAGGAGTCGTGCAAACAGGTTTTAGTTGGGTACAGTCCCGAGCCACATGGAGGCAGTGAGCGGATCTTCAGGGGTTCGTCTCTCCCGGTATTGGGGGTGAGGTCGCGCTGTGTCTAGGAGAGCCATTACGCAAAGCCCTCGGCCGAGGCAGGAGATTTACTGGTAGGTATTCCAGTAGTATCTCAGGGCGTTCTGGGCTACACTCCGACACGACTTGTACCGCTTTTGGGGGTCTGACTTTTACCAACCCCCTAGGCCCGACATGCGATGCTCATAGACGAACGGACCGGACTGTACGGATATTGTCACTGACAGGCTCAGTAGGGTGTCAGGATGAGTTCGCTCATCGACGTCCCTTTTGGTCAATAGCTGGTGGCCCGTCACGTATTGGCTAATACCTCTGACGTGCTAGTGGTTAAATCCACAGCCATAGTATTGACGAGTCTTTAGAGTCCACCACACTTTCAGTTACTCAAGCTTTCGGGCGAAACGCTGTAGAGGCCGTATGGAGATATGGCAGGGTCCGATCAGATACGTGCGGTATTGCACGGATCAGGATCGGACAGTTTTGTACTAGTGGCCGTATAGTTATATGGCAGGGTTCGATCTGATACGTGCGGTATTGCACGGATCAGGATCGGACGGATATTACTAGCCGGCTTTGGTTTAAGCCGGATCCTAGTTTAGTACAGTGTAGATTTTGTCTCATTGCATTTGTATCCGGTCGGAATACAGATGCGGGTGTGTATGCACAGTATCGGGGTTTTCCTGTAATTTATTACGGGACCAGTTTTCTGGAGTTGCCAGTTTGCATTCCGTTCCGGCCGGTTTTCCTTTGTTCTTTCCCGGCCGGACTTTTCCGATGGAGGGGGTTATTTGCAATTGTGCAAATAACATTTGTGGAGGGGGTTTCTTGCAAATATATTCTTTATGATATGTTTAGCATCTTTCATCCATGATGGTGCATTAATTGAGATTTGATGTGATTAGTAGTGAGAAGCATGGTTGATGTTTCTTCACTTTATGTTGTGGTCACCCTTCAATCCCTTCACAAATGTTTGGGATATACTAACAAACTTATACAAAACTGACCTTGCTTCGAGCTTGCCCGGATTTTGTTTTTCAACATATGCCGGACAACTCCATATCTTAACTCGTTTAAGACATGGTCTCTTCCCATTCCATATCTCATATGTAGTGGTAGGCCCTGATTTGGATGGAACCCCATTCAATAGATATGCAGTTTCTCAAGTGCATAACAACCAAAAGGAAACAAGTAACTCAGCAGTACTCATCATAGTGCGATACCTCTGTTAGTTATATGTATGCCCTAGAGGCCATTACTGTATATAGGATGTATATTGTAGTGGATGCTGGGACATATATAGGTAGGACTTTCTTGCTCGACATGATAGTACGCCATCTTGTTGCTCTTTATCTTAACATGTATACTTTCTGTCTCTCTGTTACATGTTGATAAAGCCCTTAGGATTTGTACTCGACTTCCTGGACTATAATGTAGATCATACTAGTGGGGCCTGGGTAGTCCATGAGTACATCCTTCAATGTTCCTAGTCGTGGGAATATCGAGACGGGGCATCGATATTCCAGAGTAGACTAGCGTATATCTTCTCGATCCATGTGATGGGCGATGGATGATCCCATATCCATTGGTGTTTGACATCAGAGATGGTATGCGGGTGCTCAGTGGTGACTGGGTACACTGAACGGACTGGCCGTGAACTCCCAGATGGTATTATACCTCACGTCAGATGGCAGTTCTCTGGTGACACTGGTACAGCTTAGTCTGTTGACCCGAGATCGTTATAGAGTCTTGTGTGTCTCCTACTGTGCCTTGATTTCCACCCTACCACGGCTCTACTGAGTCGTGCAAACATGTGGTTTTTGGGTACAGTCCCGATTCACATGGAGGCAATGAGCGATAGGAGAGGATTCGTCTCTTCCGGTATTGGGGGTTGATGTTGCGCTATGCTCGACTGGCCATAACTGGAAATCCCTGGCCAGGATTGCACTGATTTACTGGTAAGTGTTATCAGTAGTTTCATACTTGTTATGGACCTTATATCGGCATGACTTATCGAGCTACTGGGGTCTGACGTTCACCACCCCTAGGCGAGATATGCGACATATCAGACGAACAGACCGGACTGTATGGTAAGTGTTACTGGTTGGATTCACAGGAGTGTGAGCGGGCTTGCTCGTTGATCTTCTGATCGCTCAATACCCGGGTGGCCGTTACGTTTAGCAGACCTCTTGCGGCTTGTGGGTGTTTGATATGATCATCACCTACTGCCGGCGTATTAACGAGTCTTTAGAGTCCTACACAGGGGTTTCCTCGCTCAAGCGAAACGAAATAGGAGCGCATATGAGATATGTGCGGGACCGAGAATAATACCAGTATGTGATACTGTGTTCTATTCTCGCGATTTGTATCATCGGATGGTTATATGTGATATAGCCGGGTTACCGAATCAAATGTTGATTCGATATATTGATACACTTGATATTGGTCGGTTATATGCAGTATGACCGGATCATTAAATCAAGTGTTGATTTAATGATTTAATGTATAATTATATATTGGATATATTACTTTACATTAACTAGTATTTGTTCACTTAAGATTGATTTTCTCACTTGATGTGCACAAGTTGTATATGTGATATATTTTTGTGCACTAGTTTGTATCATGATTGATGATACATGCAAACTTCGGTGTGTGTTTGGATAACACCATGTTTAGGTTAATGGTTAGAGTTTTATTCTTTTTATTTATTTTGGTAAAAATAAAATGGTCTTTTTCTTTTGTCTTTGCTAGAAGTTACATGATACTTCAAGCATCTTTTGACAAAGTCAAAACCATTTTGTTTTTATTCTTTAACCTAACCATTACTTAAACCCCAGTTTACTCTCTACATGAGTTTACTCACCCATGGTTGCTAAATGATAGACTTCACTTGAATTTTCTTTTTAAGACAATTCATTTTTCATTTCCTTCTTCTTCTTCTTCATGAAGTGAAGAAAGCTTTCTTGAAAATTCCAAGTGAAGAAATCAAGTGAGAAATCCAATTCTAAAATGAACCCACTTCCTATTTCTTCATCCTCTACAACTTACCATGTAGTAGAGTGTGTTATCTTCACAAGTTTCATGACTTAGTGAAGATGGAGCTTGAGTTTGAGTCGCCTCGACGTAGATCATCTTCGGCATCGAAGTCAATGACCTAGCCCGCTTATTTCTCGGACGAAGCCAACGCTAGAGTCCGGGATCCTGATGATCGCAGCGGAGGGACGTCAACACGGAGCTATGGAAGTGGATGACCAGATCTACAAAGGTTGTGTAAGTCTACGCTAGCGCCCCGGCCGTCTACAGACGCCAAAATGCGGAACAAAACTTTTAAACTGGCGCTATCGTATACTTTAACCCGGATCTACCATTATTGCTAAACTAACAAACTGTAAAGAGTGTAGAAAGATTGTACCGAACGATCCGAGTCCTTCGTTCTTCAACCATCATCCCACGCTCCGTTGCGGCTGCTCCGATCTCGTCGATCTCCGATTCCTTCGTCGAGGTGGCACCACGTCGACGATTCTTTAAACGGGCTCCCGCCTCTGACTCGAGGCAACTCGATCGTCAAGTTTGCTAAAAGAGACGACCAAGAATGATGTAGAGAATGAGTAGATGACTTTGTCTCACTTCGTCCAAATCCGTGGACGATCGGTTAATGAAGTTGCCGAGGTAATTGGGTGATGGAATGAAATGAACTGTAAAATTCCATGCACCCCAAATACTATCATATTTTTTTTACAACCATGAAAAACTCAAGTGAGAGAGTATGAGGATGAGAGAGAGGGCCGGCCATTTTATATGCAAGAGGGAGGTGACCGTAGGAGGAGGGAGGTAACCTTAAGGGAAAATATCATATGAAAAGATCTTAAGGAAAACAAAATAGCATAATGATCATGATGACTCATATTAACCTAGTCATCAAGTCTTTAATGCATCCAATAAGAACACTACACCAAATAGCCTAGTCACCTCATCTAGAATCTTCTAGAACACTGACTCATCATATCTGAAGAAAAGATAAATCCGTCTTTAACAGAATGTTAAAAGACGGCTGATAGAAAACTGGAAACTGGCAACTTCCAAAAGTGATCCTGAAACGACTTTCAGGATAACCCCGAAACTGTATAAAAATACCCGCATTTGTATTACGACCGAATACAAATGCAACTGAGACAAAGATATTATACCTACTCAATATAATACTCGGATCCGGCTTAAACCAAAGCCGACCAGTATCATCTGCCCGAAAACTGACACGTGCGTAAACGCACGTGCATTTTCCGAACCCTGCCATAAAACCATACGGCCTCTACAACGTTTCGCCCGAACTTGGGAAACTGTCTGTGGGGGACTCTAATGACTCGTCAGTACCCTGGCAGTGGGTTTAACCACAAACCGTCAGCGGCACTAGCTATGCATAACGGCTGCCCATGGACTGACCTCAAGGGTGGCCGAGGAGCGAACTCAAAGGAGACCGATGAGCGAACTCCTCCGAAAACCCTACTGAGCCTAACAGTGACAATGTATATACAGTCCGGTCCGTTCGTCAATGAGTATCGCATATCCGCCTAGGGGGCTAGAAACGTCAGACCCCCAAAAGCAGTATAAGTCGTGTCGGAGTGAAGCCCAATAACACCCTGAGATACTACTGGAGTACCTACCAGTAAATCTCCTGCCACGGCCGTGGGCTTTGTGTAATGGCTCTCCTAGACACAGCACGATCTCGCCCCCAATACCGGGAAAGACGAATCCCCTGCCGATCCGCTCACGTGCCTCCATATGGCTCGGGACTGTACCCAAAAACTACCTGTTTGCACGACTCCTTTGAGCCGTGGTAGGGTAGAAATCAAAGCACAGTGGGAACTCACACGAGACAAATGACGACCTCAGGTCGATGAACTAACCTGTACACATGTCACCAGGGAACTGCTATCTGACGGTAGATATAATACTAACTAGCAGATTCCCGGCGAGTCCTGTCCGGTGTACTCATAACCCAATGAGCACCTGTATACATCTTAGGTGATCCAACTGACACCAGTGGCTTGTGAGACCGGCCACTGCCCCTCGTCGGGGTCTCGATTGTACACACTAGTCTACTCCGGAGTATCGATGCCCTGTCTCGAAACTCCCACGACTAGGGACCACAATTAAGGATATGCATATAAACTACCCAACTCTCACGTATATGATCGCCATCATACTGTTGGTAGTAAAGCAAGATCCTAAGGGCTCTATCAAAGTGTAACATGCAATCAGTCACCTGAACATGTACACGACTGATAAAGGCAAACCAGACAGCATACTATCATCTCGAGTAAGACTGTCCTACCGGGATAGGTCCTCCGCAATCATTGCAATCACGTACCTGCGATCCAATAATTGACTATGAGGGCACTATCTCCAACAATCTCCCACTTGCACTCAAGGCTAATATTGCGATGTCGACTACTCACAGCCCGTGTGAAACCGAACATCCAACTCCTCTACTAATCAGTTTCACAAAGCCCGTTTGTAAAACTATTGTGTTCGAGAAATAGCCTCGGTGAGTGGATCCGCCTAGAAGTATCTTTCAATATCTCTCTAAATCTCAAGTTCGCGGAGAAAGCCATCTCCCGAATTGAGTAGTACCTGTCTTAGAATATGTCTGGATATCTGATGGGACCTTAGTTCATAAATGAACTCCATATCCAAACTTCTTAGACTGTATGGATCACTGAACCTAATCAGTATCCGGCACCATGCCACCCACAGTATCCTCTGGAACCACCTGTCCATAATACTGTCCTTCGTCAGAGGGAAAACTAAAACTCTGACAATCACTCTGTCATCCATGTCACCTTTGAAGCCTGGAATGATAACCGTCTCCCGAAAGAGGCTGCCGTTATCAAATCCGTAGAACATGTACTAATGTTCTAAAACTGCTTCCTTATGTTTCTCCAGGATTGGATTAATACAAACTTATTGCATCTAGTGCAAAACCAACATTTGGTGTGGTACTTGACATCTCATGATTGACTCAATTGCCTAAGCAAGTGATCTGCCAATCATGCACATCCCTCTCCCCTTTAGTCTGTAAGACACCTTTAGAGAGGGTGACTCCATCACCTGCAGGTACACCACCATGCTAGGAGTCAACTATTCCAAAAACCATTAGAATATCTGTCAAAGTACCAACATTGGGAAACTACCCAAATCCAGATCTAAAACCATAGATCTAGAAACCATAATGTCAAATATTATATCCATATCCTATCTGGAGAAACAACTGTGTGACGACCACAGTACAACCGATCGTAGTATAGGAATTTTACTTCCTACTCTGTGTATGTCATCCAGATACCATGACATCACACCCTACTACCTTCTTAACTGATCCATCCCCTATTCTGATTGAAGTCAAACCCATGACTGTCACATCAAAATTAGATGATCTATCTCCGCTATAACTGCTCAAGTTTATAAATAGATATAAGCATCTTGCCCACTATGCTTCCGTTGCTCCCACTGACTACGACAACCCTCCTACCGGGTCTCATATCCTGGAACAACAGTAGTGTCAAGTCTGGGTAGATAAGAACCTCCCTGTCACCGTCCTTGAGGCTACCGAAGTACCTCTCGGGTGTCTGAGGTTATCCACCATACCTGCGGAGTGGCTATTGGAATGTCAAACCTGATTGAATGTATAGGTCCTATTAAATTTTCCGTAATCGTTCGCGGTTCTGGAATCTCTTCCAGTTCTACCATACTCCCACTACTGTTTTCTGAAAAAGATCCATTTTTACTAAAACTGTGGCAAGTCAAGAACAATATCACTATTGATCTTCTAAATGGTAGAATATCAACCCTCGTCATAGCCAGGGTCAACCCACAAACAGCCACTACAGAAACGTGCCCTGAGTTATCCAGTGTCTGGTTTTAATCATAAGCTGGACAACTCCCCGTACCTTAATTTCTTTTAAGGTATGAACTATTCTATATCCAATATAGAAACTTTGGCACTTATTTAATTGGAACCAAGATTCAATCCATGCATCTGTCTCCAGTGCATATCAACTTAATGGAAAGAGGCTAATCAGCATTACTCAACTTAGGAATCCATCCAATTATGAGTAACCTGAAAGAGAAATACGTTTCTCAAAACCATCACTATAATCTGAATACCAATCACAAGAATCTACATCTTCGATCTCTTTGAAGAATCCCGATACTTGTGATACCTGGTTCTCTACTTTATTCTTATGCCCACAACTTCTCAAAATTTAGACCATGTATTTCTACGAAACACTCGTCTAAATACTAGAGAAGTTATAAGTAAATAGAACATAGTGCGAGGACCTACCCCTTTGTCCTGAAGGACACTTGGACAACATACAATACTCTGTATAAGTCCGCTGAGTTAAACAACTCAAAACCTGTGCGTCGTAGGTACAAAACTGTACCCTGGCGATTTCCTCAAATATCACCAATTACAACGAATTCCGATATAATGAGGATGATCACCTAATTCCCAATATCTTACTCCCACTCATCATCTGTAAAACCATACAGATATGAGAATGAAACCTGGTAAATACATACCCTTGGAGTAAGTGTCTAATCGGGAAAACAGTTTTTCTCTTAACAATGCACTGAAACATGAAAATGTTTCGAAGGGGTATCTTGGTATTCATAGTAATGCCTCTTCCATAATCCAATTCATGACTTCAACCGTATATTTTATTGCCGTCTCTCCAAATCCCCTTACTTGTCTTTAGTCATTACCTTCTGCACACCATCGTTAGGCTAAATGGTTTTCTTCCTTCCCTACCGTTCGGCACCAGCCTATGGTTTGGAAGAAGACTATCTAGTAAGCATAATAGGTGTACCCTCCTAAACCAAGGAGTACTCGCAACTGAGAGAAGGTGATGATAAAAGACAACTGAATAATACCTTATTCTTTTAAAGGTGAAATAGGAGTGGCGATGAAGTACGCGGTTTTGGTCGTGAATGATATCAGTCGCAATTTACTTTGCCCTCTTTCTAATCCCTTTATTTTGTCTTTACATATTACCTTCTGCACACCCTACTTAGGCTAATTGGTTTTCTTCATTCCCTACCTTTCGGCACCAGCCTATGGTTTGAAATAAGACTATCCAATAAGCGTAATAGGTGTACTCTCCTAAACCAAGGAGCTCTCGCAACCTGAGAGAAGGTGATAATAAAAGACAACTGAATAAACCAATTCTATTTCTCCTGAACCTGGATCCATCCTCGAAGAAGTCCCTTCGAGTTCGTATATAACCATACGATGGCTCTATCCAATGGAAGTGGATATCCGTAGTAATACGGGTGTTCTGAGAAATTCAAAGGGTAGAAGAAGGAGTGGCAATGACTTATGCAACATAGACAATCCAAAAGCCAGTATTTTAAGAAGGTTCGGTCAACCTGGTCACTGAGTCATAGTCTAGGGTCGGTCAAAGGTCGCTGCCAAAGAGAGAGAGAGAAAAGAAACACTCTGCGTGCACTCTAACCTAGATCAGAATGGTCATCATTTTATCTAATCCGGAAACCTCCCACTGTCCTGTCAAATTCTCCTCCAAACCTAAAGAAGAATCAATCGGGATCACCCGAAGAGTAAACCAACTCATCAGTGGGAATCGGGATCCAACTCTCATCGCATGATAACGTGATGGAATGCATCCACGTTACTCATACTCCAGAAGGTATGCGCATACTTGGCAAGTTTCAGTTTCTTTAGAAACCCCCGATATTATTTTTTTTTTTGCCCCATGCTCTTATAACCTTGGCTTTGGTCAAAATGTCATAAGTCACATGCCAAGTTCTACCCGTCACTATCTTGTCAATTTGAACCCACCCGCACATGCCCCTGACTTTGGCCAATCGGCAGAACGACTGTCCCAAACTAACTCATCTATCTATGCAACAATTGAATACCCAGCAGCTACCAAACACTATGCCTTAACTTTGGCTAAAATACATAGCTTGAATACTACTGAATACCCAAAAGAAGTGACGGAGGGCTACGGCTGGGTTTTGGCGAAAAACCTTTAGCGTAGTGAACTTGATATCGCTGAAGGAACCTGATAGCTTTTTTAAAATATAGTGGCGAAAACCTTTTGCTAAAGAGGTCACTCCCGGTAAAGGGATCTCGGCTCTTTCCTCGTGGAATGAGGTGCAGGATACTCCACTGAATACCGCTATGCAAAGCAACTTGTAATCGACTATAGTGAAGTTATTACGCTGACGCAAACTTCTGCCCAAGGGGTCAGTCCCGGTGAAGGGATATCGGCCCTTGCCCCGTCGAATGAGGTGCAGGATATTCCACTGAATACCGCTATGCATAACAAAAGGAAACGTCTTTGTAACAACACTTTTTAAAATTGTTCCAACAACTCAAACAGGTTTGTTTTCCTTTGCATTGATCAGAATCAACGCAGTCCCATCATTCAATCACACCAGAAAAGAACGAAAATAAAATGTACGTATATGCTATCCGCATTCGTCACTGGGTCCCGTCATCACTCGTTAGGTTACTTAACTAACGACAGAGCGGGGGCTGGACTAGCGCGGGTGTAAAACATATACAACATCTAATAGTATATAAACCAATATACAATAATCGCTCCAGGCGTGATAGTATGCAACATTACAGAAAAGTAATAAGCATCACAGAACAATACAGATAATCTGGGATCCCCGAGTTTCACAGAGCCGCTGCTGAAACTCGACGTTCCCCTGTCGTGTGGATAGCCTGTGCAATGAAACCTAGACCCCTACGGGTGCGGCAAGTTACCCGCCAAAACCTGAAGCGAGGTAGTCCCCACAGCATAGTGAATGGAACACCCGGCACTTCACGGAATTCGGTAAATTGAGCACCCCTCGTTGGGTCAACCTGTACCCCCTACGAGTGCGGCGAATAGTCTGCCAATTCTAGAGTGGGACCCCTCTGCCTCTCAAAGCCATGAGATGCGGACCCGTTGCCCTCCCGAACCCGGCTATCCGTGCACTCCGTCTCGGGGCAAAACCTAGTACAGTAATGAAAAATAGTACAATAGGTACATCGACCGCAACCTGGTCGTGCCCCAAAAGAATATTATACAATAGGCAGTGACGGCAGTCCACAAGTTGGACGCTCGCCCCGCAATATCAAATGTACAAATAAACTCAATCTGTACTACCATTGCACACTGCTATCCACCACGACAAATCCGCAACATCACAGCACAACACAGAACATCAACGCGAATGTCACGTTCGCAAACCCGTCTAAAAGAACTATAGCAATCAAACGCGGTTTACCGATCAAATGACATTCCCGGTCGGAGATATAATGTAAGCACTGTAAACTAACGTGTTTAAATTACGATCGACCAAATATCAAAAAATGGGCCCCACAGCTTACTGGTGAACAATAACAAAATCTGGGCGCAAATGATATATACCAAAAACCCCAAAATCCATCACAGAACCCACTGACCAAATTTAGGAGCACGTGCTCCCCACGTGGCCGCGGAAGCGCGGCCAAACCATGGGTTTGGCCGCCTTTCCGCGGCAGCTTGGAGGAGTCACGACCCCAAATTTTGTCGTGGCTCTTAAAATTCCCTGCACAGATTTTTAAGACATCCAGAAATAAATTTTGAGACCGTTTAAAATTAACAGAAACTGTCAGGTAGGAATTTTGCAATTTTTGTTTTTCGGTTCGATCGAAGTTTTAAACGCGTTTGCACAAGTTAGCATAGCAAAATGGTGAGGCTCTGATACCACTGTATGTCTACGCTAGCGCCCCGGCCGTCTACAGACGCCAAAATGCGGAACAAAACTTTTAAACTGGCGCTATCGTATACTTTAACCCGGATCTACCATTATTGCTAAACTAACAAACTGTAAAGAGTGTAGAAAGATTGTACCGAACGATCCGAGTCCTTCGTTCTTCAACCATCATCCCACGCTCCGTTGCGGCTGCTCCGATCTCGTCGATCTCCGATTCCTTCGTTGAGGTGGCACCACGTCGACGATTCTTTAAATGGGCTCCCGCCTCTGACTCGAGGCAACTCGATCGTCAAGTTTGCTAAAAGAGACGACCAAGAATGATGTAGAGAATGAGTAGATGACTTTGTCTCACTTCGTCCAAATCCGTGGACGATCGGTTAATGAAGTTGCCGAGGTAATTGGGTGATGGAATGAAATGAACTGTAAAATTCCATGCACCCCAAATACTATCATATTTTTTTTACAACCATGAAAAACTCAAGTGAGAGAGTATGAGGATGAGAGAGAGGGCCGGCCATTTTATATGCAAGAGGGAGGTGACCGTAGGAGGAGGGAGGTAACCTTAAGGGAAAATATCATATGAAAAGATCTTAAGGAAAACAAAATAGCATAATGATCATGATGACTCATATTAACCTAGTCATCAAGTCTTTAATGCATCCAATAAGAACACTACACCAAATAGCCTAGTCACCTCATCTAGAATCTTCTAGAACACTGACTCATCATATCTGAAGAAAAGATAAATCCGTCTTTAACAAAATGTTAAAAGACGGCTGATAGAAAACTGGAAACTGGCAACTTCCAAAAGTGATCCTGAAACGACTTTCAGAATAACCCCGAAACTGTATAAAAATACCCGCATTTGTATTACGACCGAATACAAATGCAACTGAGACAAAGATATTATACCTACTCAATATAATACTCGGATCCGGCTTAAACCAAAGCCGACCAGTATCATCTGCCCGAAAACTGACACGTGCGTAAACGCACGTGCATTTTCCGAACCCTGCCATAAAACCATACGGCCTCTACAACGTTTCGCCCGAACTTGGGAAACTGTCTGTGGGGGACTCTAATGACTCGTCAGTACCCTGGCAGTGGGTTTAACCACAAACCGTCAGCGGCACTAGCTATGCATAACGGCTGCCCATGGACTGACCTCAAGGGTGGCCGAGGAGCGAACTCAAGGGAGACCGATGAGCGAACTCCTCCGAAAACCCTACTGAGCCTAACAGTGACAATGTATATACAGTCCGGTCCGTTCGTCAATGAGTATCGCATATCCGCCTAGGGGGCTAGAAACGTCAGACCCCCAAAAGCAGTATAAGTCGTGTCGGAGTGAAGCCCAATAACACCCTGAGATACTACTGGAGTACCTACCAGTAAATCTCCTGCCACGGCCGTGGGCTTTGTGTAATGGCTCTCTTAGACACAGCACGATCTCGCCCCCAATACCGGGAGAGACGAATCCCCTGCCGATCCGCTCACGTGCCTCCATATGGCTCGGGACTGTACCCAAAAACTACCTGTTTGCACGACTCCTTTGAGCCGTGGTAGGGTAGAAATCAAAGCACAATGGGAACTCACACGAGACAAATGACGACCTCAGGTCGATGAACTAACCTGTACACATGTCACCAGGGAACTGCTATCTGACGGTAGATATAATACTAACTAGCAGATTCCCGGCGAGTCCTGTCCGGTGTACTCATAACCCAATGAGCACCTGTATACATCTTAGGTGATCCAATTGACACCAGTGGCTTGTGAGACCGGCCACCGCCCCTCGTCGGGGTCTCGACTGTACATACTAGTCTACTCCGGAGTATCGATGCCCTGTCTCGAAACTCCCACGACTAGGGACCACAATTAAGGATATGCATATAAACTACCCAACTCTCACGTATATGATCGCCATCATACTGTTGGTAGTAAAGCAAGATCCTAAGGGCTCTATCAAAGTGTAACATGCAATCAGTCACCTGAACATGTACACGACTGATAAAGGCAAACCAGACAGCATACTATCATCTCGAGTAAGACTGTCCTACCGGGATAGGTCCTCCGCAATCATTGCAATCACGTACCTGCGATCCAATAATTGACTATGAGGGCACTATCTCCAACAGGTTGTATTCCCATTCACTTGTAGTTAAAGTAGTTAACTTGCTTGCTTTCGCCTTACCTCTAGTAACGATCTTGCATTAGGGTTTCTCGGCACATAGAAAAATTTGATTTTGGCATGGTTGATGCCTTGTGTAACCTCTTGAGTGTGCCTAGGATCCCTACAGTGGTATCAGAGCCTAGCTAGAGCTTTAGGCGAAGTGTAGACGAAGTTAGAAACCCGATCGAACCCCGAAACCCTAAACAAAACCCTTCTCTGTACATTTTCTGAAATTATGGATTTTTGTGAATTAAAAATTGTCAAAAAATCAGCAGGGTTTTTTAAGAGTTACTGTGAAGCACGTGACCCCAAGTCTACCAATGCGCCGCGGAACCGCGGCCCCACCCTGGCTTGCGCGGCGGTTCCGCGACCATAATAGCGAATCTTGCCACGTGGTTTGCACAGTAATTTCTTTCTGTAAGTACTGTGTTTTCTAGGAATTTTTAACTTCTACTCAGCAGTTGAGTTTTCTGGGTTGTTTTGGGGACTCGATGATTCGATCGGATTATTTAACTTTATTTATTGTGTTTTTCCGAGTAATTTTAGAACATGTTAAAATGTTCGACCGGATATAAATACCCACTTTTTCCCCTGCCGGGAAATTTCCAAGTGTTGGATTTTTCCGAAGTTTAAGAATGTTCTAAGTAGTGCAAGTAACTCGATGGACTCTCTAGAAGACAACAAACCTTAACTCGATTATGTGACCATCTTGAACTGCCCTTTGAACCTTAGGGTTTGGGGCAGTACGGCGTGCCACATGTGAGGCGTTGGCTTGACCCTTCTACGGCTGGACCGTTGGTACTGTGGCATGAAGTGGATGTTTTTAAACTTATTTCAAGTGTTGAGCTTTTCGGGAAAACTTGGGTGTTTGATTGTTCGATCGGAAAGTTTAACATTGTCTATTTATCTGGAATGTGATACAATATTTGGAATTCACAAATAGTTATGAGATAACTGATTTGAATGTTATAAATCTAGCAGTTTAGTCTCACTTGATCGGTTGCCACGAAATTTTGATGTGATCAAAAGTCCGTCGCAATCACGTTGCGTACGCGGATACTCGCCTGGTAAAATTAATAGACAGCTTCACCCCATAGCCCCGACCAAGTGACTGTAGGAGAACCCCGTCGCCAAAAAGCATCCGTTCGGGTGCTCGCGGCAGCGGTGTTCCGCTTTAGTGCACTTCGTCGACGGCATCCGGGGGTACGGCCGTCTTCTAAAGTTTGCGACGAGCATTCGTTCTGGATGTCGGGAATCTTGTTGAATTGCCCGACTTTTTATTGAAAAGTGTTTTCGATAATGAGACTAAAATGCGGGGTTTATAATTGTTAGGCATGCGATGTCTAAGGAATTCATTTAGTTAGGCATGCGATGTCTATGCAGGTTGCGGATTCCAACTGTTGTAGTTTTACACTTTCTTTTCTGCGACCGTAAGTGTAATATGTGATATCGCCGGTTTCGTTGCTATATGTCAATGACAATTGGGATGGGCATATTTACTTACGTTGATGACATGTGATGTTATGTGTTGCTGGTTATGTTATATTGGATCGTCGTGTTTGAATAGCCCGGGGGTTTTATGTGAGATGAGAGTTTTCATTTTCATTCATGTATATTAAATGTATGTAATATTTTTTTATTGGGACACTTCCGGGTTGAGGATGATGTCACCATTGTATATTATTTACTTTTCCGCATTAGGATAGACCCAAGGCGGGGAGCATAAGTAACCGGGTTCTAGGGTCCAGAGGGAGACCATCTCGATGAGTCGAGTCCGGGTCTCCTAACTCTAGAATTGGTAGGGTTGCTTGCCGCTCTCGTAGGGGTCTAGGGGTGTGGGATTGGCTATTCATCACGGCCGTGGAATCCGTGTTTTATGCAGGCTCAAAATAAAACACGGACGTCCTAGTATATCCAATATTTCATATGATATTTTCTGTTGCGTTATCTGTGATGTGATCATGTGATTTGTTCAGATGGATACTGTATATACTATATATGATATATTATATAGACATTGCTTATGTTTTACACCCGCGCTAGCTCTGCCCCGCTCTGCCGTTAGTTACCTAACCTAACGGTGCAGACGGGACATCGAGGCGAATGCGGATGGCATAAGCGTACGTTGTATTTATCTGTGATGTTTAGGTGGACTTAAATGACGGGACATTCATTAATGAGATTAATGAAAGAAAATAAACCTAAAAGATGTTGTGGAATCGAATTTCAAAAATAAAACAGGTAGCTACAGTTCTTGCTTTGCATCGCGGTGTTCCTTGTAGAACATCTTGCACCTTATTCGATAAGGAATGGGACGAGATTCCTTCACCGGAAGTGACCCCTTTAGCAATAACCGGCAGATGCTACAACCCTCGGTATGTCTTTTGATTGCTTCTATAGTTTTTGCTTTGCACAGCGGTATATATGATATATCCTGCACCTTATTCAATGAGGAAAGGGCCGACGATCCCTTCACCGGGAGTGACCCCTTTAGCAAAACTAGAAAGGCCTCAAAAACACTCTATTTAAAAACCATTTGATTCCGCAATGAGATCAAGTTCAAAGAGTTAAAGGTTTTCTTAAAAACCATCTGCAACCCTCCATCATTTTAGGAAGTAGAGTACTTAGTATTCGTGCTGTGTTTGTTGACCATAGTCAAGGCACAGTGAACGGTAGCTAAGTGATGTCTTCCTACACCGTATATGATGCGATTAGTTAGGATAGTCGCGTGACTTTGTTGACCTTAGTTAAGGGTCATGTGGGTGGGTCTAATTAATCACGAAATGACGGGTAGAACTTGACTAGTGCTTATGATTTGTTGACCATAGTTAAGGTCATAAGTGCTAGGGGTAAAAACCATTATCGGGAGTTTCAAGTGTTGAAATTTGCAATGAGATTGCATACCTTCTATATGATAGTTGGATCCTGATACTCACTGCGAGTAATTGTTACTCCTGGGAGAGTTTTGCACTTTACAATTAGCCAATCAAGTAGGTGTCTAGAAAGGTGTCATCGGGGTTACGCCCCTGGGAAAACGAGGTTTACTTTAATTAGGTCCGTGCGAAAGCACGGGGAACCTCCCTCAAAGTACCGGCACCGGCCTGGCTGAAAGATTGGCGAACTTGTAGAGTGTAATTAATCCGGGCTAATCTTTTCTTTTAGGGTTTGAAGGAAGATTTGATAAAAACAGTGGGAGCCATCCTGATTAGATAAACTAAATAACCAATCTAATCTTGCAAGAGCGCACGCAGAGTGTTTTCTTCTCTCTCTCTCCAGGTAGCGACCATATCACGCCTTAATCAAGATAATAATATGGATGTATTGACCGAACCCGCTTGTTATACTGAGCTGGGGAACGTTGATCCCGCTCCAACTTATAATTGTTATAAGACCGAGCAGGAAATAGGGGAATACCAGGATTCCTATGCCGCCCAAACGAAGAAAGTGCATGATGATACATCTTCTTCGGGTGTGTTCATTACAAAGAACTGTTTCTTTGTATCCTCTACGTCCTGGGTATTAGATACCGGATCAGGATCCCAGATATGTAATCTGTTACATAGGGCTACAGACAGGTAGAGAACTGAGAACGGGTGATAAGTTTCATGAGACAGAAAACGGTGCAAGTGTTGCAGCCAAGTCTGTTGGTCACTATCACCCTGTATTTCCAAATACATTGATTCTGAACGAATGTTATTAGATACTGAACCTGATATAGAAAATCATATCAGTCTCTTTATTAGTGAAGAAAGGATATAATTTTGTATTCTTGGATAATGTTTTGAACATTTCCTATATCAATAGTTGACCGGTTCAGGCATGTTATTTAAAAGTATATACATTCTAAATCAGACCACAGTTCCTAATGTATAAAACACACACAAGAGGAAGAGTTCAGAAATGAATGAATTCTTCTTAAGGCATTGTAGACTAGGTCATATCAATGCGACCCGACTAGCTAAGTTACATTTAGATGCATATTTAAATCAGTTTAAATTTACATCTTATGAAACTTGCCAGTCATGTCACAAAGATAAGATGACCAAAGCTCCGTTTACTGGAAACAGAGAAAGAGTTAGTGAACTCTTGGGACTGATACATAGTGATGTATAGAGGTCCCCAGTCTACATATGCCTAGACTGGTTCTTTGTACTTCCTTACATTCACTGATGATCTCTCAAGATTCGGACACATGTTCCTGTTGAAACACATGTCTGAAGCTTTTGAGAAATTCAATGAATATAAATTAGAAGTATAGAACCAAAAACGGATATAAGTATTATGTCCTTTGATGTGATCAGGGAGAAGAATACTTGAGCACGGGATTCCTGGACCATTCTAAAGGAGAATGAGATTCTCTCTCAGCATTACTCCTCCGTATACACCACAGCACAACGGTGTATCGGGGCGGAGCAATCGCACCCTATATGATATGGTGCGCTCTATGATGAGCACTACTGAGTTACCTATTTCTTTTTGGGGGTTGTGCACTTGAGAAGCTGCATACCTATTGAATCAGATTCCAATCAAATCAATGCCTACCACTCCATATGAGATATGGTATGGGAAGAGCCCATCTCTTAAGTAGATTAAGATTTGGGATTGTCCGGCCTATGTCAAAAGAAAAATCCGGACAAGATCGATGCAAGGTCACTTCTGTAGAACTGGAAGAAGTTCCAGTTATATAAACTACAGCTGATGATTTGATAGAACCAAAGGATTCAATAGTCTCGGACGAACCTCAGCCTCTCCGCCGATCTAGCAGGGTTCCTCATCCGCCTGAGAGATACTTTGGTTTCTCGATGAGGGAGCGATGATTGCATCATGAGATGATGACCCAACTTGTTTCGAGCAGGCCATCGAGAGTAGGGACTCTGTAAGAATGGCTGGATGCTTAGCGATCTGAGATGGAATCCATGTACACCAACAAAGTATGGACTTTAGTTGCTTTATCTGAACGGTTAAATCCCCATCAGGAGCAAGTATATCTTGAGAAGATTACTTGGTGTAGATGGAAAGTTGAGACTTTCAAAGCTAGACTTGTTAAAAGTTTGCATCATTGACCAGGTATGGATTATGATGAAACCTTTTCTAAATAGCTATGCTTAAGTCCATCTAGATCCTACTTGCCACGACTACATACCATGACTACGATATCTGGCGGTTGGGTGTCATGACTGCTTTTCTAAATAAAGTTTTAGAAGAGTGCGTCTATAAGTACACAGCCAGAGGGCCTCGTAGACAGTGGGAGCAGCGGAAACGCGAGCAAGATGTTTTATATGATAAAGCAGGCATCGCGGAGTTGGAACGTCTGTTTTGATGTAGTAGTCAAAGAGTTTGACTTCATCAAAATGGTAGATGAACCTTGTATATACAAAAAGGTAGTAGGGAGTATGGTGGTAATCCTCGTAGAGTACGTGGATGACATACTCTTGATAGGGAAGTAGTTTCCTATGCTACGATCGGTCAATCTCCGCTTATCACAACGATTCTCCATAAAGGATCAAAGTGATACCTACTAAATCCTGGGTTTTGGATCTATGAGATAGATCTAATTGGATATTAGGATACTCACTAGTTGTAGTGAGATGGTATCAATTGGTCCTGGGGAGAATCACTGGAAGGGTTCCAGGGTGATAAGGACGACTGAATGTCAGTCACAGGCATTGTCTTTACCCTCAGTAAAGGGACGGTATGTTGGATGAGTTCCAAGCTAGATACCATGGCATACTAGACGATAAAGGCTGGATACATCGCTACTCAAGATGCTACCAAAGAGGAAGTCTGGGTGTATATTAGTTCATGAGATGAACTTAGTTCCTCCCATTGTGTGGCAATGGAGTTGTGGCTTATGCCAAGGAACGTCCGTCCCATCAGTGATCCAGACATATTCTAAGGCAGTATCACCTGATCATGGAGATGGTTGATCTCCAGGCTGATCGAGGTTAGGAGAGCAGACTCAGAGGACAACATGTCGGATCCACTCACGAAGGCCTATTCCCAGAGAGAGACTTTTATGGGATGGTTGAGTATGAGATACTACAACCACTGCTACAGATGACCCTAGTGCAAGTGGGAGATTGTTAGTTATATGTATGCCCTAGAGGCTATTACTGTACATAGGATGTATATTGTAGTGGATGCTGGCATATATAGGGAGGACTTTCTTGCTCGACATGATAGTATGCTATCTGGTTACTCTTTACCTTAACGTGTATACTGTTTGTCTCTCTGTTACATGTTGGTAAAGCCCTTAGGATGTGTACTTGACTACCTGGACTATGATGTGGATCATACTAGTGGGGACATGGTAGTCCATAAGTACATCCTTCAAGGTCCCTAGTCGTGGGTGTATCGAGGCGGGGCATCGATATACCAGAGTATACTAGCGTATACCTTCTCGACCCATACAGATGGGCGATGGATGATCCCATATCCATTGGTGTTTGACATCGGAGATGATATACGGGTGCTCAGTAGAGACTGGGTACACTGGACGGACTCGCCGAGAACTCCCAGATGGTATTATACCTCACGTCAGATGGCAGTTCTCTGGTGACACTGGTACAGGTTAGTCTGTAGACCCGAGATCGTCATAGAGTCTTGTGTGATTCCCACTGTGCTTTGATTTTCACCTTACCATGTCCAAGAGGGCGTGCAAAACGGTGGCTTTTGGATACAATCCTGAATCACATGGAGGCAATGAGCGATAGGAGGGGATTCGTCTCTCCCGGTATAGGGAGTTGATGTTGCACTGTGTTCGATTGGCTATAACCGGAAATCCCTGGCCAGGGTTGTTGAGATTTACTGGTAAGTGTTACCAGTAGTTTCTCGAACTGTTATAGACCTCATATCGACACGACTTATCGAGCTACTGGGGTCTGACGTTTACCACCCCTAGGCGAGATATGCGACATATCAGACGAACAGACCGGACTGTACGGTAAGTGTTACTGGTTGGATTCACAGGAGTGTGAGCGGGCTTGCTCGTCGATCTTCTGATCGCTCAATACCCGGGTGGCCGTTACGTTTAGCAGACCGCTTGCGGCTTGTGGGTGCTTGATGTGATCATCATCTGCTGCCGGCGTATTGACGAGTCTTTAGAGTCCTACACAGAGGTTTCCTGGCTCAAGCGAAACGAAATAGGAGCACATATGAGATATGTGCGGGACCGAGAGTAATGCGTGTATGTGATACCGTATTCCATTCTCACGATGAATGTGTCGAATGGTTGTATGCGATATGACCTAGTTATCGAATCAAGGATTGTTTCGATAAGCCAATACATTGGATATTAGTCGGTTATATGCGATATGACCGGATCGTTAAATCAAGTATTGATTTAATGATTTAATGCATAATTATATATTTGATATATTATTTTGCATTAACTAGTATTGGTTCACTTTAAATGGATTTTCTCACTTGAAGTACACAAGTTGTATATGTGATATACTTTTGTGCACTTGTTTGTATCATGTTTGATGATACATGCTAACTTGAGTTTGTGTGTATGATTAAACCATGGTTATATGAATGGTTAGGGTTTTGTTTACTTATTCATTTATTTATTTATTTTATTTATTTTGGAAAAGATAAATAGAAATGGTGGCTTTCTTTGTTTCTTTCATGAAGCTTCATGAAGTGTTGAAAGCTTGACCATTTTGTTTGCTTCCCTTAACCTAACCATTCACCTAACCCTAGTTTAGTCTCTACACTTAACCATGGTTGGTATATGATAAGTATTCATTTTATTTTCTATTTGAAAAAGACTTATCATATTCTTTCTTCATTTTCTTCATCTTCAACAATGAAGAAACCTTGCAACCATCAATGGCAACTTGAGAAAAAGAGTGAGAAATCCAATTCTAAAGTGAACCCACCTCCTATTTCTTCATCCTCTACCTCTTGCCAAGTAGTATAGGGTGTTTTCTTCACAAGTTTCATGACTTGGTGAAGTTGGAGCTTGATCTTGAGTTGCCTCGACGTAGATCATCTTCGGCATCGAAGTCGACGACCTAGCCCGCCCATTTCTCCGATGAAGCCGATACTAGAGTCCGGGATTCGATATGGACAGCAGAGGGACGTCATCACGGAGCCTAGGAGGTGGAGGACCGGATCTACAAAGGTTGTAGTCACTTTCCTTTAGCAATAAATTCGTTTACTTGCTTGCATCGCCTATACATCTAGTTAACGGTCCGTATTAGGGTTTGTAGGCACATGGAAATTTTAGAATTAGCCATGTTTGATCACTTGTGAGACCTCATTAGTGTGTCTAGGAACCCTACAGTGGTATCAGAGCCTAGCTAGAGCCTTAGGCGATGCGTAGACAGAGTTAGAAGTCCGATCGAACTGAAACCCTAACTCAAAAATGCTCTCTGTACATTTTCTAAATACTGGGTTTTTTCCAGATTAAAAATGCTTAAAAAATTCAGCAGGAAATTCTAAGAATTACAGTGCAAAAACGAGCAAATGATACGCCCAAAGCGCGGCGGTTCCGCGGCCAATAAGTCTCTTCAGTCAACTATTTTTGCACAGTAACTTCTTTATTGTAATGCTGAGTTTTCTGGGAATTTTTAATATTTACTCAAGAGTTGAGTTTTCAGGGTTGTATTGGGAGTTCGTAGATTCGATCGGATTATCAAACTTTGTCTATGTGTTTTCTGGATAATTTGTTGAATATGTTAAAAAGTTCGACCGGATATAAATACCCAATTTTTCCCCTATCGGGAAATTTCCAAGTGTTGGATTTTTCCGTGGTTTAACAACGTTCTAAGTAGTGCAAGTAACGCGATGGACCCTCTAGAAGACAACAAACCTTAACTCGATTATGTGACCGTCTTGAACTGCCCTTTGAACCTTCGGGTTTGGGGCAGTACGGCGTGCCACATGTGAGGCGTTGGCTTGACCCTTCTACGGCTGGACCGTTGGTACTGAGGCATGAACAGGATGTTTTTTAAACCTATTTCATGTGTTGATTTGTTTCGGGAAAACTTGGGTGTTTGAATGTTCGATCGGAAAGTTTAACATTTTCTATTTATCTGGAATGGGATAAAATATTTGGAATCCACAAGCAGTTATGCGATAACTGATTTGAATGTTATAAACATAGCACTTTAGTCTCACTTGATCGGTTGCCACGGAATTTTGATGCGATCAAAAGTCAGTCGCAATCACGTAGCGTACGCGGATACTTGCCGGATAAACTTAATAGACTGCTACACCCCATATCCCCGACCAAGTGACTGTAGGAGAACCCCGTCGCCGAAAGCATCCGTTCGGGTGCTCGCGGCAGCGGTGTTCCGCCTTGGTGCACTTCGTCGACGGTATCGGAGGTGCGTCCGTCTACTGAAGTTTGCGACGAGCATTCGATCAGGATGTCGGGAATCTTGTTGAATTGCCCGACTTGATATTGAAAAGAGTTTTCGATAATGAGACTAGAATGTGGGGTTTATAATTGTTAGGCATGCGATGTCTAAGGAATTCATATGGTCAGGCATGCGATGTCTGAGGAGGTTGCGGATTCCAACTGTTGTAGTTTTACACTTTCTTTTCTGTGACCGTAAGTGTAATATGTGATATCGCCGGTTTCGTTGCTATATGTCAACGACAATTGGGATGCGCATATTTACTTACGTTGATGACATGTGATATTATGTGTTGCTGGATATGTTATATTGGATCGTCGTGTTTGAATAGCCGGGTTTTTTTTTATGTGAGATGAGTGTTTTTCCTTTTCATTCATGTAAAAACTTGTATGTAATATTCTTTTATTGGGGCATTTCCAGGTTGCGGAAGATGTCACCTTTTGTATATTATTCACTTTTCCGCACTAGGATAGACCCAAGGAGGGGAGCACAAGTAACCGGGTTCTAGGGTCCAGTGGGAGACCATCTCGAGGAGTCGAGTCCGGGTCTCCTAACCCTAGAATTGGTAGGGTTGCTTGCCGCTCTCGTAGGGGTCTAGGGGTGTGGGTTTGGCTATTCATCGCGACCGTGGAATCCGTGTTTTATACTGGCTCGTATTGAAAACACGGACGTCCTAGTATATCCAATGTTTCATATGATTCTTCTGCTGCGATATCTGTGATGTGATCATGTGATGTTCTATGATAAATACTGTATATAGTATATATGATATATTATATAGACGTTACTTATGTTTTACACCCACGCTAGCCCTGCTCCGCTTTGTCGTTAGTTACCTAACCTAACGGTGCACGAGGGGACATCGAGGCGAATGCGGATGGCATAAGTGTACGTCGTATTTATCTGTGATGTTTAAGTACTTAAATGATGGGACTTCATTAATGAGATTAATGAAATAAAAGAAACCTAAGATGTTGTGGAATCGAATTTCAAAAATTAAAACAGGTAGCTACAGTTCTTGCTTTGCACAGCGGTATATATGATATATCCTGCACCTTATTCGATGAGGAAAGGACCGAGATCCCTTCACCGGGAGTGACTCCTTTAGCAATAACTGGCAGATGCTACAACTCTCGGTTTGTCTTTTGATTGCTTCTATAGTTTCTGCTTTGCACAGTGATATATATGATATATCCCGCACCTCATTCGACGAGGAAAGGACCGACGGTCCCTTCACCGGAAGTGACTCCTTTAGCAAAACTAGAAAAGCCTAAAAAACACTCCATTTCAAAATTCATTCGATCCTACAACGATATCAAGTTCATTACGCAATAGGTTTTCAGAAAAACCTGTCGTAGCCCTCCGTCATTGCAGATAAGTCCTGCTTAGTATTCGTGCTGCGTTTGTTGACCTTGTCAAGGCGCAGTGTGCGGTAGCTAATCAGTATTTATCTGCTTATGCATATGATGCAGATTGGGTTAGGGTAGTCGTGCGGCCTTGTTGACCTTGTCAAGGGTCGTGCGGGTGGGTTTGATTCAATCAAGAAATGACGGGTTGAACTTGACTTGCTGTCTATGGTTTGTTGACCTTGTCAAGGTCATAGATCGTTTGGGGAAAAATTATCGGGAATTTCAAGTGTTGAAATTTGCAATGAGATTGCATACCTTCTATGAGATAGTTGGATCCCGATACCCGCTGCGAGTAATTGTTACTCCTGGGAGAGTTTTACACATTACAAGTAGCCGATCAAGTAGGTGTCTAGAAAGGTGTCAACGGGGTTATGCCTCTGTGAAAACGAGGTTTACATTAATTAGGTTCGTGCGAAAGCACGGGGGGCCTCCCTCAAAGTACCGACACTGGCCTGGCTGAAAGATTGGCGAACTTGTAGCGTGTAATTAATCCCGGCTAGTCTTTCCTTTTAGGGTTTGAAGGAAGATTTGATAAAAAAAACAGTGGGAGCCATCCTGATTAGATAAAATAAATAACCAATCTGATCTTGCAAGAGCGCACGCAGAGTGTTTTCTTTTCTCTCTCTCCAGGTAGCGACCATGTCACGCCTTAATCAAGATAATAAAACGGATATATTGACCGAACCCGCTTGTTATACTGAGCTGGGGAACGTTGGTCCCGCTCCAACTTATAATTGTTATAAGACAGAGTAGGAAATTAGGGAATACCAGAATTCCCGTGCCGCCCGAACGAAGAAAGTGCATGTTGATGCATCATCCTCGGGTGTGTTCGTTACACAGAACTGTTTCTCAATGTCCTTTACGTCCTGGGTATATGATACCGGATCAGGATCCCACATATGTAATATATTACATGGGCTACAGAAAGGTAGAGAACTGAGAACGAGTGATAAGTTTCATGAGGCAGAAAACGGTGCAAGTGTTGCAGCCAAATCTGTTGGTCACTGTCACCCTGTATGATCAGTACATTGATTCTGAACGAATGTTATTAGATACCGAACCTGATATACAAAATCATATCAGTCTCTTTATTAGTAAAGAAATAATAAAATTTTGTATTGTTGGATAATGTTTTGAACATTTCCTATATCAAAAGTTGATTAGTTCAGGCACGTTTTCTAAAAGCATTGATGTTCTAAATCAAACTACAGTTCTCAGTATACGGAACACACACAAGAGGAAGAGTTCAGAAATGAACGAATCCTTCTTAGAGTATTGTAGACTATGTCATATCAATGCGACCCGACAAGCTAAGTTGCACAAAGATGCATATTTAAATCTGTTTGAATTTACATCTTGTGAAAACTTGCCGGTCATGTCACAAAGATAAGATGACCACAGCTCTGTTTATTGGAAACAGAGAAAGAGTTAGTTGAACTCTTGGGATGATACATGTGGATGTATGAAGGTCCCCTGTCTACACATACCAAGACCGGTCCTTTGTACTTCATTACATTCTCTGATAATCTCTCAAGATTCAGACATATGTTCCTGTTGAAACACAAGTCCGAATCTTTTGAGATATTCACAGAATATAAGTTAGAAGTAGAGAACTAAAATACGGGTATAAGTATTATGTCCTTTGATGTGATCAGGGAGGAGAATACTTGAGCACAGAAATCCTGGATTATTCTAAAAGAGAATGAGATTCTTTCTCAGCATTACTCCTCCGAATACACCATAGCACGATGGTATATCGGGGCGGAGCAATTACACCCTATATGATAAGGTGTGCTCTATGATGAGTACTACTGAGTTACCTATTTCCTTTTGGGAGTTATGCACTTATGAAGTTGCATACCTATTGAATAGGGTTCCAATCAAATCAGTTGCCTACCGCTTCATATGTGATATGAAAAGGGAAGAGCCCATATCTTAAGTTGGTTAAGATTTGGGGTTGTCCGGGCTATGTCTAAAAGCATAATCCGGACAAGCTCGAGGCAAGGTTTGTTATGTAGAACTGGAAAGGTTCCAGATATACAAAAAGCAGCTGATGATTTGGAAGAACCAAAGGATTCAATAGTTACCAACGAACCTCAGCCTCTCCGCCGATCTAGTAGGGTTCCTCACCCACCTGAGAGATACTTCTTTTTCTCTATGACAGTGGGAGCGAGGATTGCATCATGAGATGATGACCCAACTAGTTTTGAGCTGGCCATCAGGAGTGGGACTCTGTAAGAATGGCTGGATGCTTAGCGATCTGAGATGGAATCCTTATACACCAACAAAGTATGGACTTTAGTTGCTTTATCTGAACGGTTAAATCCCCATCAGGAGCAAGTATATCTTGAGAAGATTACTTGGTGTACATGAAAAAGTTGAGACTTTCAAAGCTAGACTTGTTAAAAGTTTGCATCATTGACCAGGTATGGATTATGATGAAACCTTTTCTAAATAGCTATGCTTAAGTCCATCCAGATCCTACTTGCCACGGCTACATACCATGACTACGATATCTGGCGGTTGGGTGTCATGACTGCTTTTCTAAATAAAGTTTTAGAAGAGTGCGTCTATAAGTACACAGCCAGAGGGCCTCGTAGACAGTGGGAGCAGCGGAAACGCGAGCAAGATGTTTTATATGATAAAGCAGGCATCGCGGAGTTGGAACGTCTGTTTTGATGTAGTAGTCAAAGAGTTTGACTTCATCAAAATGGTAGATGAACCTTGTGTATACAAAAAGGTAGTAGGGAGTATGGTGGTGATCCTCGTAGAGTACGTGGATGACACACTCTTGATAGGGAAGTAGTTTCCTATGCTACAATCGGTCAATCTCCGCTTATCACAACGATTCTCCATAAAGGATCAAAGTGATACCTACTAAATCCTGGGTTTTGGATCTATGAGATAGATCTAATTGGATATTAGGATACTCACTAGTTGTAGTGAGATGGTATCAATTGGTCCTGGGGAGAATCACTGGAAGGGTTCCAGGGTGATAAGGACGACTGAATGTCAGTCACAGGCATTGTCTTTACCCTCAGTAAAGGGACGGTATGTTGGAAGAGTTCCAAGCTAGATACCGTGGCATACTATACGATAAAGGCTGGATACATCGCTACTCAAGATACTACCAAAGAGGAAGTCTGGGTGTATATTAGTTTATGAGATGAACTTAGTTCCTCCCATTGTGTGACAATGGAGTTGTGGCTTATGCCAAGGAACGTCCGTCCCATCAGTGATCCAGACATATTCTAAGGCAGTATCACCTGATCATGGAGATGGTTGATCTCCAGGCTGATCGAGATTAGGAGAGCAGACTCAGAGAACAACACGGCGGATCCACTCACGAAGGCCTATTCCTAGAGAGAGACTTTTATGAGATGGTTGAGTATGAGATACTACAACCACTGCTACAGATGGCCCTAGTGCAAGTGGGAGATTGTTAGTTATATGTATGCCCTAGAGGCCATTATTGTACATAGGATGTATATTGTAGTGGATGCTGGGACATATATAGGGAGGACTTTCTTGCTCGACATGATAGTATGCTATCTGGTTACTCTTTACCTTAACGTGTATACTGTTTGTCTTTCTGTTACATGTTGGTAAAACCCTTAGGATGTGTACTTGACTACCTAGACTATGATGCGGATCATACTAGTGGGGACATGGTAGTCCATAAGTACATCCTTCAAGGTCCCTAGTCATGGGTGTATCGAGACGGGGCATCGATATACTAGAGTAGACCAGCGTATACCTTCTCGACCCATACAGATGGGCGATGGATGATCACATATCCATTGGTGTTTGACATCGGAGATGATATACGGGTGCTCAGTAGAGACTGGGTACACTGGACGGACTCGCCGAGAACTCCCAGATGGTATTATACCTCACGTCAGATGGCAGTTCTCTGGTGATACTGGTACAGGTTAGTCTGTAGACCCGAGATCGTCATAGAGTCTTGTGTGATTCCTACTGTGCTTTGATTTTCACCTTACCACGTCCAAGAGGGCGGGCAAAACGGTGGCTTTTGGATACAGTCCCGAATCACATGGAGGCAATGAGCGATAGGAGGGGATTCGTCTCTCCCGGTATAGGGAGTTGATGTTGCACTGTGTTCGATTGGCTATAACCGGAAATTCCTGGCCAGGGTTGTTGAGATTTACTGGTAAGTGTTACCAGTAGTTTCTCGAACTGTTATAGACCTCATATCGACACGACTTATCGAGCTACTGGGGTCTGACGTTTACCATCCCTAGGTGAGATATGCGACATATCAGACGAACAGACCGGACTGTACGGTAAGTGTTACTGGTTGGATTCACAGGAGTGTGAGCGGGCTTGCTCGTAGATCTTCTGATCGCTCAATACCCGGGTGGCTGTTACGTTAAGCAGACTGCTTGCGGCTTGTGGGTGCTTGATGTGATCATCATCTGCTGCCGGCGTATTGACGAGTCTTTAGAGTCCTACACAGAGGTTTCCTGGCTCAAGCGAAACGAAATAGGAGCGCATATGAGATATGTGCGGGACCAAGAGTAATGCGTGTATGTGATACCGTATTCCATTCTCGCAATGAATGTGTCGAATGGTTGTATGCGATATGACCTAGTTATCGAATCAAGGATTGTTTCGATAAGCCGATACATTGGATATTAGTCGGTTATATGCGATATGACCGGATCGTTAAATCAAGTATTGATTTAATGATTTAATGCATAATTATATATTTGATATATTACTTTGCATTAACTAGTATTGGTTCACTTTAAATGGATTTTCTCACTTGAAGTACACAAGTTGTATATGTGATATACTTTTGTGCACTTGTTTGTATCATGTTTGATGATACATGCTAACTTGAGTTTGTGTGTATGATTAAACCATGGTTATATGAATGGTTAGGGTTTTGTTTACTTATTCATTTATTTATTTATTTTATTTATTTTGGAAAAGATAAATAGAAATAGTGGCTTTCTTTGTTTCTTTCATGAAGCTTCATGAAGTGTTGAAAGCTTGACCATTTTGTTTGCTTCCCTTAACCTAACCATTCACCTAACCCTAGTTTAGTATCTACACTTAATCATGGTTGGTATATGATAAGTATTCATTTTATTTTCTATTTGAAAAAGTCTTATCATATTCTTTCTTCATCTTCTTCTTCTTCAACAATGAAGAAACCTTGCAACCATCAATGGCAACTTGAGAAAAAGAGTGAGAAATCCAATTCTAAAGTGAACTCACATCATATTTCTTCATCCTCTACCTCTTTCCAAGTAGTATAGGGTGTTTTCTTCACAAGTTTCATGACTTGGTGAAGTTGGAGATTGATCTTGAGTTGCCTCGACGTAGATCATCTTTGGCATCGAAGTTGACGACCTAGTCCGCCCATTTCTCCGATGAAGCCGATGCTAGAGTCCGGGATTTGATATGGACAGCGGAGGGACGTCATCACGGAGCCTAGGAGGTGGATGACCGGATCTACAAAGGTTGTAGTCACTTTCCTTTAGCTATAAATTCGTTTACTTGCTTGCATCGCCTATACATCTAGTTAACGGTCCGTATTAGGGTTTGTAGGCACATGGAAAATTTAGAATTAGCCATGTTTGATCACTTGTGAGACCTCATTAGTGTGCCCAGGAACCCTACAGGGATCTCGGCCCTTTCCTTATCGAATAAGGTGCTGGATATTCTATAAGGAATACCGCTATGCAAAGCAAGAACTAGAGCTAATAGTTTTTAAAATAAGTTTCTACAACATCTTTACGTTTCTTTTTCTTTTTTTCATTAATCTCATTAATGAATTCCCATCAATTATGCTTCCTAAGTATCATATAAGAAACGAAAGCAGCAATATTAATTATATCTCATATATATATAATATAGGCATTCATCTCAGAATATATAAAGTGATCACATCACAGAATATCAGCAGCCGAAGAATCATATATGAAATATTATACTAGAAATTCCGTGTTTTATTTAAGCCGGTAAAAACGCGGATTCCACGGTCGTGATGAATAACCAAACCCACATCTCTAGACCCCTACGAGAGCAGCAAGCAACCCTACTAATTCTAGAGTTAGGAGACCCGGTCTCGACTCCTCGTGATGGTCTCCCACTGGACCCTAGAACCCGGTTACTTGTGCTCCCCGCCTTGGGTCTATCCTAATGCGGAAAAGTAAATAATATATATTAATGGTGACATCATCCTCAACCCGGAAGTGCCCCAATAAAAGAATATTACATATATTGAATTTTACATGAATGAAAATAAAAAAACTCTCATCTCACATAAAAAAAAACCCGGTTATTCAAAACACGATGATCCAATATAACATATCACAACAACACATAACATCACATGTCATCAGCGTAAGTAAATATGCGTATCCCAATTGTCGTTGACATATAGCACTGAAACCGGCGATACACCACATATTACACTTACGGTCGCAGAAAAGAAAATGTCAAACTACAACATTTGGAATCCACAATCATCTTAGATATCATAAACCTTAAATATCACATACTTCGGATTTCATGCCTAACAATATGAATTCTAAATATTATATCACAATCACAGAAAACGAGGCGAAGTTTAAACAATTCGATCGAATGAACGAATTCCCAAATTTCCCAGAAAGCTTAACACTTGAGCACAGTTAAAGTTAACCAGAGACATACCACAGTACCTATAGACCTACAGCTGAAGGGCCAACCTAAGCTTCTCAAGTGGCGCCGCGGATCCGCCGCCAAAACCATGTGGCCGCGGATCCGCGGTCACTTAGACGAGTTAGGGTTTTGTTCTTCAGGTGTGTCCATATAATTCCCTGCATATTTTTCTGAATATTTTTAACATGGAAAAATCCAACTTTTGGAAAAATTTCCAGAGAAGGGGTATTTTCGGGCTTTCAGAGTTCGATCGGAATTCTAATTTCGTCTAGACAACGCCTAATGCTCTAGCTTGTATCTGATACCACTGTAGGGTTAGCTTAGCACCTTAGCAAGGTTTAGGCAAGCATCAATCATGCTAATTTAAAATTTTGGGGTGCTAAACAAACCCTAACCAAGATCTTAACTAGAGACTCAGGGTTAAATATAATATGTAAACAACTTTACATCTAAGTGAATGCAGAATACAACCTTTGTAGACCGGTCCTTCACTTCTAAAGCTCCATATAGTAGTCCCTTCGTGCATAGTAGTGAATATCCGAACTCTAGTAAGGATCATATGAAGAAATGAATAAGCTTGCTTAATGCCTTCGAAACCGAAGATGATCTACGTCGAGAAGACTCAAGCTCATGCTACCTCTTCACTAATGGTGAGATTAGTGAAGCAAACACCCTAAACTAAATGGCTAATAGTAGAGGATGGTGAAGTAGGAATATTGCTCACTTTAGATTTGATTTTCTCATTTTATTTCATCACTTTGTCAAAAGCTAGAAAGTTTCAAGCGGAAGAAGAAGATGAAGTGATGAAAGAATCATTCTCTTTGTTAGAAATGCAACCATGGGTGAGTATATCACATACACTAACCCATGTAGAGAGTTAACCATTGTGTATGGTTAATGGTTAGATCAAATAAATATCTTAAGTAAAAACAAAGAAGTGGACTAAGTCAAAGCTTATCTACAAGCTTCTCCAAGCTTCTAGCCACAAATTAATTCCACTAATTTATAATTACTTAATAAATATTAAACCCTAACATTAACCCTAGTATGGTGTAAGTCTCATACATATATGTTGCATGTGTAACCTAGCATGACACACTAAAATATATCACATATATTTATGTATGCAAAAAGAATATAATTAATATATATCACATATATGTCAATGTATCATAATGAGAAAAATGAATACTTAAGTGAGCCAATATTAGTTAATATAATTTAATATATCAAATATATAATTATACATTAAATTATTAAATCAATAATTGATTTAATAATCCGGTCATATTTCATATAATCGACTAATATCCAATGTATCAATTTATCGAATCAACAATTTGATCCGATAATCCGGTTATATCACATGCAACCGATCGATACACAAATCGCGAGAATAGAATGTGGTATCACATACACGCATTAATCTCGGTCCCGCACATATCTCATATGTGCTCCTACGCCGTTTCGCATGAACCAGGAAATCTCTGTGTAGGATTCTAAAGACTCGTCAATACGCCGGCAGTAGGTGATGGTCATATCAAACACCCACAAGCCGCAAGCGGTCTGCTAAACGTAACGGCCATCCGGGTATTGAACGATCAGAAGATCAACAAGCAAGCCTGCTATAACTTTTGCGAATCCAATCAGTAACACTACTGTACAGTCCGGTCTCTTCGTCAGATATGTCGCATATCACAGCCTGGGGGTGGTATAACGTCAGACCCCAATAACCTGATAAGTCATGCCGATACAAGGTCTATAACGGTTCAAGAAACTACTGATAACACTTACCAGTAAATCTCAGCAACCCTGACCAAGGATTTCCTGTTATGACCAATCGAGCATAGCGCAGCATCAACTCCTAATACCGGAAGAGACAAAACCCCTCCTATCACTCATTGCCTCCATGTGACTCGGGACTGTACCCAAAAACCATCTTTTTGCACGATCTCATGACCGTGGTATGGTGGAAATCAAAGCACAGTGGGAATCACACAATACTCTATGACGATTTCGGGTCTACAGATTAACCCGTACCAGTGTCACCAGAGAACTGCTATCCGACGATAGGTATAATACCATCTAGGAGTTCTCGGCGAGTCTGTTCAGAGTACCCAGTCTCCACTGAGCACCCGTATGCCTTCTCTGATGTCAAACACCAATGGATATGTGATCATCCATCGCCCATCATATAGGTCGAGAAGCGCATATGCTAGTCTACTCTGGAATATCGATGCCCTGTCTCGATACTCTCTCGACTAGGAACTATTATAGGGTGTACTTATAGACTACCCTTGGCCCCACTAATATGATCTCCATCATAGTCCTGGTAGTCAAGTACACATCCTAAGGGCTTTGTCAACATGTGAGAGCAAGACAACATTACATATACAAGTCAACATATTAAGACAAAGAGCAACCGGATAGCATACTATCATATCGAGCAAGAAAGTCCTTCATATATATGTCCAAGCATCCATATAACTAACACGTGGACCCCACTTAAACAGTGCCAAATCCATAGTACTTTTTTTGATTCAAGAATCAAAAAAATGGTGGCTCCCTCACATAAAACAAACAAATCCAAAAATCCAAAAACCTAAAATCCTACAGCAAAATAAGAATTAGCCAATCCTCACCCTTTTTTGGATTCTTCAATCCGAACAGTGCAAAGTTCATCAGGGTCTGTTTGGTTGCAAGATTATGAAATTTGGATTCCGAAATAATACAGTTGAAAATTTCTGGATTTGGTTGTTTGGTTGGTATTGAATTCCTAGTATTGAATTTGTTTATCCTTATAATTATTATTTGGTTGGTGAAAAGAAAATTGGGATTTGGATTTAAGAATTGTAAAGAGAGATGGATAGAGAGAGCATTATTAAATAGATAAAGTATCCCGCACCTCATCTAAAAGTACAATTAATAGTGCCAAATCGTTGCAAATTCTCCAAATTTTGGAGAATTCAAAGATCCTTGTTTTGTGGTGGGCCCCTCCCATAGAAAACAAAAGAAATACTGCAAATCCTAATCCCAGCCAAATATAAAATCGTGGAATCCTTTCAATTTTTAGGATTTCACTATCCAATTCTCTCACAATCCTCCAACCAAACTGTCACGACCCGAATATTTCGACTCGTGACCGGCACTTAACCACGCAACGTCTACAGGCGTAACGCGACTAAGTAAGCCGAACCCAGAAATCAAAACCATTTAAAAGTAGCGAGTGTTGAAAATATTTAATTAAGACATTAGAAAACCTTAAATAGTTCAATAAGTTCTTTTAAAGTTACGTTATCATTTAAATAATTTTGGCAGCATTTCCTTTGTAAAAGTAACCCCGAAATCGGGTATAAAACAAGATATGAGTGAAAATGAGATATAATGAAACCAAAACATTCCCAAACGGAAGCAATCATGCCCACCGGAGGAAACTATCATCACGAGAGTAATATACGACGCCGTAGCGAAGAATGGGCAATAAATAAACATCACAAAATAATAAACTGCATATAAAAACAGTGGCTCCCACGAGCTCGACACCAGAATACAAAGAAATATACATCATCGTCCTCACACTGTCACTAATTCCAGTATATATATGGTAGATGGAAAATACTAGATACAAAAGGGGTACAATAAAAGTAATCAGATACCACAACCCACCTAAAAGCAAAACAGCTCTCGCACCAACTGTAGTGGTATCTGTAGCCAAAAGATACAAAAGGCAGCCTGCCGCGACTACTCCGAAGGACAACCTGCAAATACTGTGGCACAACGGGGGTGAGTTGCCAACTCGTGAATAGAGATAACATATAAAGGTAATCGCGAGCATGCACGTACTGCGCCACTCTAACATATGCCAGCAGATGATATCAATGCGTGATAAGCGGTATGTGCAATAGTCATGCAAGTGCTCTATCAGGTAATATAACTACAGGATGAGATACAATAATGAATGCTGAGCATGGGAAACATAACATCTACACGGAATGTCAACGTGGAATATATAATCGGTGCCCAAAACTGCACCCCAAATCCCAAATAACTCAGGCGCCGACACTCTCCTCGGCCCTCAAATCCTGTAAATCTCTGAGAAATCACGAGTGCCCAACATCGGCACCCAAATATCATAAAATACCCGTGTCCAGTATCGACACGAAAATCCTCATATATCGGGCTCCGTAAGTCCGGATCATCCCACGGGCTCCGTCTGCGGTATCGGCCCTCGGCCCCGGCAGTACGGATCATCCCGCATCCATCTCTCGACTCTGGTCAGTATCCTCCGGATAATCGCCAGGTCCAACTAATCACCGGTAGGTACTCGCCACCCTGCTAGGCTCATCGTCTACTCCACGAAAAACATTTCTCGCCCCGGGGAACCATACCGGGTCCACCACGAACCCGCAAACGGATCATCCAACTCCTCGAATCGGGTTTCAAACACACATCTCAGCACCGAGAAAACGCGTGGTGGACGCACCAAAATATCATATCACGAGGAACCGGGTTTTCAAATAGTGCATCTTTTCTTAAATAATCCCACGGTCCTCAAAACCAGAAATCACATGAAAATCCAACACCAAGAATTAAATCTAATGTGATGTGCTATGTACATCAAGCTATAATATAGGTACAAGGGGAAACCGCTTTTAAAAATAGTTTCCGTTTTTAAAGACATCACGCGGCTCCTAATTTCTATGAAAATCATATCGAATCATATGTGAAATGAACTACAACAATATAATCATGGCAGTTCTACAGTGAGTGTGTCATGGCAATTACTAACGGTGTGTGTGTAACATGCAGATTAGTGCTCGTGCAACATGAACCGTTAGTAATAGTGCGGTGTTCTATCAATTCTAAGTTTACTTACATATAGCAAGGAATGCAGTATGCAATGACAGTCAATGGGGTAAATGCAACATATAACTATAAGGTCCTATCAGCCCTGACGCATAACGCCATGCGGGCAATATCCCCGTAGATGTTAAATCTACTCACCGAGTCTCGCGCTAAGTGTAGCCGACGACTTGCTTCCCCTTCTTCGCAGCGTCCGTCTCACTCGCCTGTGAACCTAGAATCACACAATATATCACATATAAGCTCAAATCCACAAAAACGTGATATTAAGGTCAAACTAGAAACCCGCGTCGCAAACCAAGCGCGCGTGTGCGCGATACGCTAAAACGTGTGATTACGCGCCTGAAACTACCCCGACGCGTCGCGATACGCAGAAACCCCAAACCCATACACGTATCACGCGTGTCGCGAAGGTTTAAAATACGAGAAATAGGTATATAGCTCCAGATTTTTCTACAGCAAGAATCAAATAAAATTATACATGCCATGAGTCTAAGGGTTGCAGCAGACACCAATAGAGACAAACCCCAACCCAATCCCTCCCCATCTGGCCGCAATTTGCGACCAGAAACAATATTTCGGCGGCTTGCACAAGTCGTATGGGGGTCGGGTTCTACCTGGGGAATCAGCACCTAACAACTATACTGCAGTCATCTCAAAATTATTCTGAACTCACTGGGTCGATAGCAGTTTACAGAAAGTCAAAATTTGCTTAAAAACGAAGAATTTGCATCAAATTGGGATCTGGTGGTATTTTAGTGAAATTGGGGGCTAAGCTAGGTTAACATGGCCCTAACAACACTCCATCAACTTACTAAAACCAGTTCAAACATCACTTGGTCAAGTTTCCCCCTAATCACCACATAAAGCACTAAATACACAAAACTATCGCTAATCGAAGCTAACTACACAGTTAAGTGAAAGTAGGAATAAGTTTAGAGGTTATACCCTCAAGGAATCTCACAAGCAAGTAGAAGGAGAAGAAGAAGAGGGAATGGAGCTGCTGGGGTTCTGTTGCTGCTGCCTGTAGCTGCTGCTGCTGCCTGTAGCTGCTGCTGCTGTTGCCTAAGCTGCTGTTGCTGAGGCTGGAGTTGCTGCTGCTGCTGTCGTGTTTGCTGTTGCTGCTGCTGTCGTGTTTGCTGCTGTGAGGGGTGTGTGTGTGTGAGTGTATGAGTGAGAGGTTGAGAGAAAACAACACAAGAATGAGAGGAAAAGAAATGATACTCCCCAAGGTCAACCCCTCCACTCTCTCTCTTCATTAAATGCAAGCATGGCTTTTGCCATGACGCATACTCTCTCTCTCATTCTCACCAAGTCAACACTCTAAAGGAAATTCAAATTAAAGCAACCATCTATTAACTAATAAATTTAATTAAAACCCAAAAGACTTAATCCCCATGATTAAACCCACCATGGTTGCTAATCATGGTAATACCTCATATTAAACCCTAGTTTACATGCATATGTGTGTGCAAGCCTAGGAAAATTCTAGAAAAATATTTATTAAATTTGGAATAAATATTTGAAACTCAATTTGGTAAACTTTTTATTAAAAACCCTTTATTTAAATATAATTAGCCACAAAACACATCCTAAGGTGTTACAATCTCCCCCCTTAAAAGAAATTCGTCCCCGAATTTGAAAATATAATGCTACACATACCTTCAAAGAGATGAGGGAACTTGTTCCGCATCTCGCCCTCGGCTTCCCAAGTGATCTCTTCGCCACTCGGGCTGCGCTAAAGCACCTTCACTGATGGTAAGACCCTCGATCTAAGTTTCTTCACCTGCCGGTCCAATATCACGACTGGCTGCTCGGTGAACGAAAGGTCGCGCTCGAGCTGAACGGTCTGATGCTGAATCATGTGCGAAGGGTCATGTAGGTATCTGCGAAGTATCGACACGTGGAACACGGGGTGCAAATCTGGGAAGTCGGGTGGAAGAGCCAAACGATAAGCCACTGCGCCCACACGCTCGAGGATCTCGAAGGGACCTATGAATCTGGGGCTAAGCTTCCCCTTCCGTCCAAACCTCATCACTCCCTTCATCGGAGAGACCCTCAGAAAAACGTGATCTCCAACTACGAACTCTAATCTGCGGCGGCGCCTATCAGCATACGATCTCTGCCTTCTCTGAGCTGTCCTCATCCTGTCTCGAATCAACTGTATCTTCTCGGTCGTCTCCTGTACGATCTTGGGCCCCAAAATACTGCTCTCACTGAGCTCTGTCCAGCAGACGGGCGATCTACATCTCCTCCCATACAGAGCCTCGAAAGGTGCCATCTGAATAGTATCCTGGAAACTATTGTTGTAGGAGAACTCCACCAAGGGTAAATGATGATCCCAGCTACCATCGAAGTCTAAAACGCACGCTCGGAACATGTCCTCGAGAGTCTGAATCGTCCGCTCTGACTGGCAGTCGGTCTGCGGATAAAATGCTGTGCTGAAACTCAAGCGTGTGCCCAAAGCCTCCTGAAGTCTCTACCATAGTCGGCTGGTGAACTGGGTGCCTCTGTCGGACACGATACATGTCGGGACTCCGTGCAGTCGTACTATCTCGTCGATATAAATCTGGGCGTACTGAGCAAATCCGAAAGTCGTTTTCACTGGCAGGAAGTGAGCCGCTTTCGTCAAACGATCCACGATCACCCAAATGGAGTCATACCCTCGCCTAGTCCTGGGTAGACCCACAACGAAATCCATCGAAATTTGCTCACATTTCCACTCCGGAATAGGTAACGGCTGTAGCTCTCCCGCGGGCCTCTGGTGCTCGGCCTCGACTTGCTGACAAGTCAGGCATCTCGACATGAAATCTGCGATGTCCCTCTTCATTCCGTCCCACCAGTAAACATCTCTCATATCATAATACATCTTGGTGGAACCGGGATGGACGCTGTACACTGATCGATGTGCCTCCTCGAGAATCTCACGCCGCAGCCCCTCAACATCTGGTATGCACAGTCTAGTCCCAAATCTCAGCATCCCCTGATCATCGATCACGAACTCTGAAAATCTGCCCTGTCCAATCTGCGTCCTGATCTCTGAACATCGGTCATCACTGTGCTGTGCCTCATGTACACGGTCAAGCAACTGTGAGCGTGCACGAACATGCGCAATCTGTCCTCCGATCGGCGTGAACTCGAACTGCATTCTGCTATCGCATAATATCTGCTAATCTGCCGATGACTGCCCCTGTACTGCGCTCAAACAAGATAGACTACCCCCGGGCCTCCTGCTCAAAGCATCCGCCACCACATTCGTCTTGCCCGGGTGATACAAGATTTCGCAGTCGTAATCCTTCACCAACTCCATCCATCGGCGCTGTCTAAGGTTCAGGTCTCGCTGCTGAAATATATACTTTAAACTCTTGTGATCAGTGAATATCTGTCACGACTCGCCGTATAGGTAATGTCGCCAGATCTTAAGTGCAAAGACCACTGCAGCCATCTCCAAATCGTGAGTGGGGTAGTTTTGTTCATGTTTCTTCAATTGTCACGAAGCATATACGATCACCCTGTCATGCTGCATCAATACGCACCCTAGCCCCACTCGAGAAGCATCACAATAGACCACAAATCCGCCAGATCCCGAAGGCAATGATAACACCGGTGCCATAGTCAGCCGAGTCCGTAGCTGCTGAAAACTGTGCTCGCACTCCTCTGTCCAATCGAAAGGAACTCCTTTCCGGGTCAACCCGGTCAAAGTTGTAGCAATACTGGAGAAGTCCTGCACAAATCGCCTGTAGTAACCAGCCAACCCCAAAAAGCTGCGAATCTCCGTAACTGATGTGGGTCTGGGCCTACGCTGAACGGCCTCGATCTTCCTCGGGTCTACACATATACCGTCTCGTGAAATCACATGCCCCAAGAAGTCTACGCTGTCCAGCCAGAAAGCACACTTGGAGAATTTCGCGTAAAGCTGGTGCTCCCTCAAGGTCTGCAGTGTAATCCGCAGGTGCTGCTCATGCTCCTCACTACTCCAGGAATACACCAAGATATCGTCAATGAATACTATGATGAACAGATCCAAATATGGCCGGAAAATACGGTTCATCAAGTCCATGAATGCTGCTGGCGCATTGGTGAGTCCGAACGACATCACCAAAAACTTATAATGGTCGTAGCGCGTACGGAAAGCTGTCCTAGGAATGTCCTCCTGTCGAACCCGCAGCTGATGATAGCCCGATCGTAAATCGATCCTCGAAAAGTATCCGGCCCCCTGAAGCTGGTCGAACAAATCGTCGATGCGTGGCAAGGGATATCTGTTCCGCACTGTCACCCTGTTCAGCTGGCGGTAGTCGATACACAGACGCAAACTGCCGTCCTTCTTCTTGACGAACAGGACTGGAGCACCCCAAGGAGAAACACTGGGTCGAATAAGTCCCTTATCCAGCAAATCTTGCAACTGACCCTTCAATTCTCGAAGTTCCGCCGGGGCCATCCGATAAGGCGGTACTGAAATAGGCCCCGTGCCAGGAACCAAATCAATACAGAAAGAAATGTCGCGCTCGGGCGGTAGCCCAGGAAGCTCGTCAGGGAACACATCAGGAAACTCGCTAACAACCGGAACCTGATCCAATGGAACCTCTGTAGCGCTAGCATCGCAAACATAGGCGAGAAATCCCTTCCTCAAAAGCTGTCCAGCGCGGAGAGAAGAAATCACACTTTGAGGGGCGGCACCACGGTCCTCCAACACAACAAAAACCGACTCGCCGGGGAAACAGAATCTAACTGTCTTCTCGCGGCAGTCCACAGAAGTATAGCACGTGGCTAACCAATCCATGCCCAAAAGGACGTCGAAGTCCAACATCTCAAGAAGGATCAAGTCGACAGGCAACTCTCTCTCGCCAATACAGACGGTACATGATCGGAACACGTGCCTAGCAACAAACGACTCTCCCACAGGAGTGGTCACAACAAGCGGCTGATCAAGTAAACCGGACTCTCTACCCAAACTCGGCACAAAGTGTGTGGATACGTACGAGTGCGTGGATCCAGGATCGAACAACACGTGTGCATCAATAGAACATACTGGAAGGATACCTGAGACCACCGCATTGGACGCCTGCGCGTCCCGATGCGTCAAAGCAAAAACCCGCGCCTGTCCTCCACCGGTGACTGACTGCCCTCTGCCTCGGTCATCTCGCCCTCTCGGAGCAACTCCTCCACGCCCACGACTTCTCTGTGTATGAGTCTAACGCGGAGCAACGGTAGGTACAACAGGCAACGCCCTCTGGGGTGGTGAAGGTGGTAAGGTAACATGCGGTGCTGCTGCCTCCCTCCGGTGTATCTCAGGACAATTTCTAACAAGGTGAAGTAGACTGCCGCATCTAAAGCAACCCTGCGGCGACTGCTGGCTCTCCCGTGGATATGAGCTAAATATCTGGCCTCGTCCCGAATCTCTGCAACTCCTCGTACCAGAACGGTACCTGTCGCGGCGTCTGAATGTCTGTCTCCGTGCGGATATACTAGTACGAACTCTCTTCGGCTCTGGAACTACCGAAGTCTCAGCAAGGCGCTCCTCGACTAATAGGGCTGCATCTATAGCTGCTGCGTATGTCTCGTAATGTTGCGCGCTGATCGCAAGGAACAGTGGCGTAAGCAAGCCTCAAACAAATCTCTGGACTCGCATCTCCTCGGTAACCACCAGGTACGGAGCATAAACTGCTAGCTCTGTAAATAGCACGTCATACTCTGCCACTGACATCTCCGGAGTCTGGCATAAGGACTCGAACCTGCGTGCTCTAGTATCTCTGACACTCAGTGGGAGAAAGCGGGCAAAGAATAGTGCCACGAACTCTGTCCAGGTCATAGGAGGAAGACCCGCCGCTCTGCCCTTCTCAACTGAATCACACCACTTCTGTGCAAGACCTTCCAGGCGAAAGCTCGCGAACTCAACCCATCTCGCATCTGCGCATCTGAGGAAACGGCATATCCGGGCCATTCTATCAATAAAAGACTGTGGGTCCTCGGCTGTATCGGTATCTGTGAAGACCGGAGGCTTCAGCCTCATGAACTCTGATAGCGATACTGTAATCACCTCTGTGGCTGCAGGGGCAACTGGCTGTGTGGTAGGTACCATCGCGGTCTCTGTAACGGGTGGAGCTACCTCTGGTCACTGCGCTCGAAGCGTCTCAACTAGCGATCCTATCATCTGGTGCATCTCCTGCATGCTGGATCCCACCGTCTGGCGCATCTCCTGCATACCAGCCCCTAGCGTGGTGATCTGATCTGTCACGGGAGGAATAACCTGCTCGGGTACAACCGGCGTACTTCCCGGATCAGTCTTCGTCTCAGACGAATCAACTTGAATCTCGGCCCTCGCGGCCGCTCTCTGCGCCCTCGTAGTCTTCGGCGGCATAATGGCTGAAAGGAAATTAGGATCCGATAAGAATACGGAAATCGAATCACAAGAATATATATACTCAAGAAGGAATTTAAATCAATAAGTCCTAAGGTCGTCTTGGTGGAGTACCGTGTCGTGCGTATGCCGCGGAACATACACACGCTACGCCACTCTGCTTCAGCTACCTACTCCATCATACCAAGGTCATCCTACACTCCGAAAGGTAAAACCTACGCTCTGAAACCAACTTTGTCACGACCCGAATATTTCGACTCGTGACCGGCACTTAACCACGCAACGTCTACAAGCGTAACGCGACTAAGTAAGCCGAACCCAGAAATCAAAACCATTTAAAAGTAGCGAGTGTTGAAAACATTTAATTAAGACATTAGAAAACCTTAAATAGTTCAATAAGTTCTTTTAAAGTTGCGTTATCATTTAAATAATTTTGGCAGCATTTCCTTTGTAAAAGTAACCCCGAAATCGGGTATAAAACAAGATATGAGTGAAAATGAGATATAATGAAACCAAAACATTCCCAAACGGAAGCAATCACGCCCACCAGCGGAAACCATCATCAAGAGAGTAATATACGACGCCGTAGCGAAGAATGGGCAATAAATAAACATCACAAAATAATAAACTGCATATAAAAACAGTCGGCTCCCACGAGCTCGACACCAGAATACAAAGAAATACACATCATCGTCCTCACACTGTCACTAAGTCCAGTACATATATGGTAGATGGAGAATACTAAATACAAAAGGGGTACAATAAAAGTAATCAGATACCACAACCCATCTAAAAGCAAAACAGCTCTCGCACCAACTGTAGTGGTATCTGTAGCCAAAAGATGCAAAAGGCAGCCTGCCGCGACAACTCCGAAGGGCAACCTGCAAATACTGTGGCACAACGGGGGTGAGTTGCCAACTCGTGAATAGAGATAACATATAAAGGTAATCGCGAGCATGCACGTACTGCGCTACTCTAACATATGCCAGCAGATGATATCAATGCGTGATAAGCGGTATGTGCAATAGTCATGCAAGTGCTCTATCAGGTAATATAACTACAGGATGAGATACAATAATGAATGCTGAGCATGGGAAACATAACATCTACACGGAATGTCAACGTGGAATATATAATCGGTGCCCAAAACTGTACCCCAAATCCCAAATAACTCAGGCGCCGGCACTCTCCTCGGCCCTCAAATCCTGTAAATCTCTGAGAAATCACGAGTGCCCAACATCGGCACCCAAATATCATAAAATACTCGTGTCCAGTATCGACACGCAAATCCTCATATATCGGGCTCCGTAAGTCCGGATCAGCCCATGGGCTCCGTCTGCGGTATCGGCCCTCGGCCCCGGCAGTACGGATCATCCCGCATCCATCTCTCAACTCTGGTCAGTATCCTCCGGATAATCGCCAGGTCCAACCAATCACCGGTAGGTACTCGCCACCCTGCTAGGCTCATCGTCTACTCCACGAAAAACATTTCTCGTCTCGGGGAACCATACCGGGTCCACCACGAACCCGCAAACGGATCATCCAACTCCTCGAATCGGGTTTCAAACACACGTCTCAGCACCGAGAAAACGCGTGGTGGACGCACCAAAATATCATATCACGAGGAACCGGGTTTTCAAATAGTGCATCTTTTCTTAAATAATCCCACGGTCCTCAAAACCAGAAATTACATGAAAATCCAACACCAAGAAGTAAATCAAATGCGATGTGCTATGTACATCAAGCCATAATATAGGTACAAGGGGAAACCGCTTTTAAAAATAGTTTCCGTTTTTAAAGATATCATGCGGCTCCCAATTTCTATGAAAATCATATCGAGTCATATGTGAAATGAACTACAGCAATATAATCATGGCAGTTCTACAGTGAGTGTGTCAGGGCAATTACTAACGGTGTGTGTGTAACATGCAGATTAGTGCTCGTGCAACATGAACCGTTAGTAATAGTGCGGTGTTCTATCAATTCTAAGTTTACTTACATATAGCAAGGAATGCAGTATGCAATGAGAGTCAATGGGGTAAATGCAACATATAAGTATAAGGTCCTATCAGCCCTGACGCATAACGCCATGCGGACGATATCCCGTAGATGTTAAATCTATTCACCGAAGTCTCGCGCTAAGTGTAGCCGACGACTTGCTTCCCCTTCTTCGCAGCGTCCGTCTCACTCGCCTGCGAACCTAGAATCACACATATAAACTCAAATCCACAAAAACGTGATATTAAGGTCAAACTAGAAACCCGCGTCGCAAACCAAGCGTACGTGTGCGCGATACGCTAAAACGTGTGATTACGCGCCTGAAACTACCCCGGCGCGTCGCGATACGCAGAAACCCCAAACCCACACACATATCACGCGTGTCGCGAAGGTTTAAAATACGAGAAATAGGTATATAGCTCCAGATTTTTCTACAGCAAGAATCAAATAAAATTATACATGCCATGAGTCTAAGGGTTGCAGCAGACACCAATAGAGACAAACCCCAACCCAATCCCTCCCCATCTGGCCGCAATTTACTGCCAGAAACAATATTTCGGCGGCCTGCACAAGTCGTATGGGGGTCGGGTTCTACCTGGGGAATCAGCACCTAACAACTATACTGCAGTCATCTCAAAATTATTCTGAACTCACTGGGTCGATAGCAATTTACAGAAAGTCAAAATTTGCTTAAAAACGAAGAATTTGCATCAAATTGGGATCTGGTGGTATTTTAGTGAAATTGGGGGCTAAGCTAGGTTAACATGGCCCTAACAACACTCCATCAACTTACTAAAACCAGTTCAAACATCACTTGGTCAAGTTTCCCCCTAATCACCACATAAAGCACTAAATACACAAAACTATCGCTAATCGAAGCTAACTACACAATTAAGTGAAAGTAGGAATAAGTTTAGAGGTTATACCCTCAAGGAATCTCACAAGCAAGTAGAAGGAGAAGAAGAAGAGGGAATGGAGCTGCTGGGGTGCTGTTGCTGCTGCCTGTAGCTGCTGCTGCTGCCTGTAGCTGCTGCTGTTGTTGCCTGAGCTGCTGTTGCTGAGGCTGGAGGGCCGGAGTTGCTGCTGCTGCTGTTGTGTTTGTTGTTGTGTTTGCTGCTGTGAGGGGTGTGTGTGTGAGTGTATGAGTGAGAGGTTGAGAGAAAACAACACAAGAATGAGAGGAAAAGACATGATACTCCCCAAGATCAACCCCTCCACTCTCTCTTCATTAAATGCAAGCATGACTTTTGCCATGATGCATTCTCTCTCTCTCATTCTCACCAAGTCAACACTCCAAAGGAAATTCAAATTAAAGCAACCATCAATTAACTAATAAACTTAATTAAAACCCAAAAGACTTAATCCCCATGATTAAACCCACCATGGTTGCTAATCATGGTAATACCTCATATTAAACCCTAGTTTACATGCACATGTGTGTGCAAGCCTAGGAAAATTCTAGAAAAATATTTATTAAATTTGGAAAAAATATTTGAAACTCAATTTGGTAATTTTTTTATTAAAAACACTTTATTTAAATATAATTAGGCACAAAACACATCCTAAGATATTACACAAACATGCCTCTACTAATCGTGCAACTCAACGGCCCCTGTCAACCAGAAATCCAATACCAACCAAAACAAAATTGACTCAACCAAAAATTTTCAATTATACTATCCAGTAATCCAAATTTATCCTGCAACCAAACAGATTCCAGCAATTATTAGATAAAGATCAAAGCCTTCTTCTAAAAGAAGAAAAAGTCCATGTGCAAGGAGCTCCCTACCATAGAAAAAGAATCCAACGCTTCTCCTTCTCTCCTCCAATTTCTTCTCCGATACGATTCGGACAAAATCAAAAATATAAAAAATAAAAACGAAAAAGATCACAAAAAATAAAGGAGATCAAAGCTGAAGCATCAGAAGAGACAGCAATGGCGAGCCTGTGGCGAGCGGCGCTGGGATCGCGATCCAGCGACGAGATGGCCGGCGGCGTGGAGTTCTGGTCGAACCCAGAGCGGAACGGGTGGCTGAACAAGCAGGGCGAGTACATCAAGACGTGGCGGCGCCGCTGGTTCGTCCTGAAGCAGGGCAAGCTCTTCTGGTTCAAGGAATCCACCATCACTCGCGCCTCGGTTCCCCGCGGCGTGGTCCCAGTGGCCACGTGCCTCACCGTGAAGGGCGCCGAGGACGTCCTCAACCGCCCCTTCGCCTTCGAGCTCTCCACCGCCGCCGACACCATGTACTTCATCGCCGACTCCGAGAAGGAGAAGGAGGAGTGGATCAACTCCATCGGCCGCTCCATCGTCCAGCACTCGAGATCCGTCACCGACTCCGAGGTCGTCGATTACGACAGCAAGCACCAGGGTTCTACCAACGACAACTAGATCCATGGATCCATCGAGATCTTTCATGTATGTATCTTTATCTATCTGTCTCCACTTTATTTTATAGTTTAGGTTTTTTTTAATCTTTTTGTGTGACTTCTTCTTATTCCATAAAATTTCTAGAAATAAATGGTGATTTTGTGCATCTGTATATGTGAATCTGTGTTGGGCGTGTGAAAAGATTGCATCTTTTACAGAAATTGTTTCTTGTTATTCATTTATGCTTCAGGAATCATATAATTAAGTGATTAACTTTGTTTCATGGCTGCTACCATCATCCATGTTATGTGCACTTGTTTGTATTTTTTCTAGACCATTTATGTGCTATTTCTAGCTTCGTCAGTTCCGAGCTTAAACATTTTATCCTTCACGGCTTCTTGTATGCATTAGGTAGCTAACAACCAGCATAAACATACTAGTTGAATCTCAATGTAGTGCATCTTAAAGAGCATATAAAGTGAAGCATCGTTACGTTGCTATCGTGTGTAAGGTTAAGTGGTGTATCATGTGTAATATTGGATTAGTTGATTTCTGGAACATTTCCCGGAAGCCGCCTGTTGCACTGGCGCTATGCAGATGGAATGACAATTTGATACACGTGCATTAATTGAGAATGTTTAAAGCGTTCATATTGGCGCTTTGAACATTCTCGATTATCATTTATTACTTTTGGTCCATAATATCAACATTTATGTAAAGTTTGGACATCACCTTCATTTATTGTTTTTCCATTGCAAGGTTCATGTAACCTACCTATTGTAAAGCCTATAAAAGCCTCAATTTTCTATATTTTAGAATCAAGTTATGAAATAAACAAATTATCTTTTATCTAAGAGTGTTACTCTTGTGTCGAGGATTCGGCTGTTTCCCCATCCGATCTATCCTTCGCAGATTCTCGCTCCAGCGACTTCGCCAAAAGATCTCCACCCCATTATCCCCCTCGCAGGTGTTCGTTCTGGTGATTTCTCTTAGGTTTTGTGGTATCGATTGTTTTACGATCGGTGAGCTATTTATCCCTTTCGCTCTACTCGTGTTCTTGGCGGTTTTAATCCTTTGCTATGCATCCCCATTACCGCGTCAGTTGGTATAAGAGCACCAACCGCCTACACGATGTTCAATCTTGTCATCCGTGAAGAATTCGACACCCTCCATGGCGATTTAAACACCATCAACACCAACGTGCAAGATCTCATCCAACAAATAGGAGAGATGATGAAGGCCATCCGAGATCTTTTTGGGGAATCATAAAAGGATCCTAAAGGGCCAATCGAAAATCGCCACCACCGAAATAAAAGTGATGAAATACGCTCAGTAATGGACGAACACCGACACACTACCGGCTACCAACAAGATTTCATTGTGACGGCACACCTCCCTGTAATCTCGACAGCGACCTCGAGAAGATGAAGTTCCTAAACATGAACCCCGCGATCGCTGGCCAAGGCGTTACAATCAAGGTGATCGCCGATTCTGAGAAGACTACAACAATGACGGCATGTTCAAAATGAAGATGGACCTCCCATCATCCAACGGATGCCTTCATATCGAAGATTTCCTCGATTGGCTGATTGAAGCAGAGCGCTTCTTTGAATATATAGAGATTCCCGAGGATCGCAAAGTGAAGCGCTTCGCTTACCGGTTTAAAGATGGTGCCTCGACATGGTGGGAGCAACTTGAGTTCTCCCGAGTATGCGAAGGCAAGCCTACCGTTCGAGAGTGGCACAAAATGAAGCGACTCTTGTGTGCCCACTTTCTTTCACCTGACTACGAGCAAGTACTTTACTGCACTTACCGAGACTTCTCTTAAGGTGACCGACTTGTATCTGAGTACACCGAAGAGTTCTATCGGCTTTCCTCTTGCAACAATATAGCCGAGACTGACTAGCAACAAGTGACTCGATGTCTTGGAGGCCTCAAACAAGGCATGTATGAACGTCTCTATCTCCAGAATTTCTATTCGCTTAATGAGGCCGTCAACTTAGCCGAGCGAGCCGAACAACATATCGAGAAGTCAAAGTCACATATGCACCGAAGCCATACGAGAATTCCAGCTACATGAAACTCTTGGAATTCTGAACAACAATTGCCAAGTCAAAGTCACATATGCACCGAAGCCATACGAGAAGTCCAACTATATGAAACTCTTGGAATTCTGCACAACAATTGCCAAATCCACGCGCACTCAACAAAGGTGAGAACATTGCTAAATTGTTGACCCTTAAAACTGCACCGAAAGCTTCTACACCTGTCAACAACAATCCTTATGCCAAACCCAGAGGAGATAAGTGCCACAGATGCGGTCAACCAGGCCACTATAATCGATGCCCCATGCGACAGAGTGCTAATATCATAGAGCATGATGACGAGGAAGCCTATGTTGAGGACGCGTATCCTAAAGAAGACGGTGAGCCACTAGTTTGTGTTGTTCGACGATTGTTGCTTGCGCCGAAATTTAAAGAGCCACTTCAACGCCACGTCTTCCGAGCTCGTAATGTTCAGAATCGACTGTGCGATATTATCATTCATAATGGTTGCACTGAGAACATCGTTTCAAAGGTGATGGTGGAGAAAATGAATTTAGTCAAAGAAAAGCACCTGGCGCCATACAAAATTGGATGGATCCGGCAAGGCCACAACATGGTGGTTTTTGAAGTTTGCTGAATATCCTTCTCCATCGATAAGAATTATCATGATATTGTCATATTTGATATTGTAGACATAGATCCTTGCCATTATTTTAGGCCGACCATGGCAATTCGATAAAGATGTCATGTACAAAGGAAGGGAGAACACATACACCTTTTATCACGATGTCTGACACATCACTCTCCATCCTATGATGGTTAACAGCAAGCTGAACTATGTCCCATCCGAGAAAAAACCTCTTCTAATTGTCAACATCAGAGACTTTCAGAAAGACGCTGAGGACGCAGGTGAGATCTATGCCCCAGCCGTGACTGGAGAAGAAAAGCCACAACCGAACATTCCTACTGCTATCCAATCACTACTTGACGAATTTCGAGACGTTCTTGAAGAGCTGCCAACCGAGTTGCCGCCCATGTGGAATATTCAGCATAAGATCGACCTCATACCCGGCTCTCGTCTGCCGAACCTGCCACACTACCGAATGAATCCTACCGAGTGCCGAATCTTACAGGACCAGGTTGAGGATTTAATGAAGAAACGATTCATCCTGGAGAATCTTAGCCCGTGCGCCGTTCTAGCATTGCTCACTTCGAAGAAAGATGGAACGAGGAGAATGTGTGGATAACCGAGCCATCAACTGCATCACCATTAAATATCGCTTCCCGATACCAAGACTTGAGGACATGTCCGGATCCGGATCCAGAGTTTTCTCCTAGATAGATCTGAAGAGCGGCTACCACCAGATTCGTATACGTCCTGGGGACAAATGGAAGACTGCGTTTAAAACAAGAGGATGACTCTACGAATAGCTTGTAATGCCCTTCGGCCTCTCCAATGTCCCGAGCACCTTTACGCGACTGATGAACTATGTCCTTAAACCTCTAATTGGTAAGCAAGTTGTATATTTCGATGATATCCTTGTATACAGTAAAAGTGAGGCCGAACATTTTAACTACGTTCGAGAGGTATTAATCATGCTGTAAGAGAACTCTATGCAAATTTGAAGAAATGCAGCTTCCTCACTAGTAGCCTTATCTTTTTGGGCTTTGTGGTGAGCGCTGATGGGGTCGCTGTGGACGAAGACAAAGTAAAAGCCATCTGATAGTGGCCGATGCCAAAAACTGTTTCAGAAGTCCGAAGTTTTCACGACCTTGCCACCTGCCGACGATTTGTCCGTGATTTCATCGCTATGATAGCACCCATCAGGGAGTGCATGAAGAAGGGGCGATTTCATTGGGGTGAAGAGGCTGGGGCTAGCTTTGCCCTTATTAAAGAAAAGATATCTACCACCCCGTCCTTGCTTTGCCAGACTTCGACAAGCTGTTCGAGGTCGATTGTGATGCTAGTGTTGGCATGGGAACCGTGCTGATGCAAGAAAGCCAATTGATAGTTTACTGCAGTGAGAAGCTTAGCGAAGCTCGCCGAAAATGGTCAACCTATGAACTTGAATTCTATTCCATTATCCAAGCTTTGAAGCAACACTATCTCATCCAAAGAGAGTTTCTCCTCCACACTGATAATCAAGCACTTAAGTTTAGTGACAACACATGCAATCTGAATCGTATGCATGTTCGTTGGGTTGAGTACCTTTAGCGATTCATCTACATCTTAAAACACAAGTCTGGTGTGCCGAACAAGGTTGCTGATGCATTGGGCCGACGAGCCGACCTGCTGATCACCTTACATTATAAGATGACGAGCTTCGAATATTTTCGGGAGTTGTATGCCGAAGATGAAGATTTTGGAGAAATTTAGGACAAGTACGAAATCACTTAAGCAACAACTGGTGATTACCACATCCAAGATGGATTTCTCTTTAGGGGAAATCAACTATTTATTTCTCGATGCTCACTTCGCGAGCATCTTGTTTGCGGGCTGCACGGAGGTGGCTCTAGAGGTCATTTCGGCCGCGATAAAACCATCACTATGGTGGAGCGCTGATATTGGCCTCAATTGAGGAGGGAGGTTGGCAATCATGTTAGAAGACGCCAAATATGACAAGTTGCCAAATGGCAAGCACAAAATACAGGCCTTTACCAACCTCTTCCTGTTCCAAACGGTCCGTGGGAAGATCTATCGATAGATTTCATACTCAACTTGTCTCGTACACAGAGGCAACGATTTTATCTTTGTAGCAGTAGACAGATTTTCGAAGATGGAGCATTTTATTTCCACTTGCAAGTCTGCCGACGCGACACATATAGCCCTCTTATTCTTCCGAGAAGTGGTCCGCTTGCATGGTATACCATATACCATTACCTCCGACCGAGACGTGTAGTTCCTCACATTTTTGTAGGGCTTTGTGGGATATACTCGTCATTAAACTCCAGTTCAGCACCACCCGCCATCCTCAAACCGATGGACAAACAGAGGTCGTCAATCGCACTCTCGGAAATATACTAAGGAGTATTGTAGGGACTCGGTCAGAACGATGGGACGTCGCTCTCACCCAACCGGAGTTTGCCTACAATAGCATGAAGAGCTGATCCACTGGGAATGCCCCATTTGACATTGTTTGCTCTCATCGGCCATAACATGTGTTAGACCTTGATTCCTTACTAAAGACACCGGGCCGAAATATCCCTGCCGAGAATATGATGGAGCGGAACAAAACAGTCTATGACGAGGTTCGACAACGCCTAACCGAGGCTAATGCTCAAGTTTGCTTCCGACCGACACAGACGATCGAAAGTGTTTAAAGAAGTTTACTTGGTGATGGTGTTTCTTCTAAAAGAGCGCTTTCCCGTTGGACCTACAGCAAACTAGCCAACAATAAAATTGGACCGTTTCAAGTGCTGCATAAAGTTAATGACAATGCATATGTCATTGACTTACCCGATGACATGAACATCTCATGCATTTTCAACATTGCAGACCTCTTTGAGTACTTCCCTCTCGAAACACCGCTATACGGAAGAGGAGACTGATGTTGGAGCATTAATTAAAAATGTTTAAAGCTTTTATATTAGTGCTTTGAATATCCTCGATTATCATTTATATTTTTTGGTTCGTAGTATCAACATTTATGTTTAAAAGTTTGAACATCACCTTCATTTATTATTTTTCCATTGTAAGGTTTATGAAACCTACCTATTGTAAAGTCTATAAAAGGCTATCATTTCCTATATTTTAGAATCAAGTTATGATATAAACAAATTATGTTTTATCTAAGAGTATTGAGGGTTCGACTGCTTACCCATCCGAACCATCCTTCGCAGATTCTCACTCCGGTGACTTCTCCGAAAGATCTCCACCCCTTTATATCTCTCGCAGGGTGTTCGTTCCGGCGATTCCTCCTAGGCTTTGTCGTGTCGATCGTTTTACGATCAGTGGTCCAGTTATCCCTTCCGCTCCACTCGTGTTCTTGGCAGCTTCGATCCTTTGCTACGCATCCCCATTACCACGTCACAATTGAGCAACAGTGATTAAGGGTTTTGTAGGCGACACATAGGTTCTTCTGTTATATGCCAGAAAGTAGAGGGTGAGAGGCTTATGAAAGAGAGGATGACCATGGCAAGATAGGATTTTGTGCTACAGTCATCTTATTCTGTTATATGTTATACTCTCATTCATATAGATTTGAGCTTCATCTATTTTTCGGTTTCTGACATATAATTCGAGAATCACTTTTCTGTTGATTTGTTCTACCATCATCTTATCAATTATCATGTGATGTTTATTTTTTCTGTTGGTTAAAAGAAATGCCTCTATGCTTGTCTTCTTCTTTGTAAATTATCTGCTAGAAATTTTTTTATGATGTGGCTTTAAGTGTGATCTGTAATGTTAAGTGCATGCTCAGCATCTCCTACATATATATAAATACTTATCAACCTTCCCATTTTGCCTTATGTTATCAATTATCTCCGGCACTATGGTTTTAAGTTTATTTGACATGGAGCCCAAGGTGAAAAGTTTGTCGAAATTCGAATGGAATCTGGATACATGGTTATCTGTAATATAATGGTTGTGCTGTGCTAGGAGACTGCTGTGTTTTTTAATGGGCTATCCTCATTAGCCATATTTTGATTTTACCTCTATCATTGACAAGAGTGTTGTTTCCATTAATGGTGCCCTCTATCTTATACATTTCCCCCACGATCTTTACTTGCCCTTCAATCGTCTTACCTTATGGTGCACATATTTCATTCGCTTAATTAAAAAGGGTTGATAGCGCAACACCCGCCTTTAATTTACCTTGTATAGCAATTATACCTCCTGAAGTGATTTATTAGCGCAAGACACCCTCTGATTATTCTTGAAAACACTTTCTAAGCAGAACAAACAAGTTTTAGAATTAAATCAAACAATTTTGTTTTGAGTTGTTTAAAGTTAAATTTGAGTGATTTTTAGGGTTTACGTTGATGAATGGAGGGCATCTTTGCTAATTAAATTACTTGAGGGGGTATAAGTGTTATACGGGATAAACTGTTGGGGTATTTTGTGCAATTAACCCGGTTAAAAAAGGTTTAGTCTTTCATAAGGACTTACGCAGCATACATGTTTGCAAACTCCAAGTGCTTAGTGATGGAATGGAAGATTTGGCAATATTACGGAGTATGGAGCATTAGTTTAAATTAAGAAGCATGATCACTTGATAGATTCTTAAAACACACATTATGAATTCTTAGTGCTAATGCATTTCCAAACCAGCTGCCTCTTTATCCATCTTACCTTCGCTATGCTGAAGAACATGATTCTGATTTGGATCTATTACTAGCCGATGCTTCCTGTAATGATTGTGTATCCGTCATTATTATCTTATCAAAGTAGTATTATGGCTATAATCTCCATCCCTCGATCAACAAACCTTCTCTTAGTTGGAACTTGGAGCACGAAAGTTGTGACCATCTTTAAATGACACATCAATTGATTTACACAGCAGAATGCCCTAACACGTAATTGTGCGGATGAGTTGCCTCCTGCACCATAATAACCATACCTACCAATTTCATTTGTTATTAAAAGTTTGGGAAAGATGAGACTGTTAGCTGCTGGGGTGAAGGGTTATCAAGATTTTTAGCTGAGTAATTATCACTTCCTGCTTTAACTAATGAAATCTTATTTGAATAAACTATGGAAAATCTGTTGCATTATCTCATATAGACATGGCATTAATGACGGTTTGATAAGCTATAACTGTGTTCTAACTTATATTTATCTAAATCTTATCGTCTTTTAGATCCTTACTCTACCTTTGTACCACCTGTCCAAATCGTTTGCATAATTTACGTGGGTTTTACAAGTCATGATAGATTACTTTCTCACACATTTATTTGTTCATTTCATGCATTACTCTTCATTACTTCATCTGGGCACCAGTCCACCTTACAACTTATATTTTAAAATCTGCTTATGAATTCGTAGGTTTACATAAATAGTTCACCTTATCATAACTGTATTAGTTGCATCATAGCGCATCGAGTATAAGAATGAAACTGCTGAGTTTTTGTTCTTTACGTGCCCATTGGAATTTCTTTTCTCATATCGTATCAGATGGTTTATTTCATATATGGAATTAAATTTATTTCCATTTCAGGAAGTGCGAAATTCAGTTGCTCTATACGATTCTCCTTTATATTGAAATATTTTGTTAGTGCATGGTTCATTTTTTTTTGTAATGATATTGTGACTTATATTTGTGAAATCTTAGACCGTTGTAGTTTGCATGTCGGTATGGTTCATTATCATTCTCATTTACACTTGTTACCGATGCTCTTCTCAAATGTCAATATTCTCATTCACACTCGTCCTTGGTTTCTATATCGTTCAATCCGAATCTCAGTTGTCACTATTCTCATTCACACTCTTCTTTGGAATTCTATATCGTTGAATCCGCACCTGCACGGTTGTAGTTTGCAATGGGGAAAATAATTGTTTGTTTTGTCATCCTTCTTTAAATTTTGAGCTATTCATTATTCTGCTGTAATGGTATGGTTTTATTTATCGACTTTGTGAAACATTTTACGGAAGATAAAATAGTATACTCCAGTTCAATCTCCAGATTCCGTACCGATGTGGTGGTAGCAAGAGAATTTAATTATTCTCATGATTCTTTCTTTAAATTCCAAAGCAAGCTTGCCATTTCGAGTCAACTAAAATATTTTTATTGCGAGTGCAGTTATAGTCTAGTGGTGATTTCTTTGTGGCTGAGCAAGAGGCCTCGATTTGAATCCTGTGTGCCGTTAGGTTAAGACCTATTATTTTACTGCAGATGCAAGACGCAACATGTTTTTTAAAAGCTCTAGTTATTCTATGATCTTTCAAAGATATCCTCTTTTAAAAGAAGAGATGAATTTAGATGGAACAAGAATCATAAACATGCTTAATCTAGGGGACAAGGCATATGATGGACGAGAAAATGATTTATACTAGTCATTAGTGTTCTCTACAATTAGGCTATATATATTTCTAACATTTACTTGATTGTGGTTATTAAAATGGTTGAGCCTCTTAGAAATGAGCAGGGACCATATGAAAGATATGGCCACGCCACATAAATCCATAATATTTCCTGGGCAAGAATCTGTTAATTACTGCCAGTTCTACAATTATTACTAGAACATAAGGAGCATGCATGTCCTCTTATTTTTCAAAAGGAAAAAATAAAGATTGCAAAAAATAAAGATAAAACCACGTCATTTTCTGAGAAGTAGAAAAATCCACATCATATTATTCTCTCCCACCAAAGCTAATCTTGTATGTATCTTGGAATTTAAAACGAAAGAACTTTTGCATGCTACATTCTCGATAGAAAAATACCTGTTATGTGCAACACGGTGCATCACACGTGCAAAACTTTGGCCTGAAGTAGCTGTTGACAAATGTTGATAAATGAGTTATGAACTTGCCATGAACCGGGAATTTATTTGAGCTCATCTATGGCTAAGCGGTGAGACCCAAAGTTTTTTTGCCGGACACTCTCATAGTCTCTTGCATTTTCAATAGTTGAGTCCGATATAAGTCAAAGTAAACTTAAATGGTTCGGTCAAAGAATTCTTTATAGCAGGACATGGAATATTACCTCGAGGCCGTGTATAAACAATGAAGATTTGAGCGGCTAATGGTGTCGTTGATCGAATTCCTAGAGAGTCGTTAGTGTTGCAACTTGTAAGCTGCAAATGAACTAGCGTTTTATTCCAGTTGGTCCAAATGACAATGAAGAGTGCTTGAGCCTTTTTTTTACCCAAAAAAAGAAGAGCAGTATTTATGAACATGTGAGTTTCCCTCCAATGAACTTCCAAACTAAATTCAAGCAATCCCCCAGCTGCTCTACATCTCCCTTCCCTCTCACAATGGCAGAATCATCAACAACAACTACTCAAATTCATACAGCAATCCCACTCCCTTCATTCCACCACCACCGTGTCGACCACCCGATTCTAAAATTCCTCGACGACCACAAAACCCTGGACCTCCCAACCCTGAAGCAGACCCACGCCCGCGTGCTCCGCCTCCGCCTCCGCCTCCTCTCCCACCCGTTCTCCGCCAGCAAGCTCCTCTACTCCGCCGCCTCCCTCGACCTCCTCTACGCCCGCCGCCTGTTTGATCAAATCCCCGAACCAAACATCTTCTCCTACAACACCCTCACCCGCACCTCCGGCCCCAACCCCTCCGCCGGCCTCCTCCTCTTCCTCCGCCTCCTTCTCCTCTCCCCTCACTCCCTCGACACCTTCTCCTTCGCCCTCAAAGCCTCCTCCAAGCTCTCCGCCTTCCCCATCGGCTCCGCCCTTTCACGCCATGCTCGTCAAGCTCCGTTACTGCTCTCACAACGTCTTCGTCCTCAACTCCCTGGTCCATTTCTATGCCTCCTGCGGCGACTTGGATCTGGCCTGCCGGATATTCGACAAGATGCCTGACATGGACGTGGTGTCTTGGAATTCGATGATCACGGGTTTCGTGCATTCGGGTCGCCATGATGAAGCGTTGGAAGTTTTCGGACAGATGAGGGGTGAGGATGGCGGCGTCAGGCCGAATGATATCACCATGGTGGGAGCTGTGTCGGATTGCGCGATGAAGCAGGACTTGGAGTTTGGGAGATGGCTGCATTCATATTGCGATGAAAACGACGATGTCGGCGAGAGCTTGATATTGAACAATGCGATTCATGATATGTATGTGGAGTGGGGGGGGGGGGGGGTTGGGGTTAGAGGACGCGAAGAAGCTGTTTGAGAAGATGGTCGATAAGGATGCGATCTCGTGGACCACGATGCTCGCTGGGTATGCGAAGTTTGAGGAGTTTGATGCTGCGAGGGAGCTTTTCAATGAAAATGCCTGGTAGAGATATTGCTTGTTGGAACACTTTGATATCTGGGTTCGAGCAAAATGGCAGACGGAAGGATGTGTTGGATCTTTTCAACGAACTGCATGACTGCAGATACATGCGGAAGTGAAGCCGGAACAGTACACGCTCGTTACTGTGCTCTCTGCTTGCGTGCAGTTGGGCGCTATAGAAACAGGCTCTTGGATACATACGTTCATTAGGACTGATGATATGGGACTGAATTTTCATCTCGCCGCCTTGCTTATCGACATGTATTCAAAGTGTGGGGAGCTCGAAAAGGCAATTGAAGCATCCGAGTCTGCAAAGGAAAAAGACGTCTTTGTATGGAGTGCTATGATTGGGGCCTTCGCAATGTATGGAAAAGGAAAGGATGCGTTGGACATTTTTGCACAAATGCAAGAGGTGGGTGTTGCCCCGAATAATGTTACGTTTATAAATATTTTATGTGCTTGTAGCCATGGGGGGTTAGTCTAAGAAGGGAGACTGTATTTTAGCCAAATGCATTGTTGGGGTCAAAAATTACATCCTGATTGACCAAGTCAAAGTCAGTCAATCTCGAGCCCATGGAAGTGGGTCCAAGCCTACAGTCAAGACCGAGAGTGGAAGGGGCCGATTTCATGCCAAAAAGAAGGCGATAAATTAGTTTAAATACAATTTTTATAAATAAATGTATGAAAAATGGGCAAAAAACCAAAATTTTGTAAACCCCATGGCCTATGTGTAAAAAGAAATAAGCACATGAGGCATGAGATGGCACAAGCGCCATTTAGAAAAGTCCAAGGGGTTATATGTAAAGTGTGTAGTCTATAAAAGACAAATATGATGAGAAAATCAAGAACAATTTTAATTCTCTTATAATTTCTAGGGTTTTGTGCTCACTCTTTCCTCAATATTTTAAACTTTCTTTTTTTCTTTGAATTAAATCAAGAGTTCAACTTTTTTTCCCCAAAAAAGAAATAGTTTTGCACCATAAAACTTTCGAAGGGAATTTCAGATTTCCCATCAAATCTTTAAAATGGAGATTTTTAATCTCGCCGCCATCTTTTTCTCAAAGATCCAATAAAAAGAGAGGAGGGAAACTCATATCAAAAGAACCCATTTTAAAGAAGTCTAAGGCTTGAAGAGAAAGAAATGAGCCATCTTTTTACCATTCGAGATCTAAACCCTTTGGAAGTTTAACTCTAAATCAATTTTCGAGAGGCTCAATTCCAAATCCAAGATCCAAATCCTTAAAAGAGTTTAACCTCAAAATCCAGATTCTTTAGAAGTTTAATTTCAAATAGAAATCCTTCTTTTCTTAGGAGTTTAACTCTAAAGTCCTTCGGGAGTTTAATTCCCAATCTAGGGTTAAGCCCCTTTTTCCGCTAGTGTCTAGTGTCCACGCGTCCGGCGTGTGACCTGCTGGCGTCCAGCGCCCAAACGCCGGGCGCGTGATTCGCTGCACCAGCGCCCACGCGCCCGACGTGTGACCTGCTGGCGTCCAGCGCCCATGCGCCGGACGCGTGATCCGCTGCACGAGCGGCCATGTGTCATTTCACGTGTTCTTAAAGCACTCTTCATTCTTCTTTTCCCACACGTTCCATCCTCGAAACACTTATCCGTTAGAAAAAAATTTCTAACGGGACGTTGTCCCGCATCCTACAAAGGGGTTGCTAGCCCCCTTAACCCCCAGCTCGCTATACGGATAGCGGGACCCCATAAACTCTGCGAGGCCCCCGATACGTCTAAAACATCTTCAAAACACGACACACGCACACTGCACATTGAGTCCGCATGGCTAGTTTTACCAGTCAATCAGAGATTCGCTCGCTTCAAAGACGATAGATAATTAACGGCAGTTTAGTCCGCTACTGCTGGAGATTCGGATACCCATAATCAATAAACCCCGGCCTATCCTAAGCAGTGGGAATCTGTATACACCTGAAAAGCGCGCGTATTCCTCTCTCAATAGGGTGACGAAAAATACTATAAATTCTGGCATGCCCGCTGGGATCTTTTCTCTCCTCCCATATTTAGGGTCAATCGTTCATACGAACTCAATCAACATATATATCGATTGCTTGTACTTAAGTCATACCTTTTTGTGTGCAGGTTAACATCTTTCAGTCACGATCTCGAACTCAGCAATCATGTCTCCCAAAACGAGCTTTGTTTCTGACACGACTCCAATTCCCTACATGGTCAAGATCAATGCCCACGTGATTCTCCCCGCAAGTCTCAGTTGGCATGGGAGGAACCCCCCGTCAATTCGGTTCCGTCATCATCTATACTTCCAGAAGTGCTCATCTAGTGGAAATCCCAGCAAACCAAGTGTCCAAACTAACCTCAAGGGGCAGGAGGCCGAACGTCATGGTCGTAAGAGCACCCTATCCCAAGCTCAAATCTGCAGTTGAACGGCTCTCCATTGTCCCGACTGGGGGCAAGGCCGTCAACACTAATGAAGCTACAGAGCATCTCCGTCAAGCTCAGACGGCGTCCTTGACAATTGCATGATCGGGCGTCTTCTTTGGTCTCTTTGTCAATTGGTATACGACGGCTTCCAGAAAAGCATATGCTCGTCAAGCCCTTAAAACAGAAAAGCTGAGACAGAAACGACTCAGGTATAGATCCAACAAGAGGGCCAGGACTCCGGCGATGTGGAATTTTGTGAGATTCCAAGAACAAGGTTACCCCACGACGACAGCTGAGTCGGCCGTAAAAGTCAGCAATTCCTTTGAACCTCTTATGTGGGTTCAGAAAAACGTTATGACCTCCAGAATCAACAAGACAACAATCCGAACGATACTACAAAGAGACATGTCTCAGCCCCAACATAGAAATCATGACACCGTCTTTTCAAGAGTCTATCAAGCGCTCTGTGCCACGTGAAAGCAGTGAGGCAAAACCAGAAAAGAAGCGCCAGCACCACTCAAGAACTAGGTCATGCCGGCCATCTTCAATCGATTGTTCGTTCCTACAACAGAAGGGCCACGGCAGCGGTCCGCAAAATCAGCCGCCGATGATGAAAAGACGGCCGGATATGTTATCCACACAGTCTACATGACGCGCACGCGTTCCAACGACAACCTGCGCAACAAAGCAAGGATGAGGCCACCACATCCCAAGCCCAATCTGGCTTGAATGTGGCTGCCACTTCCTAAGATTAGCCTCCTCCGCAGGATGATGAAAACTCTCTTGATGAGGCCGATAGGTAGAAAGACCCTTCAGTCCATGTGGAGTCAAGCTCGGACAGCGGGGAAGAGCCGACTTTCCGTCTTAGGACCGCAGAGCAGAAGCTACCTCAAGAGCTCCGAAAACATCTCAAGAGCAAATATAAAGAGATGGCCAAGTTTTACTCAAAAATTGATAACCCGACGAACGTTGTGATGCAGCTCACGGATCAACTTTCTCAGACGCCTTCTAAACAAGCACATGTTTCTACTCATGAGGCGAGTGATAATGACCCGAAGCAACCGGTGCCTGTACCTTTAGGTCCAAGTGTGGGCGAGTCGCACGAAAGACGGCCACATTCCACTTCTGGGGATGCCTTGGCCCCGGATGACACTATACCGCTAACACAAGATCGGATAATAGATTTGGTCACCAGCAAGGTTAAAACATTGGCGGTCGAAGCTGAAACTCAGAAAGAAATTGACAGTAGTGGGCGACCATATCCCGCACAGTACGATCAGATCGAGTTTCCCAGCGGCTACGTCACCCCTAAGTTCAGAAGATTTGACGGGACAAAAAACGCAAATTAGCACGTCGCCCATTTTAAAGCGTCCTGCAGAAATATAGAAGGCAGTGATACACTTTTTCTTCGTCAGTTTGTCAACAGCCTGACCAGTTTTTCCACACGTTCCACACTCAAAACACTTCTCCATTAAAAATTTTTTTCTAATGAGGCGCTGCCCCACATTCTGTACTGCTAGGCCCCTTGATCTTAACCCGCTATCCGGGTAGTGGGACCCCCGTAAACTCTGCAAGACCTCCGATACGTTCAAAACATCTTTAAAACATGATACGTGCACACTACACATTGAGTTCGCGTGACCATTTTTACCCATAAATCGGAGGTTCTCTCGCTCCAAAAACGAAGGGTAATTAATGGCTGCTTAGTCCGCGGCTGCTAGAGATTCGGATCCCCACAATCAATAAACCCCAGCCTATCCTAGACAGAGGGAATATGTATATGCCTGACAAGTGTGCGTATTTCTATCTCTATAGGGTGACAAAAAACACTCTACATGCATCATTTCTATGGGGTTGAGCCTAACGTTGAGCACTATGGATGCATGGTTGATATCTTTGGCAGAGCAGGCTTCTAGAAGAAGCCAGGGATTTGATAGAGAAAATGCCTCTTCCGCCCTCTGCTTCGGCTTGGGGCGCGTTGCTTGGTTCATAAAAATATAGAGCTTGGCGAGATTGCATGCAAGCGTATTCTCGAGCTAGAGCCTAACAACGATTGAGCTTATGTTCTCTTATCGAACCTATATGCGAAAATACAGAAATGGGTTAGCGTTGGAAGGTTGAGAAATTTGATGAAAGAAAAAGGACAGAAGAAAGAGCGTGGTTGTAGCTCAATCGAAGCACACGGTGTTATGCACAAGTTTTTGATTGGAGATGCATCCCACCCAAAATCAGAATGTTTATTTCAAAAGTTGGATGCGATTACGAAAGATTGAAAACGTTCGGTTATGTACCGGACAAGACACAAATTTTGAAAATATCGAGGATGAGGATGTGAAAGAGCAGGCGTTGTTGCTGCATAGCGAGAAGTTGGCGATTGCTTTTGGTCTTATTAGTAAAAGCACACCTACACGGATTCGAATCGCAAAGAATCTGCATGTCTGTGAAGACTGTCACTCGGTCGCCAAGCTTGTGTCAAAGGTTTATGATAGGGAGATAGTTTTGAGGGATCGATATCGGTTTCATCATTTTAAATATGGGCATTATTCTTGCATGGGTTATTGGTGAAAGGCGAACCAGCTTCTTCAGCAATCTTTGAAATGATCAGCCGACTAAAACGAATACGGTTTGTGAGCAGCCACTACAAATGTTTTGTTTAATTTGCGCATGGTTATGCCACATCAGCTATGTTTTCATGAAGCTTGATTGAAGAAGATGAAGACTGTTGAAGATCCTTGATCTCCTAGAGGTAACTGGCTTTCAACTGTTTAATGTCATATAGACAGATGCGTCACTGTAAAATTAATGAAGTTGTGCTGGTTGATTACTTGAAATCAAACAAGCATTTGTAAATGCCTGTAAGTTGTATGTTTTTGGGGGTTCCAATCACCTGCACTTATAAAGAATCGGTGCATTGATCCGACGGTTTATAAAGTTGATCGATACATGGGGATGCAGGTCAGATGGGAGGCCCCGATCAGAACTTCCATCGCCGGATCAAAAATCAAACAGCCTATCTTTATTCTTCTTTATAAACCGTTGGATCCGCGCACTAATGTTTTTCATCAATGTAGGGAAATCTGAAACCATTTATTGAATGGAGCGTAACGTGTGAAAATAGCTATAACAGAAGTGAGGAAGAAGCATGCACTTGAGAGTAAATGATAGGGGGTTAAAATTTCATATGGCCCTGTCCCACCCTTGCCTCTTGTGACGCCAGGTTCATAAAATGCTCCTATGCACGTATGTGCACATGAACATTTTCCTCAGATGATTAAGATTGTTACTTCTGTTTCACGTGCTTTGCTGGGTTTAGGTACAATCGCAGGGAAAGATGAAGCAAATTAAACAATGTTTGTGTAAAATTTCATATGTTAGGCAGTGGCTGCTTTTTGAAAGATGGCAGCTTATTAATGAGAGTCGATTTCAGTAGAGGTAACAACTAGCGTCGCACTAATTTAATCAAATGGGGTTTCTTCTCATGAGTAATGATTGAAGACAAGGTTATTGATGTTAGTAATCTAAGTTGAATTGCTTTGCATTGCGTGAATATAGTCAGATTTTCTTTCGTTGCTTACACGCTCCTTTTCATTAATTAAGTTGGTGCATGCGAGCATCAAGATACGTGTTTCCTGTCTAGGCTGGGTCTGAGCTGGCTGATGATAGAAACTACCATGTTATATAGATTTGGGTTCCAAGAAAAAAAATCGCACACAATAAAATTAGATGGTGATATATATAGAGAGAGACACACACACACACTTGGGTTCCAAGATAAAAAATTGCACATAGTAAAGTTAGATGGTGATATATATATATATATATATATATATATATATATTGGATGTGATCCTTTTTGAGAATTGAATTGGGAATCTTTCATATGAAAGAGGAATTTTTTCTCGTGAGTTATGCCCAATTGGTATAAGCTTTCTACAATTAGAATGATGCAATGTCAACGGGGCCTATGCCCAATTGGTTGATAAGCTGATCCTGCATCAATGCCATTAGATACAAACTTGTTGGCTCTAAATATTTTTTTACGATTAGATCGGTTGGGTCCGCTACCTCAAATACACATTTAAAGCTAGCACTCATCTCTTTATTTAACTAAGTAATTAAGTCTATCAGGGAAAGAGAAGAACAGTCTTTGTTTAGCGAGTTTCTACCCACAAAAGCTTATTACCGGCCGGTGAGGAGCATTATAGCATGGGTAATTCATAGATAACAAGAGTTATCAGAACAAGAACAAACATTACCATCACGAGAGACTGAAGTTCATTGATAATCGTAATTACAGGTTAGTCGGCCTACATGGCAGCTAGTTATGATTATAATTACACAAAGGGCATTGGCTCCATGCATACATACTGAGGTCGTTATTCGGCCTTTTACAGGACTTGGTTTATCTTGCCAGCGGGTCCGCCGATATTTAATCGCTAAGGCTCTGTAGGAACCCTAGCCGAGAATGTCATTCTCGAGGGCCTTGAGCCTTTCCTCTGACATGTCTAAAGCATATCGGAGCTGTACGACATCGTTCCTACTCCAAAGCATGTCTAAAGACGTTTTGTATCCCAGACCCTGCCTAGAAACATTTCTAAATATGCTAAGCACCTCTGAACCATGTCTAAAGATGCTAAGCGCCCCCGGTCTTGCCTTGAAGCATGTCTAATGATACGACGCACACACCCTCGGCCCTGCTTAAAAGCATGTCTAAAGACGTCGGACGGTGTATGTTGATTCTGCAATAAGTGGGGTCCAAGAGCCACCTCCGACGACACCGTGTCGAGCGAGGGCTTGAGCTCATGCCCAACTTCGATATCATTGGTAGCTAGCGCCATGGAGTCGACAAGAGTTATCTGGCGGCGAAGGGCTTCAATTCAACTTGGGTAGGGCCTTTGACAGTACGATCTTCTACTGCTATCGATAAAAAGGCTGACTGCGGCATAGAAAAATGCACAAGGCAATAGGAGATAATTCCTTTTTTCCCTTCGTTTTCCGTCGTATTTGTATTTCCATATAGCAGCAGTTATGTTCCATATTAATCGCTCCAACTCCTTACTTTTTGTGGGTTTTAACCGCCATACATGGTCCTCATGTCGCAACACACAATCTCTCTCTCTCTCTCTCTCTCTCTCTCTCTTCATAACAACAAATAACAGTTGGCTTGTAAACAACCATAGAAGGTCGAGGCTTATTGGCCGGTTTGCATTCCTTCGGCCATGGAGAAAACCAATTTTTGGTGTAAACAGACCATTTTTCCTATTTATTTATTAAATTAAATCATAAGAAACAGGAGGAGACATATCAAATCGTACGAACCAAGCTGCGTGTTGTTGTACAGAACCAGTCTCGTGAACCAAAAGAGGATCTCATTATATACGCGCACGGCTCGCTCGGTCGCTCGTTCTCTCAGCGTGTTCACGGTACACTCGCCTAATTGCTCGCACAACTTGTTAACTAATTTGCAGAGAGTTTGTTGCGCTCTATGCTCCTCCTCCTGCAGCGCAGATCTTTATATGCCAGGTCAAGCCCAACAAAAGGCCCACACGCGTCCATTTATGTTTGAATAATATTCTGCCTCAATTTTCTTTTATTTTCTGAGATCCACGCCTTCTCATTTTATTACACGTGGCTTCACGGGGTGGCCCCGCCTCTGCTATTAAACGCCAAACTGATCGCTGCACCTGGAACAAATCAAGAAGCAGCAACCTAGTGAGAGAAAGTGAGAGAATAGAGTGAAGAGAGAGAGGGTTCTTGTTCTTCGTTCTTCTTGGGCTTTGATTCGATTCTTGAGGGAAATGGCTGCTGTGGCAAAGAACGGCACCGTTGGTCTGCTAGCAGCAGCAGCAGCAGGGGTCGGCGGCATTAAGAAAGCTAAGCCCAATTCTTCGATCAGCTCCACCAACATCTCATGGATTCGCTTGGCAACCCCCAAGAAGATGAGTTTTGATTATTCGACGAAACCTCAGCGGCTTCTTCGATCGATGCCTTCGTTGTCTTCGTCTCTCTCCACCACGGTACCGATCGAGGTATCGATTTCTAACAATACGCTACCATCTTCAATTCACTTTCTGCTTTCCTTTACATGTTGACACATAAAAAGATGATTTTTCTTCTTTTCCATTGATGAAGAAGCAAAAGGAATGGTATATGTTTGGATAGGACAACTTTATTTGAATGTGACCGAATCGAACTGGCAACGTAGATTAATTATTACCGCATGAGCTATGCTCTTTTGGTATGTGATAGAAGGTTGATGATGAGACATTAGAGTCAAATTGAGGTAAAGGACTAGGTGTAGCCTTTTTGGGTTGGTGGAGAATAAAAGAAGAAAGAGTAATAATAGGTGTAGCATTTCCTTTTTCTTTTGGTGGGGAGTTTTGTGTTGGAATTTTTAAGGGAAGAGGAGATCAGGTTTTTGGTGGATGGAGGAAGAAGTTTTTTAGATAGCGAGTTTTGAGGGGTCCTTTATATAAAAAAAAAAGTTCCAATAAAGAAGATGTAGAACACCAGAACCCAGGTATGCTAGAAGATCTTTATTAGCAGGAAATTTCAAGTAATTTTATGGTTATGTAAAACATCAAAACCCTAGTCGGTTGTTTCCATTTGGGGCCTTTCTATTTCGTAAACATCTTACAAATGATTAAAAAAAAGTGGGAAATAATAGTGGCATTAATTTCTTGTGTTTTATCAAAATTAATTTCTTGTGTTTAGTCTATCTTCTGGGATTTTATTGGTTTCTTTCTTTAATTTTAAAAAGTTGATTATGATAATATATAGATTGGATTATGTCGCTCAAAAAATTCTGAGAGAGAAATGCCATGATGCTGGTTTTTCTTTGGACTAGAGCAGAACAATAATAAATATAAGGACTGCATCATTGTTGGACCTTAAAACTTACAAGGTGTTTTCATTTAAATAAAAAAAAAGATGAATAAAGCATCGGCACCGTTGTAATATTCCATCACTCGATTAATTGTCATAACTTGTGCCACATGAGACATTCGCAAGTAAGATGCATGGTATGCTAGTTTTCATGAACTCAAAAATTGATGGTAGCAAGTATTTCTGGAGGAGGAACTGCTCATAAAATTTCATCATGCTCGCTGGAGAGTAGTGTTAGGATGGGTGAGTTTGTAGGAGGTCCTTGATCATTGCGCTACAGATGGTGTCAGAACTAGCAACAGCCAAAACAAGTGTTCTAATTAAGTTACATGCAAAACTCATAGTTAAGATTTATGGTAAATAATAGATTGATGAACTCAAAATCTGACCATGAGAATGCTTAGTAGTTGAAGTCATGTGTGCACTAGTGGCATAGCAGTTTCTATCTTAGCTGCTTCTTCAATTAGGAATGCTTTCAATTCATTTTAGCATTTTGTGGAAATTCTATCTTCAATTCATAATGTAAAGCAGTGTCATATTTGAACTTCTTAGTTCTTAGCTCATGCAGTTCATGGTTGCAATGACAGATTTTATTTTCCCCTTTTCCATGTCAATTCCTTGGAAGTTTTGCGTCTTCTTTTGTATTTTGAATAACGATATACCGTCTTATTTTATAATATTTTCTTCATTTATATTCTTTCCCTGCTGTCTGATATGAGAACGGAAAGGAATCAATTGGCTATTTAATGTCCGCACTGGTGATTGCAAACAGCTGCTATTAATCATTGGTTAATCGATACTAGGTTTTCTGATACTTTCTTACCTATGAATGCTATGTACACATACTGCAGTCTCAACCTTTTCCATCTATAAGCTTGAAAATTCAAACGCTTGAATGTTAAAATTTGTTCTGAATCTAGTCCCTCTAGATTTTATGAAACTCTTTTAGTAATCCTCATTGAATGGACCTTCTGCTTGCGCCATCGAGATTTTAGTTTGATAAGAAATTTCATTGGTGCAGGAACATGAAGGAACTGTGGTATCTAAGAGTCAGATGGGAAGTGAGCGCTTATAACCTTCTTGTACTTTTCCTTTTGGTTCTTATTATTTAGAAAAACCTGACATATATCCATGCTCATTTTTGCTGCTCCTCAGGTCAATCCAAAACTGTACACGTGAAATTTGTTTTGCAGAAGGAATGTTTGTTTGGTGAGCAGTTTCTCCTTGTCGGGGATGATCCAATGTTTGGTATCTGGGACCCTTCAAATGCAATTCCTCTCACTTGGTCTGATGGTCACATTTGGACAGCTGAACTGGTATGCTAGCTTTATGCAAAAAAATAAAATAAAAATAAAAAACCTTTTGTTTCAAGTAAATTATTTATTTATTTTGAACCATCATGTTGATTTAATTCCTCAAATTTGGAAATTGTCTTGCCTCAGGACGTACCTGTCGAGAAATCAATCCAATTCAAGGCCATCCTTCGAGGGTCATCAGGGGAGTTTTCTTGGCAACCGGGCCCAGACAGAGTCGTACAGATATGGGATACAACAAAAACTATCGTTGTTTCTGAAGACTGGGATAATGCAGAGAACCAGAAAATAACAGAGGAGGAACTATTCGATGAGGAAGCAATCTCTTCAGAGAAGAAGTGTAGTCCTGCTAGTGATGAGTTGAACGTTGAGATTCTGCAAAGCTTGGAATACAAGGAGAAGATTTTGAGCAATGAAGGAGATATACTGCTGGTTCCTGGATTGTCCCCGATTCCAGTTTCAAAGGGTAACTCGGTATTTCCACATGTTGTGAATGGGAATACTTTGCTTGCATCAGATGTAGCTAAGGATTGCAATTCATCTCAGGTAAATATCTGATGATAAATGTACCAAGTAGTTCATTCTCTTTTTACATCACTAGTTTTAGCTGTTTCAAGAATGTACTTTCTTTCTGAGCCAATTCTTTTTGATAAATGTACTTCCTCTTTTCGTGCTAATGGAGTCTTGATGTAACTCTTGCATTGCTTGATATTATTCATCCGTTTTTTGAGATTGTATCCCAAGTCATGGTTGGAGAAAGTAATGTGAGGAGCGCTGCAATGCAAATAAATATACTCCAAGAGTTATAGAATATTGGAAAAAGATGGAAAATTGTTTCAGAGTTGGCAGTCTTGTAATGGAGCAATGAGAATACAAAACAAATATCTCGTTTGTTTGATTTAACCGGGCACTCATGAGCAAAAATGTTGCATTTGGCTTTTATGTCCTTGTCCCAAAGTTTGTCTCTTGTTACAGCAGGCAGTGTTTTGTAGATGGAATTCTTAATCTATGAGTATGCCACACCCCTTCAGTTTATACCATGAATATCTGAGAATGAATATTTAGCATGGTTGAGTTTTAATTGATTTTGCTTTTGTTGGTCTTTCATAGATGCTGTTGGATCAGTTATCTAATGAACGAGTGGACACCAAGGCTTTTCACGAAAAAGAAGTTGAAACCGAGAGATCCAATAGAAATCTGCTTTCAGAAGAAACAATTACACTCTCCAAGAATCCCAGCAGTAGTGATTCTGACGCTATAGTAAGTAGTCTATGCAACAGTAAAATTTGATTTTTTTAATGTACTAAATGAAAATAAAAGCTGTTCGCTGTTAATTTTGCGTTACGAGGGTTAGCCAATAAGAAACAAACATGTGTCCTTTTAAATAGATGAGCTATCAGTAAAGGAAGGGAGGAACATTCTTCATGAGTTCGAACTCATAGATTGTATAAATAGAAGGACAGTAAGTAGATCATCGAATAACTAAATGTTATTATTATTAACAGTTTGGAACATGAATAAACAGACACATGTTTACACTGAACTCAGCTATCGTCCGAGACTTGATCTAAAGCCCAAGAGCAAATTCAGGGTCGGTCGTCTGAATCATTTGCATCGAAGATCTTAAACGGAGTCTGGTCTTGACAATTTTCAATGATTATAAGGATTGTTGGCTTCTTTTCTTTGTCTGGAACTATGCTATTTATAGGATGAGGTGCGAGTATTACACAACGGTTATCAAATCCCGAGATTCTCATGCCCATGATCCCTTTTAATGCGCACGTTCCAAGTGGAAATTGCATGCCCATTACGCCATGACCATTGTGCTTTGTAACAGTCAATTCCTGACTCGCTCGGCCGAGTGGTTTTGATTCTCGGCCGAGTCTTGTCAACTTGCTTACTCGGCCGATTGGTTATTCGGCCTATACTATGTCGGGCTTCCTTGCTCATTCGGCCGCTGATTAGTCAAATGTCTTGACTTGTTGATCAAAATGTATTTTTGTGCAAGCATATGCGCTTCACGTGTTATCAGCCGAGCTTAGGAATTTTGTTGGCATGCTGTCAGATTCACAATAATTGTGAATAGACGTCATCGCCTAGGTCGTTGAGCTCATCATCACAGTTTACCGAACCCTATCTTCCTAGATTTAGATCAGGGAAGATAATGTTCGGCTAAGTTTGCATATGTTCAGCTAGGCCTGGCAAATGAGGCGAGGATTCGTTTCCTTGCCTCACCTCGTCACGAGGCGAGTTTTACTCGCCTCGCTGATGACAGGGCCGAGTCGGCAAGTCAACTCGCCTCGTCGTGAACGAGTCAGCGAAGCAAGCAGGTTCTCGAAATGCCAAATGTTGCCTCGCCTAAATCGCCACTCGCCTCACCTCCTCGGCGAAGTGGCCCGTTTAAACTCGCTTAACTAGCCGTTATGATTCCCAATGGTCGATTCCGATTCGACTCGCCTCGATTTGCGTCGCCAACTTGTCTAATGGCTATCTTTCAACGGTCGAATCGCCTTACCTTGCCTAGCCTCATCTCTAAAACTCCCCTGAATGGCTAGTGCAACGGTCGCCTCACCTCGCCTCACCTCGCGAGTCGACTCGCCTCACTCGTGGAACCAACTCACCTAACTCATGGAATCGACTCATCTAACTCGTGATTTAAATTTTTTTGAAATCAAAGCTAGGCGAGTTGCCTCGCCTAACTCGTGGAACCAACTCGCCTCGCCTCGCGAATCGCTTTGACGAGCCGGCGAGGGAGTAGGTTTTTGGGTTCGGCTTCTGAAATTCGCCTCGTCTTGCCTTGTTTAACCAACGGGGCGAGTTCTGCTCGCCTCGCCTGACTGGCTAGTTACGAGGTGACTCGATCGAGTCGCCTCATTTGCCATGCTTATGTTCAGCCGAGCCACAATTTTCTAGACTTCAGGAAAAGAAACGTTCAGCTGAATTTAGGTGTGCAACCCCTGAGGTGGGGCTGTAGCATTTTACCCAATATGGATTCCCTTAGGATAAGGAACATGAATATTGGGATTCACCGAGTTTGACGGTGATGTACTGATCCTTTTTGTTAGAATTCTGATCAGTTGATCAATGCTCCTTTTTGTACTTTCGCTTGAATCCACTACAGGCTTAAAAGCGTGCGTTAAGATTGCTCAGGTCCTTTAGTTGTTTTCGATCAGCTCATGAGTTATTTGTTCCTCCATTGTATTCATTCTTTCAATAAGCTAATCAACATCTTCACCGACAGTAGGTTCCTATTGGGACTAGCCGCTGTTTTGCTGTGGTAATGGATTGGTCGATGTGTTAGGGTTAGGGTGAGTAGAGTTGGTCGACATGTTTGGGTCAGATTGATCAGTCGCAGACATATCAAGGTTATACCGATCAGGATGGTAACCAGAAGCAGTCATATTTTTGCACTTTTTTTTGTTTTTTTCAACGTTTGGATGTTCTCCGACTTTCTTCCAAACATTTTTGGAATTGAAACTGAGTTTCAACTATACAACGGTAAGGGTCTTACCGAGCATGACGAAAAAGACGTTCATTGTTAATTTTGCTTGTTAGGTCCAGCTAATAAGAAACAAATGTGTCCTAAATGGTTGAGCTATCAATAAAGGAAGGGGGGGGGGGCATTCTTCCTCTTAATAAGTTTGATAGCTTAAATCGTATAAATAGAAGAACATGTAAACATCGTATAACTAAACGTTGGCGGTTATTATTATTAACAATTTGAAACATGAATAAACAAACACATGTTTACACCAAAGTTTGCTATTGACCGAGACTTGATCTAAAGCTCGAGTGCAAACGCAGGGTTGGTCGCCTGGGTCGTTTTCATCGAGGATCTTAAATCAAGTCTGGGCTTGACACTTTTCAATGATTACAAGAATAACATTCTAAACATTTTGCTTTGCTCCGGGTCGGCCGAGACCTGAACTAAGCCTGTTGTATGAATGCAGGGTTGGACATCTAGCTCATCCGCACAAATGACCTTAACATTGGTGTTTACTTACGGAAACCGGACTGAGGCGCGGGGAGCGCGTCCAGCCTGAATACGGGGGCATATACTATATGGAACATACCCATCCACCTCTCCGAAGATACCAAGTTTTGGCACCGTATATTAAAGATTTGGATGGATGCGGCCGTTGTAGCCGAACTTTTCAGATTTCCCCTCAATGATGAGAGGCTTTTGATTGCGGGGATGCTTTTTCCTGCAGACGCAAGCCACTGCAATTAATTACGTTAACTTTCACCTTCTCCATATCTATCATTTCGTGTCGTGTTATATTTTGTTTATTTTAGGGTTGCTCTTAGATTGTACACGGAGACTAATATATATCGTCGCACGTAGGGTGTGGATTAGTCCAAATCCGTATATATCAGATTTGGATTTGAACCTAGGTAGTATCTCTCATAGGAATGGGGTCCATTGGTTCGAAACATGTCATCTAAGAACCGTTAGTTGCATCCGACTAAAATCAGCTTGGGTATGGTTAATGATCATTAATCTTGTTTTAGATGGAGATCAACTTAACAAATATAGCGTAAGGACCGTTGGTCGTCTTTGATACTAAGATCAACTTAGATTTATTGATATTTTGGACAATGGATCATACATGAGAAGTAAAAGCTTCTATATTTAGTTTATTCTTGACCAAATAATCAAGCAAAGCTTGTTGTTCCAAGCACGCAAGTACATATGGGACGCACTTGTATATTTATTCCTTTTGAAAAGGGTGCGCACATGCATATCACGTGTTTGCGCACTTATTATCTGGTCAAATTTCTATGTGCGCATGTATATATGTGCGCATGTTCAAAAAGTCAATATCTTTCATTTGTGCACCCGTGCATGTCACGTGACACGCATACATTCATAGTAATATTTATCATCTGCGCTAACGTAGATATCACGTGACATGCATGCTTTCATAAGTGATATTCATCAAGTGCCCTCACGTGCATATCACATGATGCGCACGTCTCCAGGGACATTATTTTCCCCATGCATACATGTGTGTATCACGTGATGCGCGAGTCTGTATAGACAACAATTTTTTTTATCAAGTGCGCATTAGGTTTGGGTGCGTATATTTTGAACAGAAAGGAAAGGCTTTCAAAAAAAGCAATGGTTTCCGTTCTTTGATTTTTCTTTTCTTTTTCTTCATCTTTTCTTTTCAAGAAGCAAAAGCTTCAACTTTTATGATGCATAGGCATCCTTAACCGGGTTTTTCTTAAACCTTAGAATTAATCTCTTACAAAATGTTAAAGCCTTTTGTAAAAAGAAAGATCAACACTAAGATCTCTTGATCTTTTATATTGTGAATTGATAGATTTAGAAGAAAAAGCAAAGGCTTCTTCTATATAAAGCAAAAGCTTTTTTTTTTATCTAAAGCCGTAGCTTTGTAAGAGAGGAAAAGCCTTCTTCTTTTTTACCTAGTTGAAGGTTGAAGAAGATCGGAATTTTCCTTGAGCTTATGGTGGGTCTGCTTTATGCTTTTTCTGTGTATGAGGTGCCTATTTATAGAAGAGGAAAAATTAGGGTTTGTTGGATCTTTTTGGATCTCAATTTGATTTTAAATCGATTTAATTGATTCATATCAATTAAAGGTGACACGCGCACTCTTAAATTAAGATCCATGAATCTGTATGTTAAGGTATTTTACTCAACAGAAGATTTTTCTTCTAAATAAAGATTTAAATCCTTATTAACAAGATTTATTTCTTATTAGAAGTGTCTGTGTCATAGGGTGCTGGATTGATTTGTGATGTATGCGCACCGTTGGATCCCTGATCTCCAAATTTATTTGATTTGATTTGTTATTATTATTATTTATTTATTTAATGGGACCGATTATGGTCAGGGTGCGCTGGCGCACGTGCATTGCACGCTTCGCATGTCTCGAAAATGTGACTTTGCCACTTGCGAGGATGCTACATGCGCATCTTAAAGATCTAGCATATGCGCACGTGCTTTGCACATGCGTGCGCATGACACTCGGTGATTTTTGCCAAGTGTGCATCTATACGGATGCACACTTTTTGGGCAGGAACAATTGGTCCGGCCGGCATCTGCCCTACTGAATTCGGCCTAAATTCATCTTAATGAGCGCATGGCTGGCAATTCGAACCACTCGATATGTCGCCTTTTGACCTAATCGGGACTACTTTGTCTTGGCCGAGACCTGACCTAAAACCTACCGTACGAATGCTGGGCTGGACTTTCGGTTCATTCATACGAGCGGTCTTAAGCCGTGTCCGGTCGGTGGCAGCCTCAACCATTTTCCAATCGTCATTTAGATCCATTTAAGGGTTGCATGCCGATGGTTAAGCCGAGGGTCGTCTTCCTTGCTTAATTTTCTATAGGATTCTGGAGAAGACGACGGAGGCATTACTTGCGATGAGGGCTTGACGTTTCTCGATCGATAGGGCCTTAATAGCATAGACGTTTGATCGACGGAGATGACTAAATTATCATAAACCAGGTTAAAGCTAGAGTTAGGGTGTCATGTCTCGCTTTCCAAAATACGAGAATACAGAGAGTAACGAAGGCCAGCTATACTCCTACGGTGAGGAAAGAACCTTCCGTAGTCATGCTACGGTTTCTAAAAAACTATACCTGTTAACAATAAAAACAAGAATGTACACCAAAATAGATGAGAAAAACATTACACAGTCATGTTGCATAAAACAATAAGGAATACGGAGATGGGGTCCATGGAATAACAATAGATTCAAATAAAGATCCAAATCCGAAAATGGCAATACATATGCCCTACGTCCCACGAGGGGCTCACAAACTAAGCACAAATTAAAACAAATGAGAAACCTAAAATAAACTACTGCTTCTTGGCCATCTCATGAAAGTATTCCTGATCTAGCTCTGTCGGCGCGTCCGTCTCTAAACATGAGATGGCAAGTCTCAGGGGTGTCAGAACGTCCAACAAGTACTCGAACGTAAAAGTGATAATATGAAAATGTAGGTGTCGTGAAACGCCCGTGTGTACATATAAATATTGGTACCACAATAATAAGAATATGTATAATAGTGGCACGATCGGGAAATGGCATGTGACTGGCGTTTGGATCACGTGAAGCCTATAGGACCCCACCGCAACCCAAGTAAGACGAAAGCCCAAAAATCTAAACCCTTCAGGAAAATAATGGAGATGAAGTTTTAAAATAAAGTTATGATGAAATCAAGTTCTTTCCTTCAAAGTATATAAGTAAGGTTCATTTAAAATACAAGGGGATTCATATACTAAAGTTCGAAAACATTTTCGCCATTTGAAATTTGGACAGCATCTCCTTTGTAAATTTTGATAAAAATAAGTACATAATCAATAATAATATAGCATCCCAAGTGGGAGCTAGCTCTTCGTCAATCGGCGGAAACAACCACACAAATAAGAATATACGACGCCCAAGACGAAGATTAAACACAGAAAAGAAAGTAAAGAAAACCAAAGCATCTTCAAACCCAAAATAAAGAATAATACATACATCTTGCTCTAAGTTTAAAAGAATATAGAAGTCTTTGGTTTCTAACTCTACCAAATATATATAGTCTGGTTGATGGAGCTTTTAATTAAATACAAAGAAATATAAAAGTAAACAATGGTGGTTACGCTCTGAACTGTAACCCACCTACCAATACAAATCATCCAGAAAGGAGCAGTGTGCTAGCAAGCCGCTAATGAATCCGAGCGGTCGATCTTGTAAGAAAGCTATGGCACAACGGGGATGAGTTGTCAACTCGTGAGTAGAAAATATTAGCAGGTAGAAATCGAATATATGACGATCTCTTAGGTCATACAATAATATAAAGATATCATGTCGTGCGGTAATGAAGGTGACCGTGTATTCATACGTATAATAAAATATATAAAGTCGTGCCTGTGTCAATATATGGTACCATGTCAACCGTGTCATATATATATGAATATATATCATCCAACGCGTGTCCATCAACGACATATCAAATCATCATAAAATCCTTAGTGCCCAGTATCGACACTCGAAATCATCATAAAACCAAAGTCCAGTATCGACACGTAAATCCTCATATCTCAGGCACCGCCTCATCAGATCGGTCATCATATCCATCTGTCTCATATTACTCTAGTATGTATCGTTCGGATATCCGCCGAGTCCAATACTATCACCGGTAGGTAGTGTTTCCCTGTCGGGCTCAATGTCTTTCAATACGATCTTCTTGCCTCGGGGCACCGTACCGAGTCCACCATGTATCCGCAGACAGTGACTCCTCACTCTTCAAATCGGGTAATCATCATAGCTCAGCACCGAGAAAACTCATGGTGGGCGTCGAAATATCATATCAAGAGAAACCACGTTTTTAAAAAAATCATAAATTTTTAAAATATATCTGCGGTTTGTCAAATCCAGAAATATCATGAAAACCGAATCTCATGAGCATGTAATAATGATGAAACAATATGTACAGACACAGAACAATACTGTAAGTATAGCAAGCGTGTTCATATAAACGTGTCGTGTAACTAGGTAAGGAACTGCAATATCTGAACTAGTATGTGACACTGGGTACTAAACCATAACTAAAATTCTACAGGTTATAAAGCGATAAAGTGACGGCGATTTCTAATGTGTACGTGTCATGGCAATTACCGATGATGTGTGTGAGCCAGCGAATATGTGTACGTGCGACATGCGCATTATTGGTAATGATGCGTATTTCCTAACAGACGAAGTCGTATAAAGATAAGTATACGAAACGTAGCATATATGTCGTAAATGAAAATAATATGAGCGTATGCAGAAATAAGAAAACGTAAACGCGAACAGAATAAAATATGTAACTACGTATGGGCCATACATTTATAGTTTAAAATAGTATGAATCGTTATTTTTGAAAATAGGGGCTACGATGTTTTTGAAAAAGATACCATTTGAAAATCCGTAGCATCCTTTGAAGTTATCATTTAAAAGTGCATAACGATTCGTTAGTTTTGAAAATAGGTATGGCTCTAAATATATCCTAATATCTACTTAAGTGATTTAAAAACAATATTTGTCGAGTCGATATATACATAAGCCGGCGATCCATCCTCATTATATCACGTACGGTATAATCCATTATACGATATCATTAAATCAATAGTTCAGCTGTATAGTCGCATACATCATCAATTCATCTCATCATATGTCGCATCATGTCATTTCATATTATATAATATCGTCTCATACCATTATATCCAATCATATCGACTCATACCATTATATCCAATCATATCGACTCATATCATCATAGCATATCATATTCTCATCTCATTATGTTGTATCGTAATTATCCTCATATATATATATATGTGTATGTGTGTAAAAGCGTATTTACATATGGCTCAAGGCTAAGAAAATTTAGAACTAAGGATACACCTTCCTACAAGTATACTACTATTGCTTGTAGTAACCTAGAACCTTATTAGCTAGGTATACTTATCTAATATCAATATATATACTATATATCTGATGGCCTAGTACTACGGTTGCGGGGTGCTAGACGCCATCCACCCGATTTATCCCGTAGATATACATCTACCCATCTACAACGCCTTGCTCTAGTCGATCCCGACGGATGCCTTGCCCTTCTTTGCCGTTTCGGAAGTCCACGCGCTTGTACCTATAAATCAAGTCCATAACCAAAATCTAATGAAAACCTGAATCGAATTTCATAGAAATCCATATCCAAAACCGATACGACAAGCGAAAGGCATATATGTTAGAACTTATGGTCAACGCGTGCTAAAACAACAAAACAATCCCTGACGTCAACGTACGAACGTCAAACGACCAAGTCATCACAAGAAAATCCAAAACCAAGTTTCAGAATATCGGAAAACATCGACAGAAAATTAGTAAAATACTCCCAGATTTTTATTAAGGTGAAATTAGATTTTTTTTGCATATAGGATAGGCAATGTTATCTAGTGATTGAGCTATAGACCAAAAACCAAACCCTAGTTCCAACATTGGACTGTAAATTGCGGCTAAATTGAATATTTTGGCGGCCAAGGTATGGTGGGTTGGGCTCGGGTTTCTAGGATCGCTTTTTATGGGTCTGCACATCTCACAATATCTGCTATTAAGTTTTCAGAGCCCCGAGTCATTCCAGATTCTAATTGATCACCACAAGTTCAACAAAACCGATATCGGAAAACATTACCAACATCAACTCAAAATGCTCCCAGATTTTGGCACAGGTAGTCTGGGACCAAACAAACAATATAGTGGCTAAGTTATAAGGAGTGTGAGCTACATGCCAAACCCCAACATCCAAATTCAAAATTCAACCGCCAGAAACTGCTACAGTAACCGCCACCGGCGGTTGGATTTTGGAATTTGGGTCTCGTTTTTCTGTGGGGGTCTTCTAATGGTCTAACTAGGTCAATGTAATTGTTTGTTTATCTTGCAAAGGCCCCAAGCTGCTCCAGATTCCATTTGAATACCAAAATCTCCACAAAATTGACATTGGAAAATTCTAAACTCATCTTTGAAACTTCTAAGCTCATTTGAACTGAGGATACAACCACTACTAGGCTAGTAAACACTCTCTAAATCTTCTACTACATCACTACTACAAGTTTCACTTACTAATTCTTACCCTATAATTTTCCAAGATCACAAAACATAAACTTTTTAACTCAAAACTAATACATGAGGTTAGGAAACCTAAAAACTTGTTTAAAAGTGAAAACATTATCTCATGGAGCAACTCAAGAAAATTCCCAGGTGGCTAAAGTTGCTCAAAACTAAAACTTGATCTTACAATGATGTGTAGGATGATCTTGTGAACATTTTTTGTGAAGATTTAAGGAAGTTTTAAGATGATTTGGAGGGTGTTGTGTTGTGGTAGAGGATGATAGAGGAGAAGGAGATGAAGAAGAGGATGAAGAGACGAGGTGAAGAAAATGAGTTGTGAACATAAGCAACTCATGGTTGATGTAGCCATGCTTCCTCTCTTTCTCCCCCTTCTCCCCATACTTCTTTGTCCCCTTGCCCCTTTTCCATTTTATTTTTCTTTTCTTTTTTTTTCTCATTTCTATTTTCTTTTCTTTTGGAAAAAAAAGCAAAAGTAAAACCAAATACAAATGAAAAGATAACATGTACATAATATGTCATGCACACTAATCATGGTTTAGTGTAATTAGTAAAATACTAATTAAGTTTAAAATTAATCTTGTATGTAAACAATTATGTCATTTTATAAAAGTTCAAATCAAATAAATGCCTTCATAATTAATAATTCATTTTAAATTCCAATTATTTTCCAAAAATATAGGTATATATTTATACCATTTTATGGAAACTCAAATATATATACGTATAATATCCGTGAAATTTATTATTTTATTATTTAAATTCCAAAATAATATTTTATATTTTCTAAAATGTTACAGTCTTCCCCCTTAAATAAATTCGGTCCCCGAATTTAAATTTAAATCCCTCAAATGTGGAAACATTTTAGTAAATCAATCAAATCAACGGGGCTTCGAAATCATGAATATGTAAGAAATATCGTAGCGCAACGCGTGCGCCTGAAAACAAATGCAAAACTCAATAATTGAAACTCCGCCAATCATCATGCAAATCATAGGAGTTATGATGAATATGCAAGTTTCGAAATCTACTGTTTAAATCAAATATGATATAATCAATATATATATATATATAGTGCGCATCCTTGCCAATTCATTTAAATAACTGAAAAATGAATGTAAAATCCTTTTCAAATCACCGTGTAATGCGTATATCCCGACACGAGTAGCGGACGTTCACTTGTAAGGAAATATATATATATATATATATATATATATATATATATATATATACGTTTTGCTTAATATATATGTCTTGCCTTTTTGAAAACGATTCAGAAGGGTTTTCTTTTTGGTAAAGTCTTGTGTCTCTTGCTGACACGTAGGGAAATAGTGAGTCTATAGCTCTTTTTGAAAACCTCTACGGTAAATATCAATGCATGCAAAAACACTCTGGTACTGTCCTCAGACCAGTCCCGCTCAGCTACTATATAATATTGTGTATTTCCTAAAAACGTGATGCTTGGAAGGAAATCAATTTCAATAAATATGCATGAAAATAAATCAACGTGCGTCTGGTGCGTACGGAAATCGAAATCAAGTCCAAGTGCCACAAATGTGCACGAAAATGAAAACTAAGTGCAACGGGTGTGCACGAAAGTATCTGTCAAGTGCAACAGGTGTGTACGACAGCGATATCAAGTGTACGAAAATCTTAATCATGTACAACTGGTGTGCATGAACATCCTCAAATGCATCAAATACGCACAAAACTACATCAAGTGCTCCGAGTGTGCGCAAAAATCTAAATCAAGTGTATCAGGTCTGCACAAAAGCAATCTAGTGCAGTAGGGTGTACGAAAACGAATATCAAGTGCACAAGATGCACGAAAAAGAATATCAAGTGCACACGGTGTACGAAAAAATAAATCTAGTACAATAGGGTGCACGAAAATAAATATCAAGTGCACTAGGTGCATGAAAACTCATCAATGCATCGAAAGCGCATATGAACAATATCGAGTGTATGAATCAAAATCCGCGGTATACAACATGTACGAAATCAAAATCGAGCATACCGAAGTGTACGAAATCAATAAATATGTGCAACTGTGTCACGCCCCGCTTCCTAAAATACGGATACGGGAGGCGACTAAGCCAGTCATGCTCTTACGATCAGGTAACAATCCCGCCGTAGTCACACTTCGGCTTCTAGCATTACATGGTAATCAGTAAACACAGCACAGAAGTAAAGAAAACACATCACTAGTTTATTACACCAACTTTCATTGTTCACAGTTTACAATAGTTCGAAAGAAAAAGAACTACTAACCAAATGTGAATACAAGGTTGATTTATGGAAAGCGGTAAAAGTACTGAAAGCACGACGGTATTATGCGGAGCCCTATACCGTTGCGAAGATTAATCTGTTAACTAACCATTGAAAGTGGTATCATTCCATTTATAGTACAGATCTGCTTTCTTTCGGAATGAGTCCCCATTGTTCTACAGTAGGTCCCACGGACTCAAGAGGTGGCCCCCACCCCCTTGGCATGACACTTGGCGTGGCATTTTGTTCCGTGTGACACTTTATTTCGTGAGCAAGAACCGGGTCCCGACATCCTTCCCACCTTTGAACAATGGTTCGTCCTCGTGCACAGACCTACTATTGAGAAACCCGACTCTGATACCATTCTGTCACGCCTCACCCTCAATACAGAGAGTATTGTCCGCTCTGGCCGAAACTGCACGGTTTTTTCCTTTGGGGCGAACCGGACCCGACCAAGGGCCACTTCCCAGGAGGTCACCCATCCCAGAACTTTCCTGGATCGAGCACGCTTAACTACAGAGTTCTCAAGCTCCTGTAATGCCGGTTCACTTAAAATGCGCCCCTGTATTAAGGAGTGGTATCATTCCATTTATAGTACAGATCTGCTCTTTTTCGCAATGAGTCCCCATTGTTCTACAGTGGGTCCCACGGACTCAAAAGGTGGCCCCCACGGATTCAAGAGTTTACCCCCACCCTCTTGGCATGACACTTGGCGTGGCACTTTGTTCCGTGTGGCATTTTATTCCGTGAACAAGAACCGGGTCCCGACAAACTGCGTGCACAGAACAAAATCGAGTGTAATGGATATGCACAAAAACAAAAATCACGTGTACTGATTTATAAAAATATAAATCAAGTGCAATCGTTGTGCACAAGGAAAATATCTAATAGGTGCTGCTACGGTGCACGAAAATATAAATCATCAAAACACAAGAAATCAAACGTCTAAAATGTGTTACTCAAATCACCCAAAACACATCATAAATAAATGACATTGATGTACACCTTCTTCAATGTCAAAAGGTGCCTGTGCACTCGGAGCTGGTAGAGTAAGAATTCCTACTTGCTTTCTGCCCACGGTCCGGCGTCCTCTGTTTCTGGGTTCTTGTTTTCTCTGTGGATCACCCATACAACGACCTCCTGGCTTGACAGCCTGGTTAGGAGTAGCAACGGAAACCGTCACGCTCTGACGCTTCTTTGTACATCTCCTGACCAATTAACATGACCACTCGTAATGTAGCACGTCAATGACGGTGGCCTCTGGCCCTCTGAGTGCATGCCATACAATCGATCCTAAGTCTAAATCTTTATCGCTGAAGTATTCCGGAAAGAATCTGCCATGGTCTCTTCCAATATCATTCCTGCCGAACTGCCCGGAAGTTGGCACTCTTAATTTAATCTGTTCCAGTTCTGGAACAGTTGCAATCTCATCACGACTTTTCTTTGAAAATGTGGCCGTATCCAACGCCTTTGTGTACATATCAACGGAGAGAAACAACTTATTGAGATCTCGCATGAATCTCTTACTCCATTTTTCTTCATTATCGTTCAATTCGGAGACGTATCTTGATAGCTACGTAGAATGCAATCCATATTTGGCTATGGTTATATCCGGAGTCTCTCGCAAAGACTTAAACCTACGAACTCGGGCATCTCTTACGCTTGGTGGAAGAAATCTGGTGAAATGCGTCCTCGAGAACTTGTCCAAAGTCATCAAAGGAATATGCACTGCTCGTCCTGTCTCGATCGATTCACGCCATGTCTGCGCAAGACCCTTCGAACTGAAGTTAGCCAACTCACTGATCTCACATCGGGGCATCCAAACAAACGAACTATTCTAGTCACTTTATCCAAGAATGACTAGGGATTCTCTATCAGATTCCAGCCTATAGCTCATGTGGCTTCAGCTTGGTGAACTCTCAAAGCGATATCTCGTCGATCTCAGCAACAGTTGGTTCATTTTTCTGCACGGTAAACGGCATAACGATCTTTAGAGTAGGCTGTACGTCTAGAGTTCTCTCAATCTGATTGGTCTCAAGCAATGACCCGATCATCTGGTGCAGATCCCGAACGCTCATCTCAAACGAGAAATCCTAGCATAAAAGGAATAACAGTCCGTTCCCGTGTCACCGGAATACACCCTGGTCAGTCTTCGTTCCTGACGAGCTTGCTTTAACCGCATCTCCAGCCGCAGCTCTCTCAGCTCGCGTAGTCAAGCTAACAGGAACTGCAATCAAATATCGATGATGATAGATCATAAGAACGAATAGAAATATGGGTCTCAAAATAATGCACATTCTAAGGTTATTTAAGCGGAGCAGCGTATCATAAGTATGCCGTGGAATATACACACGGTGCGTCACTCTACTTGAGTTACCTTCTCTATCAACCAAGGTCAACCTACGTAACGAAAGTTCGGGTCTAATACCCCTAAGTCAAGTTTAAGTTCCGTAAGGTCAAGCCTAGGTTCCGAAATATACGCTCTAGACTCCGCATAGTCAAACTTAGACTCGATCAAAGGTTAAACCTAACGTTCTGATACTAACTTTGTCACAACCGGGAACGGGAAATGGCACGCGACCGACGCTTGGATCACGTGAAGCCTATAGGACCCCACAGTAGCCCAAGTAACCCAAAACCCAGAAATCTAAATCCTTTAGGAAAATAATGGAGGTGAAGTTCTGAAATAAAGGCATGATGAAATCAAGTTCTTTCCTTCAAAGTATATAAGGTTCATTTAAAATACAAGGGGATTCATATACCAAAGTTTGAAAACATTTTCGCCATTTGAAATTTGGGCAGCACCTCCTTCGTAAATTTTGATAAAAACAAGTACATAATTAATAGTAATGTAGTATCCCAAGTGGGAGCTAGGTCTTCGCCAATCGGCGGAAACAACCACGCAAATAAGAATATATGACGTCCAAGACGAAAGATCAAATACAGAAAAGAAAGTAAAGAAAACCAAAATATCATCAAACCCAAAATAAAGAATAATATATACATCTCGCTCTAAGTCTGAAAGAATATACAAGTCTTTGGTTTCTAAGTCTACCAAATATACATAGCCTGGTTGATGGAGCTTTTAATTAGATACAAAGAAATATAAAAGTAAACAATGGTGATTACGCTCTGAACTGTAACCCACCTACCAATGCAAATCATCCAGAAAGGAGCAGTGTGCTCGCAAGCCGCTACTGAATTCGAGCGGTCGATCCTGCAAGAAAACTATGGTACAACGGGGTGAGTTGCCAACCCGTGAGTAGAAAATATCAGCAGATAGAAATCGAATGTATGATGATCTCCTAAGTCATACAATAATATAAAGATATCATGTCGTGTGGTAACGAAGGTTACCGTGTATTCATACGTATAATAAAATATATAGTCGTGCCTGTGTCAATATATGGTATCATGTCAACTGTGTCATATATGAATATATATCATCTACTGCGTGTCCATCTACGACACATCAAATCATCATAAAATCTTAAGTTCCCAGCATCGACACACGAAATCATTATAAAACCAGTGTCTAGCATCGACATGTAAATTCTCATATCTCACGCACCATCTCATAGGTCCTCATATCACTCCGGTCGGTATCCTCCGGATATCCGCCGTGTCCAATACTGTCACCGGTAGGTAGTGTTCCCCTGCCGGGCTCAACGCATTTCTATACGAGCTTCTTGCCCCAGGGTACCGTATCGGGTCCATGTACCTGCAGACGGTGACTCCTCACTCCTCGAATCGGGTAATCATTATAGCTCAGCACCGAAAAAACTCATGATGGACGTCGAAATATCATGTCAAGAGAAACCATATTTTTAAAACAATCATAAGTTTTTAAAATGTATCTGCGGTTTCTCAAATTCAGGAATCTCATGAAAACAGTATCTCATGAGCATGTAATAATGATGAAACAATATGTATAGGCACAGAACAATACTGTAAAGTATAGTAAGTGTTCATATGAGCGTATTGTGTAACTAGGTAAGGAAGTGCAATATCTGAACTAGTATGTGTGGTATTGGTACTAAACCATAACTAAAATTCTACAGGTTATAAGGCGATACAGTGACAACGATTTCTAATGTGTACGTGTCATGGCAATTATCGATGACGTGTGTGTGAGCCGGTGAATATGTGTACGTGCAACATGTGCATCATCGGTAATGGTGCGTGTGTTCTAGCAGACGAAGTCGTATAAAAATAAGTACACGAAACATAGCATATATGTCGTAAATGAAAATAATAGGAGCGTATGCAGAAATAAGAAAACGTAAACGCGAACAGTATAAAATATGTAACTACGTATGAGCCATACAGTTATAGTTTAAAATAGTACGAATCGTTGTTTTTGAAAATATGGGCTATGATATTTTTGAAATAGACACCATTTGAAAATCCGTGGCATCTCTTGAAATTATCATTTAAAAGTGCACAACGATTCGTTAGTTTTGAAAATAGGTATATCTCTAAATATATCCTAATATCTTCTTAAGTGATTTAAAAACAATATTTCTCGAGTCGATATATACATAAGTCGGCGATACTTCCTCATCATATCACGTACGATATAATCCATCGTATGATATCATCAAATCAATAGTACAGATTTATAGTCGCGTACATCATCAATTCATATCATCATATGTCGTATCATGTCGTGCTATCTCATATCATATTATATAACATCGTTTCATACCATCATATCCAATCATATCGACCCGTGTCATCATAGCATATCATATTCTCATCTCATTATGATATATCGTAATTATCCTTAAATATATATATATATGTGTGTGTGTGTGTGTGTGTGTGTGTGTAAGCGTATATACATATGGCTCAAGGCTAAGAAAACTTAGAACTAAGGATATACCTTCCTACAAATATACTACTATGGCTTATAGTATCCTAGAACCCTATTAGCTAGGTGTATATATATATATATATATATATATATATATATATATTTAGTATCCTAGTACGACGGTTGCGGAGGTGCTATACGCCATCCACCCGACTTTCCCCGTAGATCTACATCTATTCACCTACAACGCCTCTCTCTAGTCGATCCCGACGGATGCCTTGCCCTCCTTCGTCGCCCCGGAAGTCCACGTGCTTGTACCTACAAATCAAGTTCATAACCAAAATCTAATGAAAACCAGAATCGAATTTCATAAAAATCCATATCCAAAACCGATACGACAAGCGAAAAGTACATAGGTTAGAACTTATGGTCAACGCGTGCTAAAACAAAAAAATAACTCCTAACGTCGACGTATGAACGCCAAACGACCAAGTCACCATAAGAAAATCCAAAAATCAAGTTTCAAAATATCGGAAAACATTGACAGAAACTTAGTAAAATACTCTCAGATTTTTATTAAGATGAAATTAGACTTTTTTGCATATAGGATAGGCCTATTTATCTAGTGATTGAGCTATAGACCAAAAACCAAATCCTAGTTCCAACATTGGACCGCAAATTGCGGCTAAATTGAATATTTTGGCGGTATTTGCGGCCAAATTGAATATTTTAGCGGCCAAGGTATGATGGATTGGCCTCGGGTTCTTAGGGTGGCTTTCTATGGGTCTACACATCTCACAATAAGTTTTCAGAGTCCCTGAGTCATCTCAGATTCTAATTGATCACCATAAGTTCAACAAAACCGATATCGGAAAATATTGCTAACACCAACTCAAAATGCTCCTAGATTTTGGCATAGGTAGTCTGGGACCAAACAAACAATACAGTGGCTAAGTTACAAGGACTGTGAGCTACATGCCAAACCCCAACATCCAAATCCAAAATTCAACCGCCAGAAACTGCTACAGTTCCCGCCACCGGCTGTTGAATTTTGGAATTTGGGTATCGTTCTTCTGTGGGGGTCTCCTACTAGTCTAAGTAGGTCTATATAATTGTTTGTTTATCTTGCAAAGACCCCAAGATGCTCGAGATTCCATTTGAATACCAAAATCTCCACAAAACCGACATTGGAAAATTCTAGACTCATTTTTGAAACTTTTAAACTCATTCGAACTGAGGATACAACCACTACTGGGCTAGTAAACACTCTCTAAATCTCCTACTACATCACCACTACAAGTTCCACTCACTAATTCACCCTATAATTTTCCAAGATTACAAAACCTAAACTTTTTAACTCAAAACTAATACATGAGGTTAGGAAACCTAAAAACTTGTTTAAAAGTGAACATATTACCTCATGGAGCAACTCAAGAAAATCGCCAGATGGCCAAAGTTGCTCAAAACTAGAACTTGGTCTCAACATGATGTATAGGATGAGCTTGTGAACATTTTTTGTGATGGTTTAAGAGGGTTTTGAGATGATTTGGAGGGTGTTGTGTGGTGGTAGAGGAGGTTGGAGGTGAATGAGAAGGAGATGAAGAAGAGGACGAAGAGATGAGGTGAAGAAAATGAGTTGTGAACAAAAGCAACTCATGGTTGATGTAGCCATGCTCCCTCTGTCTTTCCCTCTCCCCCCATACTTGTCCTCTTGTCCTCTCGCCATTTTATTATTCTTTTTTATATTATCGTTTCTTTTCTCATTTCTATTTTCTTTTGGAAAAAAAGAAAAAGTAAAACCAAAACACAAATGAAACATGTACACAATATTTCATGCACACTAATCATGGTTTAGTGTAGTAATTAGTAAAATACTAATTAAGTTTAAAATTAATCTTGTATGTAAATAATTATATATCATTTTATAAAAGTCCAAATCAAATAAATGCCGTCATAATTAATAATTCATTTTAAATTCCAATTATTATCCAAAAATATAGGTATATAATTATACCATTCTATGAAAACTCAAATCTATATACGTATAATATCCGTGAAATTTATTATTTTATTATTTAAATTCTAAAATAATATTTTATATTTTCTGAAATGTTACAAATAGCAAGTCAAGTCGGGTCCTAAATGTCAATAGCGCTAAACTTAAATTAGTATCATGTAAATTTGAAATTTATCGGTGGAAGGTATTATCGGATCATGGAGGATATCCTGTTCATACCTGGGACCACGACCCATTTTGCCCGGAGCTGACCCCGAGCCCGCCACTAGGCAAAATCCTACATGTCACTATCACATGAATGATGTCGGCACATCATCCTTGCACCAACTATGCGTTTGACTGGCCAATCTCTAACACTTGAATCCTCCAGTATCCCGGTCTAATTTCCATCTTTCAATTTTCTCAATTCCCCGTGTTTCTAAGTTTAATCATGATAATAAAACTTGATCATTAGATCTCAAATACCGACTGAAACGGTTACCGGCGCGTATCACGAATAATCACTAATCACGAAATCACTAAATCTTGAAAACATAAATCACGAATTTATGCCGGTGGCACGAATCAATCCATCGCTAATCGATATGTCTCTCTCGGTATTCTAGTCGGTAATCACGTTTTATTGTTCAAACAATATCAGTCGCGAATATATATAGCATGTCAATGGGTCGGGTATAATATGGTCGCATCAATAACCAAAATCAAGAATATCCATAAATCATACTGCAACGAAAGTTTAGTTTGAATACAAGCATTTCTATTCGGCAAGTGTATTAATCAACAAACCAATCACAAATTTAAACAAGATTTTAAGGTTTTGATTAATGGGTGTGCTAAAATCCTAAGGGTTTCAATCAATTATGTATACGACAAGCATGGGGTCACATATTATCAAAATTCATGATGTTACGATTCTATGCTTTTCTTGTAAAATTAGCGAATTTAATGAGGAATTAACCGATGTCGCATCGGCCAATAAAACAGGAGCAAGAGTACTTGCCTTTTGGCGAAAATTCATGAGATCTTGAAACTACGACAACGACGATCTTGCTTGGTGTGCTTTGATCCGATGGGTTTCGTGCGCGGATTCCTGTAGCCGACAACACGAAGAAGACGATGATGATGCTGATGGTTGGCGATGATGATGATGGAGACGACGTTGATGGACGAGGATGAAAGTGGTGTTTGATTCTTGGACGGGTTGCTCGAGTTGGGTTCTCGGGTGCTAGAGAGATCTCGCCGGGGAAGAAGATGAAGGAGGGGGAAAAGAGAGGCGGCTAGGGTTAAGGTTAGGGTTTTTGATGGTTGTAGACTAGGGTTTTATATAGGGCTCAGTCGGTTACATGAGAAATTATCTCACAAGATCGAAGGCGTGATCTCAGGAAATGAAGTCTGAGTCGGGGCAAGAGAACGGTGAGCCGGCTCATAGAGACAGAGAATATGATTTTTTAGGCATATTGTAAGCCGTCTCAAAGAAGACTGAGCCGTTTCAAGATCACATTTGAGCCGGCTCAAAAGTGATCATGAGTCGTCCCAAGGGAATAGAGAAGAGTATGCTATTCTGAAGGACTCATGAGCCGGTTCAAGCTGATATGATATCTGATATGCTACTTGACACGTTAACCGATATGTTACCTGAACATAGGATCAAAGAATACATTCAAATGATTATTTTATTGGGATTTGTGGATACTGGACGTTACATAGGATCCTAGGTAAAAATGGTCTTTTCTTTGTCTCGAAGTCTTCTATTTATAGTATTTATAGGATGAGGGGTCAGTTACACAATGGATATTAAATCCCGAGATTCTCGTGCCCATGATACTTTCTAATGTGCACGTTCCAAATGGAAATTGCGCACGCATTACAGCATGACCGTTATGCTTCGTAACGGTCGATTCCTGACTCGCTCGGCCGAGTGGTTTTGATTGCCGGCTGATTTTTGTCAGTTCACATACTCGGCCAATTGGTTATTCGGCCTGTAGTATGTCGGGCTTCTTTTGCTCATTCAGCCGCTGACCAGTCAAATGTCTAGACTTGTTAATCAAAATATATTTTTTGTACTGACAAAACCCATATGTTCAGTTATTTGAATTATTATTCTGGTTACACGTGTTCAGTTAATGTGATGGTAAAATTTTGTTTTGTCAATGGAATTATTAATCTGGTTAGATTTTTTTTTAATGCATTAAACGATAATAGAAACATATGTTCAGTTAATAGCCTGAAATCTGATGAGTATGCGGCTCGCCTTCAGTTCATATCAATATATATGAGAATGACTGTTCAGCATGGATGAGTATTAAATTGAATTTCCTTTTGTTTGTCTTGCATGATTATGAATGATGTTGGATCAGTTATCTACTGAAGAAGCGAGCACCGAGGCTTTTCTAAAAAAAGAAGTCGAAACTGAGGAATCCAATATAAACCTGCTTTTGGAAGAAACAACTACACTCTCTGAGAATCCCAGCAGTAGTGATTCTGACGCTATAGTAAGTAGTTGATGTGATAGTAATATTGAGCTGGGCAGTGAAAACGTTTGTTTCTCATCACATCTGGCAGTGTTTTTGCAAGTGATGATAATGCTTATGATGGTATTAACTTTATTATGTTTTCCGTGTGCTTAGTGATTATAGAAATATTTGTTCAGTTCATAACCATTCCACAACAAACCGCTCTGCATTTATATCTATTTCGTGAGAATTTATAAAACGAATATTAAGCATGGATTGAGGTCTCAATTTGATTTCCCTTTCTTTTTCCTGTCTCGCATGAATGCTGTGGGATCAGTTATCTAGTGAACAAGTGGACGCCAAGGCTTTTCTCGAAAAACAAGTTGAAATCGAGGTTTCCAATATAAGCCTGCTTTCCAAAGAAACAGAGACACCCAGCAGTAGTGATTCTAATGCAACAGTAAGCTGTAGCGGCACAATTGAGATTGAGAATGCATCCAATACTCAATCAACTGCTGGTATTTCGAGCAGCGATATCTGGTGGGGTTTTGTGGCCCTTCATCAGCTGCTGTTAGATTTGGGTTTCAGAATAAATGCTTCTGCGGACTGAAATCCCCGAACTTCTTACATACCTTGTATTGCAGTCAAATAATGCCTGGAATTTCTCTAATCTACGAGTTATGTACAAATCGTTGTAAACTACTGAATTAGATGTTTGTACGGTTTTAGGCCTGATGTATCAATTTGTTTCTTGCTTCTGCTGTTTGCATGCTTTGTTTGATCTAATAGGGAAGTCAAACGCTTTACTTGAGGAAGGCGAAAGCTGTGGGTATATGATTCATGTTGGTGGCATGAGGCCTAACCGATGAGGACATATTTATGCATGATTCTAAGTGGGAGTTATATGAGAAATAGCCATTCTATGTTCTTATTTAATCTGATATGAACCTGTTCTCTTTTTTGAATTTTTTTTTATAATATTAGGGTTATGAGAAGGTATGGCCCATTTGGGATCCTTTTGTGGCACTTTAAAAAGTTAGCATTTGTCTCTTTTGTGAGTTGTCTTGAACCAATGAATTTTTTGTCACGGTTCTCATGATTCAACCAACTATCATATTTTTCGTGATGTGAAGTAAACATGTTGAACCTAGTCATATAAGAATTACTAAATATCTAAATATCTTTAAAGGTAAAATGATGTTGATTTTATATTATCCACATTAGGCGGAACTGATAGGTTTGTAAAAATATATTCAGCTGTCTTATTTAACCTCAAATCTTGATAACTTTTTTGCGTCTTTTCTTCTGGTTTTGTTTGTAGAATGGCTCTGGTAAAGTCGTTTTTACGATCCAATTGTGTTACCAAAGACAAAATAATGTAATAACAAAGACAAAATAATGTAATAACAAAGAGTTAAATGCATAAAAAATCTCTTGTAGTTTACATCCTATATGGCTTATACCTCTTTAAGTGATTATTAGCACAAGCGTTGCTAATTAAAATCCTTATATTGAAATTAAAGAACATATGACATGTATATCTAATATATGCATATAGATATTGTCATATCAAACGTTTAATTATGGCCCGAATCCATATTATATATATGCAATATATGCAAAATTGAGAGGTATTGTGTCCAATCGCAGTTGAAGGAGGAATCGAATACTTGTGATCAAATACCCTATACAATTGTCGACCAAAACCTTAAAAGAAAGGTAAATTGTTTCGAACCCACTTTTGAAAAGTGAACCTTAAAGAAACATTCAATTATGCTCAAAACAACATAAACAATTTAGAGTTAAATTAGACAACAGTCTTGAAAAATACCGGGAGATGAATAAGGTAATTATAATATCCTATGGAAAATTTAAGAACTTAATTACTATGTTTTAAGTGATTACCGAGTTTCTGCGGAAATTATTAAAAACAAGTTTTAAATAAGAAACTTAATGCGGCAATCAACATAAACACAGAAAAATAAAAGAGTACAGGTAATCGCAAACACAGTGATTTGTTGACTAGGGTTCACCACGCTCCTATGGTTTGTCATCGCCTGAAACATTTTTTCAGGATTTTTGCACCATTGTTGTGAAGAACACGAATCTCTCTTCACAGAGATTTGAAGAACAATAACCCCTCTTCACAATAATCAACACTCGAACTTGCGACTCCCAAGGAAACAAGTCTTCCTCCTCTCCAACCCATGATTTTCTAGAAAAGCCGCACTTTCCTCTCTAATCCATGTCTCTCTAGGAAGTGCTCTTTTTCCACTCTGAATTCGCACAATTCAAGTAATGAGAAACACTCTTTCTCATGGGTTACAATCGTTATTACAAACGATAAACACCCACTCTCAATCCTATGATCTGAATAGATTATCACCGGTTTTGTATAAGGATTGATTTGAAAGAATAGAACAGGTTTTGGCTCAATGGAAATGAAAGAATTTGGGCAAGTGAAAGCCCGAAGAACATAGAAATTTTTCTCAAAAGAATTTATAATGAGTTGTTTTTTGAAGTATGAGATCTCAAAGGTATTTATAGGGGATCGAATGAGAAGTTATTCTAACTGTCTATAACTGACAAAAACTGTCATAAGACAGTTAATGACCGTTAGAGGAAGTTAGGAGTGAAAACGGCGCAAGTATTCATTCGATACGAATTTCAAAAATTCAAAATAACCAACAAACTGCCCGTGCAGACGTTAGTAGGTGACGTCTGTACTTTGAACGATTTTCTTCTTGTAACGTCTGTATAGGCGTCACTGAAGTGTGTCTAGTATGATGGATGTAGAAATTTATACCACAGACGTCAGTCCAGATGCCTGTGGTTTCAAAAACTTGTACTACAGACGTCAGTGGCTGACGTCTGTGTTCTGACATGAATGAATATGATTTTTTGAAACTTTGCAGGTTGAATTCCAACGGATAGGTTAGACGTCTCTATAAGAGAAGAAGACATCTTGAGCATTATAAATATGTTGGAATGATGTTTCTAATCTTATAAGATCGTTACTAAACATATGTATAACGCTCACAACTTCTATCTTCGTTTTGATTCTTCGATTAGCTTCATTTCTTTGAATAGTTACTCTGAGACGTCATTGATTCTTGATTCGGCTTGCATCATGTTATTCTGAGACGCCATGTGTTGGGACTTTACCCGCGCGTGCTTTTACGGTTTTGAAAAGAAATGGTTTTAGAAATGGTGTGCACGCGAGCTCGGTCTCGTTTTAAAATTTATAAACCGTAAGTGCACGGCGCGTTGTAACAAGCCGGCAAGTACGGGTCGAACCACAGGGAATTGGTGATTAAAGATTGTTGTTAAAGGTTCACGAAGAAAAGAATTTGGGTTTTGTCACATAAAATGGAAAATACGGAAATATAGAACTAGTTAAGGAAAGTGACCGTGGATTTGGTTCGGATGGTTGATCGTGACGAATTTTTCGATGCTCCCTTGATCATGAGTTATTACATCCTTGTGTTGATTCTAACGTGAAGCATGGCTTGTTAAGGCATTTGCAAGGAACAAGTCATCAAGGTATCGAAGTTCAATACAAGACACGAAATATATCCGTATTGTCTCACTTACCGTTTGTATGTCCAAACTTGAAGTATCAACACTAAGCAGAAAGGTTAGCAAGCATACATCAACACCAAATACACAAAATAGCATATGAGAGCAAGTGGTTTTAGTATTAAGCTTGCTAAGTGAATTGTGATAGTATAGGATATATGAAATGAAGAAGTGTGTCAATCAACTTGTTAACAAAGTACCCCATCTAACACCCAGCAAGCTTAACACTAAATTGATTATAACCTCAACCTTGCAAAAATGGTGATCATGAGAGAATAGGGTATGTGATAAAGGTTACAAGTAACCATCAAAATTAACATACCATATCAAACACATTCATTTAGCAATCTTAAGGATACAATCACAATTTGAGCATATTAAACATTCACAAGAGATGGAGGAATGCAAAACCATTCATCTCACATTCTCACCATCACCACAACCATAAGAATACTCAAACATCATACTAAAAAGAAATGAAAAACATCATAAGAAGTTAAGAAGAAAATAAACAAAGAAAGAACAATTGTATTAACAAATGAAGAAGTTGAGATACATGATATTGGTTACTTGTTCAACCTCCTTAATGAAGCTTTCAAATGAGAGCTCCAAGAGGGAATAAGAAGAAGAAAACCATGCTTGAGCTCCACACAACTCTCTTCAAAGCTTAAACCAAAAACTTATACAAAAACTTGGATTAAAGAAGTTATCAAGTATATCCCTCTCCTTGCTCTCCGTTCTGGTATTTATAAGCACAAAATCAAAATAAACAAACAATAAAATAAGGATGATGTGATAACTAGAAACGACCCTGTTCCCCTCCGAACCGCGGCGACGACGTTAGGACGTCTTGCCTGAGATTCGGGGCAGATGCTATTTGGTTTTATCCGTCTACCTCTCCGAAGATGCCAAGTTGATTTATGGCACCATGTATCGGAGGTTTAGACTGATGCGACCGATGTAGCAGACTTCATCAGATTCCCCCTCGTTTGAGAGGTTTTTGATTGTGGGGATGCTTTTCCCTGTAGGCGCAAGCCCCTGCAGTTAATTAAGCTACCGCACCGCGGTAGCCACTTTCTCCTTCTCCAGAATTTCACTTCGTGTCGTGTGTGTTTGTTTTGTTTGTGAATGCCCGTGGATTGTATACGGAGATTAAGTGATGCTGTCGTCTGTAGGACGTGGATTAGTCCAAATCCGTATTTACTTAGATTTGGATTTGGTGTTTTAGTTTAAGCATACGCTAGCCATATTGAGGCTAAGATCAACTTAAACATTCGTTAAGGATATGTTAGTCTGATTTGAGACTAAGATCAACTTAACGGGATCATTTGGATCCGACAAAAGAGCATTTGGGGGCTCTATTGTTCCAGTTTAGGGACGTAGTGGTCCATAGGTAGTTTAAGGACATTGCGGTCCATTGCCAGTTTAGGGACATGGTGGTCCATATTCCAGTTTAAGGACATGGCGGTCCATAGATAGTTTAAGGACGCTTAAGTCCGTGGGTTTAAGGACTCCACGGTCCGTGTTTTAGTTTAAGGACGCATAAGTCCGCGGGTTTAAGGACCCCACAGTCCATGTTGATGTGTGGTTGTCGGGACCCATCACCTCTCTGACGTCGTTGAAGGATTACAACGATAAGAGTCAGAGGAGTTCGGAGATGTACCCTCGAACCGGATGTAAATTGATTTAGGAGAGAAGCTGTGCTCGGTCAATTTAATTTGAGGACTTACGGCCATGATTGGGCTAAGTCCAGTTGAAAAATGTTCGACGCTTTTATTTGTCTTTGGCCTATTAGGCCCGTGCTAGGGCTTTGCCCCTTTTTAAATAATGCATTGCATTTTTTTATTTTGTTTGGGCTCTGCCCATTTATAAATGAGACAGAACATCAATTTTGTCTGGGCTCTGCATTTTATTTTGTTTGGGCTCTGCCCTTTTATAAATGATGCAGAGCATCAATTTTGTTTGGGCTCTGCCCTTTTATAAATGATGCAGAGCATCAATTTTGTTTGGGTTTTGCATTTTTATTGCAATTTATTTTGGCCTACTAGGCCTTTTGATTTGGGCTTGGCCCTTTAGCAAACAATGCATTCTATTTGTCAGGTGCTTTGCGCCAATCGATGAGCGCAAGCGCTTGTGGTGATGACACGTGTCACGCAAACGCAGTGCGCTGTGCCAGTGCGCTGCGCTTGCGCTGCTGACACGTGGGGCGCTCTGGTGAGTTGCGCCAATTTCAGAGAGCAAGGCTCTATCTCAAAAGCGCATAGCGCAAGTGGTTCAGGTGCTGACACGTGGCGCTCTCTGGTGGCTTGCGCCAATCCAAGAGCGCAACAGTGCAGTTTTTGCAAGTGCAAGACACTATTTCAATAACTTAGAATCTTTAAGATTCTAGAACCAATGGTTCATAAAAAAGTTTAAGGCACTTATTGATTTCTTGATCCAATTTGGATCAAAGAAAACAAGTTTTTTTTCTTGTTTTTCTTGTTTTCAGAGAACCAGTGGTTCATAAAAAAGTGCAAGGCACTTATTATTATTTGAAGATCATTGATCTTGTTCTTAGATCAATGATCTATTAGAAGAAATTCTTCTATTTTGTGAAGGTTTTTACGATTATCTTGAACTTTCTTCAGAGTTCTCTCTGTTTTGAGGTTCTTAATCTCTCACAATGTTGATGATGTTGATGATCATTTGAATTGGGGTCTAGGGGCCTTTATATAGTGCCCATAAATTTGTCAAATTTGTTAAAGGGATCCTTCTCTGAGTGATTTGGGGAATTTTCCCACCGTTGGATCTTTGATCCAAGGGCTTCTGTTTTACAGAAGGCAATCTTCTTGTTTTAACAAGAACAGAAAGATCTTACTAGAATTTAATTCTGTTTGGCGCAAACGCCCCAGCGCGTGACACGTGTCACGCAGCGCAGAGCGCAGCGCAACTGCGTTGACACGTGTCGCGCAGCGCACAGCGCAGCGCAACTGCGTTTGCGCTGACACGTGTCGCGTAGCGCAGCGCTTGCGCACCTGAAGCGTTGCTTCCTTTAATTTTTGTTTTAAATAGAGCCTTGCTCTTATTGGACGCGCTGCCTTGGGCGCTGCGCTCTCCGCGCCGGCGTGCCGGATTTTGACACGTGGCATCTTGCGCATAGCGCAGAGGATCTGAAGCGTTGCTTCATTTATTAAAATTTAAAATTTTAAAGTAGAGCTTTGCTATGATTGGGGGGAATCGGAAGCGTTGCTTTACCTGTGATGTCTTTTCATCTTCCTTTTTCAAGTCAGACTTGTATTTCCCAAAATTTTCATTTCCCGGGTCTTGGAAATAATTCCACCGTGCACAGAATTTTCTGTGTTTGGTCTATATATAACTCAAAGCCGGGCCTTTTCTTCTATCATCTTCAGAGAACTTTTTCAATCATTGCTTGCAACCGCCCTCATGCCCGCCGACAACCATGGGAAGTGCCTATTCAGGACATCGTTCCCCGTTTTGCTGCGTGCTTGGTGGACCCTTCTCTTACGGACGAGCAATGCGATGCTGCAAAGTACAGGCTTTTGGCTCGTGTGGGGTCTCCTCTCCCTCCGTACTCCATTTGACTTCGGATGATCTTTGCCTCGGTGCTCGTCGATCTTCCCCCTCCTTCAGTAGAGATGTCCTCGGCAATGCTTGATGCCGCCGAGGATAAGATCGAGTGCTTCTTCGAAGCGCACTTGATCCCCAAATCCCTGAGGGACTGCTCTTTCCACTTGATGAGCCAGATACGGGCTCGTCGGGTTATCATCTCCACCTTTTCTGACGAATGTGGCAACGATCGTTGGACGTCTACCTCTTGGGAGGACCGCCACTTCAACGTAATGGAGAAGACAGAAAAGGAACTGAGGAATCTTCTTCTTATCTTTGCGAACCCTTGTCCTTCCGATCCCATATTTGGTGATCTTTTTAAAATGTAATAATAATAATAATGAACAAGTGTTTTTTAATCAAGTATTTTATTATCTGTTAAGGGTACCCTTTTATTTTAGCTTTCTGTTATGTTTGTGCATCGTATGATTTAATTTGCTATTGTTAGGTGCATGTGATTCTTGCAAGGCTAAAGTGCCTTTGGTGCTTAGCCTCTTTTATGAAGCATTGCTTTACTTTTCAGTCTTAGAAATAGGGTTTCGTTCTAATTGAGGGAAACAAATGCCCCCCCACTGTTGCACTTGCGTAGTTCCAAACGCGAGCGCAGCGGTGGCAGAATTCCAACCGTTGTGGCAACCTTTGGAAGTTGAAAGGGCACTTGATGCCTATATATAGGACCTTTGGTCCTTCACAGATGATTATCATCTTTCAAGATTTTTACTTTCAAAACTTCAGAGCCTTGATCTTACTTTCAAAAACTCCAAAAGTTAGATTTTCTTTAAAAGAAACTTTTTAGGTAAGAATTAATCTTGAATTAAATTAATTTTAATTAATAGAGCTTTGCTCTCATAGATCTTTGATCTAAAGATAACCCCTTTGGGGTTTCTCCAATAGAGCCTTGCTCTCAAGAATCTGTTTCAGGGTTTCTTAACCCATGAACACAACTTTGCATCTTTGGTAAAACATAGATCTCTTTGATCTAAAAAAAATGATGAACTCTTAAGAGTTTGAATATGGATAATGAAGATTAAAAATGGAGTTTTGTATTTAATGGATTATATCATCCTTTAATAGTAAGGGTCTCAGAGTTCTCGGGGAATTTCTTTAAATTCCCCTTATTAGGATTTTGAGAGTCACTCCTATTTGCAGAGCATTGCTCTCGAGGAGTTTAACTCTCTGTATATTGTTTTTATCGCTAATCTTCCTGTGATGTTTCCTCCAGGCATTATAAGAGAATTCGTGAGGATTCCTAAGTGTGTTTTCTCTTATAAGTCGTAAGGATCTTATAAGAGAATTTTCTCCCTTACAAGTCGAGAGGACTCGTAAGTGGTTGGTGAGTTGACTTGTTTCCAAGACGGAGGTCATTGGCTGACTTGTTTCCGGGTCGGAGCATTGTTAGCCGACTTATTTCCGAGACGGAGGTCCTTGGCTGACTTGTTTCCGGGTCGGAGCATTGTTAGCCGACTTATTTCCGAGACGGAGGTCCTTGGCTGACTTGTTTCCGAGACGGAGGTCATTGGCTGACTTATTTCCGGGTCGGAGCATTGTTAGCTGACTTATTTCCGAGATGGAGGTCATTTGCTGACTTGTTTCCGAGACGGAGGTCATTTGCTGACTTGTTTCCGCGACGGGGGTCGTTGGGTGACTTGTTTCCGCGACGGGGGTCGTTGGCTGACTTGTTTCCGAGACGGGGGTCGTTGGCTGACTTGTTTCCGAGACGGGGGTCGTTGGCTGACTTGTTTCTGAGACGGAGGTCGTTGGCTGACTTGTTTCCGAGACAGAGGTCGTTGGATGACTTGTTTCCGAGACGGAGGTCGTTGGCTGACTTGTTTCCGAGACGGAGGTCGTTGGCTGACTTGTTTTCGAGACGGAGGTCGTTGGCTGACTTGTTTCCACGACGGAGGTCGTTAGCTGACTTGTTTCCGAGACGGAGGTCGTTGGTTGACTTGTTGACTTGTTTCCACGACGGAGGTCGTCGGCTGACTTGTTTCCGAGACGGAGGTCGTTGGCTGACTTGTTTCCACGACGAAGGTCGTTGGCTGACTTGTTTCCGGGACGGAGGTCATTTGCTGACTTGTTTCCACGACGGAGGTCATTGGCTGACTTGTTTCCGAGACGGAGGTCATTGACTGACTTGTTTCCGAGACGGAGGTCATTGGCTGACTTGTTTGTGCGACGGAGGTCATTGGCTGACTTGTTTCCGAGACGGAGGTCATTGGCTGACTTGTTTCCGAGAGGGAGGTCATTGGTTGACTTGTTTCCAAGACGGAGGTCATTGGCTGACTCTAGGTTGTCTGTGAACCGTAGAGTCTTGGAACTGGGGACTTTGCCGTGGCTCCGATTGGTGATGTCACGTCCATGTCCTGCTGGAATGAGGAGGGACGCCGCTGTTGGTTTCCAGGCTGTAGATGTGGTCGTCGAGATCTGACTTCCCTTTGACGCAGCCTGATGGGGAAATGTAGTCCCCTTTCCCTTTTTTTTGTTTATGCCCATGGATTGTATACAGGGGTCACTATGGACTTACCTGCAGGGAAAAAGTTTCATTCTTTCAATTTTTTTTATTTATTTCTGCGATGCTATATCATTTCAGCTTTTTACATCGCGAAAGTCGCGATTGCCCAATCATTTCGGCTATTTTTCGCGGTGCCCAATCATTTCGGCTATTTATTTTATTTTTACTCGCTGCTTTTTTATTGCGAGTTGCCCAATCATTTCGGCTATTTCGTATGCATGCGTTTTTACTTGCTGCTTTTTATTGCAAGCTGCCCCATCATTTCGGCTATCTTGTATGCATGTGCGGCTTGCCGGCTTTTCACCTTAAACTTGAAATTAGACACCGATTTCGGCATCAGCACCGCTACAACTGGGATATTGCCAGGAGCGAATCATCATTTGCCTCTGTCGATGTCGAACAAAGGTGGCTTAGCGAACAGGGTTAAGGTCCTGTCGACTAAGGCTTTTAACTTCATGAGCCGTAAGGGTCTCACAAAGGTATTTCTCCCTACAAGTCGTGAGGATCTTGTAGGTGTATTTTCTCCTTAGGAATCGTGAGGATTCCTAAGTGTATGTTCCTCTGTAAGTCGTAAGGATCCTACAAGAGGGTTTTCTCCTTGTAAGTCGAGAGGACTTATAAGGGTTGTTCATCATGCGTACATATCCCCAGTCACGGATGGGACTTGGTTAGGGAAATGTTTATTCGCGCCCGTGGATTGTATACAAGGGTCAGAATTGAACCACTTTTAGGGCAATATCGAAAGTTGTGGGGGTTTCTTAAGCACAGGTTTAGGTCTCTGTAACTTAAGACTTTCAAATCTTATGAGCCGTGAGGGTCCCATAAGAGAGTTCTCCTTACGAGTCGTGAGGATCTCGCAAGTGTATTTTCTCCTTAGGTATCGTAGGGATCCCTAAGTGTGTTGCTCCCTTATGAGTCGTAAGGATCTCACGCGGGTGGTTTCTCCTTACAAGGTTGAGAGGACCCTATAAGTGTCCTTTAACGAGGTTGCGCCCTTTCAGGTTTTCACAAACACTTGCCGGTAGTCCTGCTGTTTTTACTCACGGAGCCCTTTCGGGTTTTCATCCGTGCCCTTTTTGCTTATGGACATACCTTTTATTATTCCTTTTATTTTCTTCTTTTCTCTTTTTTTTACGAGGTCGCGCCCTTTCGGGTTTTCACGAACACTCGCCGGTAGTCCTGTTGTTTTTACTCACGGAGCCCTTTCGGGTTTTCATCCGTGCCCATTTTGCTTATGGACATACCGTTTATTATATATATATTTATATATATATTTTTTATTCATCTCGTTAGCCTAAAGATGCCGCGGTAGTAGTTTAAGGACGTTTCGGTCCATTATTAGTTTAAAGACGTTTCGGTCCCGCCATTAGTTTAAGGACGTTTCGGTCCGTCCAGGAGAAGGCTGGCTACTGCTTATAAAGTTTGAGCTTAGGAAGATAGCGAGCGGACATAGTCGTCGTCATCTATCATTGACCTAGGCAGTAACTCGCTAAGCGTAGTATTTCTTTAGGAATCGGCCATTTATTGGCCTGTAAGGCCTTTCACCGTGCATATTCATGAGCAGATAAGCTCCACCCTGGTAGACCTTGTCTATGATGTACGGGCCTTCATAGTTTGGCTCGAACTTTTCCCGCTTGGCGCGATTGGGGATCATAGGTCTTTTGACCACTAGTACGAGTTCGCCCTGGTGGAATGCCCTCGGCCGGGTCAATCTTTCGTATGAGCGCGTCATCTTTGCTTTATAGGCCTCCGGATTTTGTTGCGCTATGAGCCAGGTTTCATCAAGGGCATCAAGCTCCTCAAGCCGAAGGTGAGCATTTTCCTTGTCTGTCAGCTCATAATGGACAGCCACTCATAGAGATGGTAACTCTATCTCGAGGGGGAGTACTGCTTCTGTACCGAATACCAACGCATATGGCGTTGTGTTCGTGGCTGTCTTGAACGTAGTTCGATACGCCCAAAGAGCTTCTTGCAGCCTCTCATGCCAGTCCTTCTTATTTCGGGACACCGTTTTCTTCATGATCTTTGTCAAGGTCTTATTGAAGGCCTCAGCTAGACCATTAGCTCACGGATTATAAACCGAGGAATATCTACAGTCTATATTATGTTGTTGCGCGAAGCGACTGATCTTGTGGCTTCTATAAGCTGGCCCGTTATCGGAGATGATCCGACACAGAGTTCCAAACCGATAAATGACGTGCGTCTTGAAAAAGTGGAGGATATTCTCCGTCTTCACTTCCCTCAGCGGTATTGCCTCTGCCCATTTGGAGAAGTAGTCAGTCGTCGCCAGGATGATACGATGCCCCCTAGACGATGCTGGTTCGATGGGGCCGACTATGTCAGTTCCCCACATTTCGAATGGCTAGCTAGCCACTGTTGGATGGAGTGGATTTGGATGTTGGTGGATGAAGTCTCCATGAATTTGGCATGAGTGGCATTGCTTCGCGTATTCGAGGCAGTCCTGAATCATCGTGGGCCAGTAGTTGCCCAACCGTTTGATCTTCAACTTCATCTTTGGGCCTGCTTGATGAGAACCGCAGAGTCCATCGTGTACTTCCTGAACAACTCTTTTCGCTTCCTCAGGTCCCAGACATATTAACCACAGAGAATCGAATGACCTCCTGTACAGAGTATCATTGACGATGGAGAAAGACAGAGCTCGTTTCATAAGCTGATGTCTTGAGGACGCATCTTCGGGCGTTCGACGGTATTTGAAGTAGTCTATAAAGACTTCCCTCCAATCCTCGGTATTTTCCCGATCTTTTATTTGCAGGGTCGTCTGCTCAGCCGCTCCCTTTTCTTCGGATGATTCCGGAGATATTTCTGCTGGGGCAAGCACCCAACGGCTTTGTACCACGATTCTTACGTCATCGAGGTTCTCATCAGCCAGTTCCTTAGCGAGCTTGGCCAACGCGTCCGCTTTGCTGTTTTCCGCGCGCGGTATGTTTTCCAAAGTATAGGAAGGGATTTGGGTCAACAGTTGCTGCACCTTCTCGCCGTACTTCACCAACTCTGGTTTGCACGTTTGATAGTCGCCGTTTACTTGACTAACGACCAGCTGGGAGTCTCCGTATATGAGGAGGTTTTCAATTCCCATGTCGATGGCGATCTCGAGGCCTGCTATCAAAGCTTCGTATTCGGCTTCATTGTTTGTTCTCGGCTCTGTTAGGCAGAAAGCAAAGCGCATTATCCCTCCTTGTGGAGTTACAAAGATGAGTCCTACCCCCGATTTGATTATAGGGGTACTTTGTTTGCGCTTCTTCACGGAAGATGCTCCATCGAAATAAAGCTCCCATCGGGTATCACCACCGTCGATCGCATCAAACGCATGTTCGTCTGGAAGATCGCAATTCAGAGGAGAATCGGCGGGTATCGGATGCTCAGCGAGGAAATCGACGATGGCCTGGCCTTTCACTGCCTTGAGAGGTTGATACGTTATTGAGAACTCCATCAAGAGCAGGGCCCATTTAGCGAGTCATCCCGTTAATATGGCCTTTGACATTAAATATTTAAGAGGGTCCACCTTCGAAATGAGACGGACTTCATGCGCCAACGCATAGTGCCTGAGCTTTGTTATCGCGAAGATCAACGTCAGGCAGTGTTTTTCAATAGAGGAATAGTTTCTTTCTGCTCCCAGTAGAACTCGACTCAAATAATAGAGTACTCTTTCTTTCCCTTGATTGTTCTCTTGTGCCCATAATGCGCCTAAGGAACCTTCGAGGGCGGTTGTATAAAGAATGAGGGGCTTTTCCTTGACCGGAGCAGCCAATAATGGCGGGTTCTGCAAGTATTGCTTGATTTCGTCTAGCGCGCTTTGGCATTTTTGGTCCCAGATGAACGGGGTTCCCTTCTTCATCAGGTGGCTGTAAGGACGGCACTTGCCTGAAAGGTTGGCTATAAATCGCCGTATATACGTGAGCTTCCCTTGGAGAGACCGCAGCTGTTTGAGAGTCCTTGGCGGAGGCATTTCCATGATCGTCTTGATCTTTGACGGATCTATCTCAATACCTCGATGTCGGACGATGAATCCTAGGAATTTGCCCGAGAAAACTCCGAATGCACACTTGAGAGGGTTCATCTTCAAGTTGTATTGTCGAAGGCGTTGAAATACGGTCTTCAGATGCTCGAGATGTTCTTCGTATGATTTGCTTTTAACCACGAGATCGTCGATATAGCATTTGATGATTTCGTGTAAAAGGTCATCGAAGATCTTCGTCATGGCCCTCTGATAGGTGGCACCGGCGTTCTTTAAACCGAAGGGCATCACTTTATAACAGAATATTCCCAAAGGAGTCCTAAAGGCGGTGTGCTTCTGGTCTTCGGGATGCATCTTTATCTGATTATACCCTGACGAGCCGTCCATGAAGGAGAAAACCTCATGAGTGGACGTATTGTCTATCATCGGTTCGGTGACTGGAACTGGGAAATCATCCTTCGGGCAGGCTTTATTGAGATCCCGGAAGCCCACGCATATGCGCACTGTCCCATTTTTCTTCACCACCAGGATGATATTGGCGATCCATTCAGGATATTGAACCTCCTGGATAAAGCCGGAGTCAATCAGCTTCTTGATCTCGGCGTTGATGCTCATCTCAAGCTCGAGCCGCATTCTTCTTGGTGCCTGCTTGACTGGATTGACGTCCGGGGATATCGCCAATTTATGCACAGCAATTTCTGGATCTAGTCCTGGCATTTCGGAATAGTTCCATGCGAAGCAATCTTTATGCTGCATAAGCAGGCCTTTTAATGAAGCCACCCTCTCTTCGGATAGCAGCTCGCTGACGAATGTCGGTCGCGGGTCATTCGTCGTCCCCAACTCAATTTTCTTGAGGTTATCCGCAGTGGTATGTATTCCATCTTCCAGCTCTTTTGGCGCTGGTGGAAATTCTGAGATCACCTCATCGTTGCTGTTTTCAAAGCACCAGGGAAGGTCATTCATGTTCTCGGGCTCTTCTTTTAATATTGTTATCATGTGGCAAGTACGAATTCACTTCCAATCCCAATATGGAACTGGTTCTTCTTTTGTGGCCTTAGGTTCATGCTTCTGTGGCGGCGCTACCCTCTAGTTGTCGGACATAGCGAACTTGCCAAGCTGATACTGATCTTCGACCCAATTCTTGAAGGTGAAGCAGTCTTCGAGAGGGTGTCCTATCACTCGGTGATAAGGGCAATAGTCCGGATGAGAGACTTCGCTTGCTTGTTCGGGGTGTTTGGACTCCGGCAGCGTAAGCATCTAATGTTTTAGAGCGAGGTTAAGTATCTTCTTCGTCTTGTCTCGAGGAAAAGAGTACGCTCGTCCCATTTTCCTTATGAGGGATAGATCGGAACCGTTCGATTCCCGCTTGCGTGGCTTCTTAGCCCTACTTCGTTGCCGTTGAGCGCCTTTTTCGCACTTCGACTTGTTTCTGCCTCTGCGTCGAGCCTTCTTTATGACAGGTTGACAAGGAGCGGCATCTTCATCTTTCACAGCCTGTTGAAGGAGGCGTTGCGTTTTGGCTTTCTCATAGATGGCCATCTCGCGGTTGTGGTCGTCTCTGACTTTTTGGCCAGCTTCTCTTATAAGCTTGTCCATTTGTTCTTCCAACGACGGACTGGGCACTTTTGTATCTGGCACTTTTACTGGTTCAGGATTAACGTCCTCCCATTGAGCATCCGCTTCTTCATCGAAGTCATGCACGACGTAGCAACCGTGGAGTGGCTCTCGTTTCTTGGACCGAATGTATCCAAGCCCGATTGTTTCCATTCTCCCATTAGGTAACTTGTGCTGAGTCCCGGGAACGTTCCAGACCCTATCATAGAATTTGGCTTTTCGAGCGGTCTGTTTAAAGGATATCCCCTGGCGCTTCAGCAACTTCTTCAAGCCTTCTGTATAATACCTGAGGAGACGGATGGGCTGAAGCCTGTCAAGCGTAGGATCTGCACCGTGCCCGGTTTCTTTCTCCACTTTGTTTTCTTCAGAGCGGTAGAATAGAATTGCTTTTTCTCCTTCTCGCCTGGGAGGGATATAGAATGTCCGCAGCTCCTCTACACCGTAGATATCAAGTGCATCCAGTTCTTTATGGTGTTTAGGTGGAACCATGGCGACTTGTAGACTTTGCTCTTCGTCAGCGGACGTTTGTATTGAAGGTCGAGCAGAGAATTCAGCATGGACCTCGTCTTCTGAGTCACTACCAAAGATCAACGTAGGAGCAGATGGTCCCGGCTTGTTGTATTGGGGCGGACCCGAATAAACTATTTCCTCTTCCTCCTCAGTATCACTGCCGAAGACAGGGATGGTGGCGTTAGCTTTGTTCTCCGGCTTGTGACACCTCTCCGTGTCTTCGAAATCCGGTAAGAAGTATTTGGCATCTTCATATTTGCGGACCTCGTTCACAGAGAATGGGTTCAGTTCTCCCGTCACGGTATACTCGAAACCATCCTTAAAATACTTCATACACTGATGTTGTGTAGAAGGGATGATGTTGTACTCGTGTAACCACGGTCGGCCGAGCAAAGCAATGTAGTATGTCTTGGCGTCTATGACGTGGAACTTAATATCCATGATGAGTAGCCCAAAGCGTAGCGTCAATATCACAGACCCAAGAGTTCTTGATGACTGGGAATCGAACCCGGAGATGGTGATCTTGTCCCGAGCAAGGTGCTGGACGCTCATGCAGATTTCTTTTAACACCCGCACATTGAGGAGATTAACGGAGGATCCATTGTCGATCAGGATTTTGCCTATCTTTATGTCGTGGCAGTATCCTGAGTCATAGAGGGGGCGATTGTGTTCGCACGTCCCAAGGAGAAGGTCCTCATCGCCAAAAGTGACATCGGCCGTATGCACTTCCTCCAATTCATCCTTCATCTTTTCTTCGGCTAGGAAAGCTTGGAATTGTTCCGGATCCTGCAGTGCCTTGATTAATGAATCTCTCGCCTCTTTTGATAGCAAAAGGGCGTCAAGAATGCTGAGCTGCGAGGGTAGTTTCCTCATATGCGCTAAGACGTTGTAATCCACCCTATTTCTCTTCGATGGGTCCTTGGCACTTAGCTCCTCCACAACTTGGTCATCTAAGACGATATCTTCAGAGACCTTTTCTTTCCCTTTATCTTTTTTATTTAAGGTTCCGAGATTCTTTTCGGGCAGTGTGCGATTACGCAGCCGGATATTTTCACAGACCTTCTGCTCCTCTTCTTTTCCCGAAGTGGACTCTTTAAAGAGAGGGCTAAGAGCCAGCTCCTCATCGGAATTGCTCCCGAATGTAAGCATTTGTGATCCCCCGGCATTAACCATGCGACAATTGCCGGTAGTTCTGTTAAGTCCTTCGGTCGCATTCTTCCGCTCCCGACGAGTTTTGCGCTTCTCCCGCTTAAAATGCTGTCGATGAGCAACATATCCTTGCCACCATCTATCGAAAGCTTTGCACTCTTTGGTGGGGTGCGAAATCTTCCGATGATACAAACAGTAGGCGGGGTGCATTTCCACTTCATCAGTAATGTTTTCTTCGGAGGATGGTAGCTTCATGCCCATCGATATGGCTTTAGCAAACCTTTTCCTTGTCTTGAATTTTCTTTTGTCCGTAGTGGATGTATTTTGCTCCAGCGGAAGTGCCTCAGCTCTTTCGTCAAGTCGCTGGCGCTTGGCCCTTTCAAATATAGCCGTCTCGCGTTCCCGATCAACTTTACTTTTCAACAAAGCTTCGTTGAGGAATGCGTCAATTACTTCATCCGATGGCTCCAGAATTTTTGGTTCAGGATCTGTCCCCAGCTATTCAGTGCAAGGAGTCTCCTCGTCGTCCATCAACGAATGGGAGATTATATGGCAGCTCTCCACGTATTCCTCAGATTCATCCGGCGAACTTTCTCCCTCATCTTCCTCTTGAAAGACGTGGTTGAGGAACTCTTGGAGTGTGATGGGAGTTCTTGCTTTCTGATTGTATTCCTCCAGTGCGTCAATTTGTTTTTGCAAGTCCGTGCGCTTGTCGCTAGACTTCACGGGCTTCTTGGATTTCTTCTTCTTCAAAGATTTTGATGGCTGGTTGTGAGTGCTTGGGCCACCACCATCGGTCTTTGGCGTTGGACGGGGCTTCAACATCCCCTCAATGACCTGCAGTTCCAACGGGTTCTTCCATTTGATCGCTGGGCATGTCTGAAGATCGTTCAACATCCTCTTTGTCTTGGCTAACAACACAACCTCCCATGGGGCTTCTTCGATGAGAGAGCACGTTGCCCCCGGCATATTCATCCTTTTAGAGGCGTGAGGTTGCGGCGGATTCACCTTCCATCTGTCGGATATCGCGAAGTTGCCCTGTTGGTACTGGTCTTCAAGCCAATTTTTGAAGACGTAGCAATCTTCGATCGGATGACCCAGTACTCGGTGATAGGGACAGTAGTTGGGCTCATTGATATCATTTGGTTGCAACGGACGTTTTGGCTCCGGTACATTTATGAGTCGGTTGCGTAACGCCAGCTCGAATAATCTTCTCGTTTTATCTCGGGGAAATGAGTAAGGACGTCCTAGTCTCTCCTCAAGGGGTACCTGTGGACGCATATTATTTTGACGAACAACCGGCTTCGAGTTGCTCGGCTGTTGTTGAGCATTAGCGACAACGATCGCCTTTCCCTTCCCCTTGTCATTTCGGGAGTCTGGCTTTAGAAGAGGGGGTCTATGGCCTATCTAATCCATTTGCGCTAGCTTGTCAATCAAGGCCTGGAAGGTAGTCGGCTTGAAGAACATCATAAATTGCGAGATGGTTGCTTGTGGATTAAGGGTTCCCACAAACATACCCACTGCAGGAGCTTCCTCAATACGCTGCTCGCACTTTGACCATAAGTTCCTCCACCGTATAGCATATTGGACCCATGTCTCGCCTGGCTTCACCCTGGCGTTAATCAGTGCCGTCATCGGGGTACGTTCGCTGGCGCTTGCAAAACGCTGGGTAAACAACAGCTCCATCTCCGCGAAGGTCTTGATAGAGTCATTCGGGAGCTCAGAGTACCACTCGAATGCTGTATCTGATAAGCTTCCAACGATCTGGCGAAGCAACAGTTTGTCATCACCGCCGGTGTTGCCGCAGAGTGCCCTGAACTGGGCAACATGCTGGTGGGGATTGCCCGTCCCCTTATAGACATGGAACTTGGGAATTGTGTAGCCCGGCGGGTACTTGATCTGGTCGTACCAGCTCGGATATGGTCGTCCTATTTTTACGACCTGGCCGGCTGCTTCAGTCGCATGATGAACCAGTATTTGTTGGGCTATGTACTCGTCCAAGTCAGCTTTGGAGATTGTCTCCTCCTTAGCTGTTGACAAAGCTGGCGGAGGATTTGATGTCTCTCCCCTATCGTCTTCAAGGACGATCGGGGGATCTTTGGCCGGAGGATCTTGTTGGATCATCATTCCCACCATGTCTTGGAACAGGAGGCCCATACGCTTTATGTTGGCTGCTTGTTCAGCAGCCTCTTTATCATTCTTCTCCAATATCCGACGAAGGAATTCGGCGTCAGTTTCTTGCTCCTGGTGTTCATCTGAAGACGTTTTAGGGTTTTCTTTTGGCCCAGTAAGTGCGGCCATCGCGTTCATCATCTCCTAGAGCTTTTGCTGTTGCTCCTGCGCTTTGGTCACCGATCGCGTAAGCGGCCTATGACCTGTAGATATGCGGCTGTCCTCTTTGCTGGACGCCATGTAGATGGTATGAACTATGATGCCCCCGGACCAAGGGAATTTGGGTTCACCACCTTTGATATTCGCCGTCGGCGTAAGGACTTTCTCCAGCCTTCTTCTCTTATGGGCCGTTTAAGTTGAGGGGGCCGTTGCTTTGGGCACCCAAGTGGTCGTTGCCTTTCGTTGCTTGATCGGGGAATTTTCTTCTTGCCGGCCTTTCGACTTCTTGTGTTGGCGAGAGAAATTAGGATCAATCACAGATTCTCGGACTCGTCGCCATATCTTGTAAATCCTGGAGGACAGCGATCGAGGAGGCTGCTCCGGATTTTCTGTTTCTACGGCGGTCTCTACCGGTGGAGGAGATTTTTTAAGCACCGCAGTTGGTGAGTTTCTGCGTACCCCGTTCAGCAGCTCAAAGCTGTTCCCAGTTGGAACAGCAGCATTAACTTCCACCGTTGGAGCTGGTGGAGTTATCCCAGAGGGGGAGTTGCCCCCAGTCTTTCTTATCCGGCGCCAGTGGCGTCGTCGGGCGCGATGAGTTGTCGGTATTGGTTCAGAGACAGAAACGGCTTCTTCTTGCCCCCTGTTCAGGTGTGGGGCTGTTGCCGGCGTCATCCTATTGAAGACTGATGTCTTTTGAACAGCAGGAGCAGGAGTGGGAGTTGGGACGGTCAGTCTTGTAAAGACCGATCTCTTAGCAGGAGAATCCACCTTGACGACTTCAGGAGCAGGTTTAGCTACTCTTTTTGGAATAACCTTTTCTGGGACTGCAAGCTTCATTGTGGGCCCGCAGGAGTTTTGGCCTAGTCTGGAGTATACCGCGGCACTGGTGTTGGGCGACCCGTTGAGAGGGGCCGCAGTAACTGTAAGTCGATCGAAGACCGACTTCTTAGGAGCTTTTGGTATGGGCACGGGGGTGCTGAAGCTTGTTGGCGGAAGCATGGTTCCGAAAAATAGCCCTATGGTGGCTTGAGTAATCTGCTCCACGGGCATCTGTTCCCCTCCGAACGGCGGCCGAGACGTTAGGACGTCTGGGCGTGAGATTCGGGGCAGATGCTAATTGGTGTTATCCGTCTACCTCTCCGAAGATACCAAGTTGATTTATGTCACCATGTATCGAAGGTTTAAGCGGATGCGACCGATGTAGCAGACTTCGTCAGATTCCCCCTCGTTGAGGGGTTTTTGATTGTGGGGACGCTCTTCCCTGCGGGCGCAAGCCCCTGCAGTTAATTACGCTACCGCATCGCGGTAACAACTTTCTCCTTCTCCAGCTGGTCACTTCGTGTCGTGGGTGTTTGTTTTGTTTGTGGCTGCCCGTGGATTGTATACGGAGACTAATTTATGTAGTCGCCCGTAGGACGTGGATTAGTCCAAATCCGTATTTTCTTAGATTTGGGTTTGGGGTTTTGGTTTAAGGATACGTTAGCCATTTTTGAGGCTAAGATCAACTTAAACGTTTGTTAAGGATACGTTAGTCCAATTTGAGACTAAGATCAACTTAACGGGACCGTTTAGGTCCGACAAAAGAGCATTTGGGCTCTATCGTGCCAGTTTAGGGACGTGGTGGTCCATGTTCCAGTTTAGGGACGTGGTGGTCCATGTTCCAGTTTAGGGACGTGGTGGTCCAATACCAGTTTAAGGACATAATGGTCCAATGCCAGTTTAGGGACATGGTGGTCCAATGCCAGTTTAAGGACATGGTGGTCCGACTCCAGTTTAGGGACATGGTGGTCCATCGCCAGTTTAGGGACGTGGTGGTCGATCGCCAGTTTAGGGACGTGGTGGTCCGATATTAGTTTAGGGACGTCTCGGTCCGTCGTTAGTTTAGGGACGTCTCGGTCCATCGTCAGTTTAGGGACGTTTCGGTCCGATATTAGTTTAGGGACGTTTCGGTCCGGTATTAGTTTAGGGACGTTTCGGTCCAATATTAGTTTAAGGACGTTTCGGTCCACGAGTTTAAGGACCCCGCAATCCATATCGATGTGTGGTCGTTGGGACCCGTCACCTCTTTGACGTCGTTGAGGAATTACAACGACGGATGTCAAAGGAGTTCGGAGATGTACCCTTGAACCGGATGTAAATTGATTTAGAAGAGCAATTTTGCTCAGTCAATTTAATTTAAGGACTTATGGCCAAAATTGGGTTAAGTCCAGTTGAAATGTTCAACATTTTATTTGCTTTTGCATTGCATTTATTTTTTTATTTTTATTTGGGCCTTGCCCAGAAAGGATGCAGAGCATCAATTTGTTTTGGGCTCTGCCCTTTTAGGAATGATGCAAGGCATCAATTTTATTTGGGCTCTGCCCTTGTATAAAGGATGCAAAGCATCAATTTATTTAGGCTCTGCCCATTTATTGCCTTGCAATTTATTTTGGCATGTCAGGTCATTTTGATTTGGGCCTGGCCCTTCAAATAGTGCAAAGCACCAAGAATCTTTTGGATTCAAGAAAATGAGTGCAGAGCACTTTTTAATGATCTAAATTTAGATCAAAGAAGAGAAAAGAAAATCTTTTCTTTCTTTCTGTCTCAGAGAACCAGAGGTTCATAGCAAGTGCAAGGCACTATTTTTATTTATCTGAGAACCAGAGGTTCATGAAAGTGCAAAGCACTATTAATTTAAGAACCTTTTAGGTTCAAGAACCGATGGTTCATAAAACAAGTGCAAGGCACTATTTATCTTTTTTTTTTTATTATTCCCTTTTTTAATCTTCCGTTCTTCAGAAATTTTACCTTTTTTTGTTTTTGATTAATCTTCAAGAGCTCTTTTTTTCCAGAAGTTTTCCTTCTCTCGATGATGATTGATTCTTGCTCTCTTTTGAATGAGGCTTGGGGTCTTATTTATAGTGCCCACAAATTTGTTGGATTTGTTAACAAGATCTTTCCTGAATAATTTTGGGAATTTTCCCACCACTGGATCTTTGATCCAAAGGCCGAAGAAAATCTTCTGGTTTTGGAAAGAACAGAAAAGATTTCATCAAATTTTCATTCTGTTTCTGCGCAACTCACCAGCGCGTGACACGTGTCGCGCTGTCGTGCGCTTGCGCAGTTGCGATCGTGTCGCGTATCCGTGCGCTTGCGCAACTGCTGAGACACGTGTCGCGCAGCCGTGCGCTTGCGCAGTTGCGATTGCGCAACTGCGCAGACACGTGTCGCGCAGCCAGGTGCTTGCGCAGTTAAGTCTTACTTATGTTTTTTTAAAGAGCCTTGCTCTGATTAGACGTACTGCCTTGGGCGTTGTGTTACCGTGTCAACTTCTGACACGTGGCACATTGCGCACAGCGCAAAGAATCTGAAGCGTTGCTTCATTTATTAAAGTTTAAATTTTCAAAGCAGAGCTTTGCTCTGATTGGGGGGAAGATGAAGCGTTGCTTCTTCTCCCGCCTTGGAACTTGAACAGAGCTTTGCTCTGATTGGGGTAAACAGATGCCCCCCCACCGCTGCGCTTACGTGGCCTCCAAACGCAAGCGCAACGGTGGCAGAATTCGAACCATCGCAGCACCTTTTGGCAGTTGAAGAGGCAATTGATGCCTATAAATTGGGCCTTTGGCCCTCAAAAATTCTTTACCACTTCAAGAATTTGAGTTTTAGAGCGTTGCTCTTGCTTAAGAATTTTCAGAGCCTTACTTTTGTAATTTCCCTAAGAACTTCCAAGTTCTAGTTTTAGAATCACTCTAGGTAAGATTAATTAAATTAAATTAATTTAAATTTAATTAACAGAGCCTTGCTCTTATAGACCTTTGATCTAAAGGAAAATCCTTTTGGGGTTCCACCAAATAGAGCTTTGCTCTCAGGAATCTGTTTCAGGGCTTCTCAGCCCATGAACAGAAACTTGCACCTTCGGCAAAACACAGATCCCTTTGATCTAAAAGAACTCTTTTAAGAGTGTTTCATTGATCTTAGGGTTTGAAGATGACATTTTATTCCTCAGCGCGTTATATCGTTTTACCTAATCGGTCTTTCTGATAATTCTGTTGATTCTCTTTCACAGGAACAATGAATGCCCACATGTATGCTCTCAACGAGATCATCTGTTATGAAGACATCCGTCGACTTGGCCGCACTCAAAACCGGGAGTTCACAAACGAGGAGTGTGCCGAAGTAATGAGTCGCTTCGACGCGTACAATGGCCCACTGCTTCCCCGGCGTTCCTCTCTCCTCAAGCTTATAGTGGGAGCCATCTGGGAGGCGCTCCCCCTCTTCTGTTCCGGCGTGCCGCTTAGGGCATTGGATGCTGCCGAGGACAAGGTGCACTCGGTGTACCTGTTGAATTTCATCTCAAAGAGACGACGAGACAGCCTTATCGATCTACTGCATGAGGTCTTTCAACAGTCCGCCGTACTCGCCGCTTATCGAAGGGTGGAAGACATCAGGGGGGACCCTGACGCTTGTGCTCGCGAAAGGAAGCACACCAGGATGGTCCGCGAGGCCTGGAAAGTCATAGATAGGGTAGCTTTCGAGTTCCTCAATCCATGCCCTGGGTTCGAGGTCATTCCGTTGTAATAACATTTTTAATTTATCGCTTTAATGATTGTAAGAACTTTGGGCGATATTAATGAAAATTTTGTCTTTCTGGTCTTATCTTATCTTTTGCTTTGAATCTTTCACATGACTGAACGTGTCTCATATGCTCGATCAAGTGTAAATCATAAGCTCTTCTTTTTTTTTGTTTCTTTTCCTCTTTTTCGGCATGTCGTCACAATTAGCAGGTAGTAGAGTAAGCTTCTTGATTTCTTCACGAGATAGCGAGGGCTTAGGCCGCAGGTTCAGATCTGCTGCCTAAGACTTTGCAACTCTATGAGCCGTGAGGGTCTCATAGAGACTTTTCTCCCTACGGATCGAGAGGATCTCGTAGGTGGGTTTTCTCCTTAGGAATCGTGAGGATTCCTAAGTGTGGTTTTCTCTTATAAGTCGTAAGGATCCTATAAGAGAATTTCTCCCTCTTACGAGTCGAGAGGGCTCGTAAGCGGTTGTTTTCCTCTTTGTCGAGAATCGACTTCAGAGAGTGAGACCCGTGAATAGTATGCAAGAGACCATTTAGGATTGACTTGCAGGGTCCCATTGCCCTTTTACGAGTCGAGAGGGCTCGTAAGTGGTTGTTTCCCTCTTTTTCGAGAATCGACTTCAGAGAGTGAGACCCGTGAATAGTATGCAAGAGACCATTTAGGATTGACTTGCAGGGTCCCATTGCTTAGGAAACAGGCTTCTTTTATGCCCACTGCCTAAGGCTTTATCTCACGAGTCGAGCCGCATCGAGAAAATCTTGCAAAGACATCAATTTCCTCACGAGTCGAAACGGATCGAGCAGATCTCGCAAGAACATCTTAACGTCGCATTTAACCTCTGCTCTTTACGACAGAAGCCCGTTAAGGTCGGTGGTACTTAGGGTTTTGGCCATCGTACCGTCGCATAAGCTGATATAGTCCTCGATAGGCAATCGTGCTGTTCGAGTAGCCCCGCGACTGCCGTGTCTCTGATCCCTTCGGGGGCCGGACAAGACGTCTTCAAGCAATCCTCCTTGGCAGTTTGACCGTCGGAAGAGCAAGCGCTAGGAATTTGCCATGCCGCTTTTTACTTGAGGTTAGGCTCATTTTGGAGAGCCCCGATGAGTCATAACCACTCCGCGCTGGTGTGGGATGATCTCCGATAATCTTTCAGGCTTTATATGACTTGCCGTTAAGACCCTGAAGCTAGGAATTTGGTCTTTGCTTCATTTGCTGGCATTGCGTCTGCTGTATCGAGACGAATGTTGCGGTGGGAACTAGGGATTTTGCCGTGGCTCCGTTTGTTTGATGATGTTACGTCTGCTGTGTCGAGACGAACGTTGGGGTGACATCTCGTCTGCTGTATCGAGACGGACGTCGAAGTGGTGACCACTCTACACTGGTGCGAGATGATCTCCGATTGTCTTTCCGGTTTTATATGACTTGCCGTTAAGACCCTGAAGCTAGGAATTTAGCCTTCGCTTCGTTTGCTGGCATTGCGTCCTCTGTATCGAGACGAATGTCGTGGTTGTCTCTAGGTTACTGGTGAACCGCCGAGGTTTGGAACTAGGGATTTTGCCGTGGCTCCGTTTGTTTGATGACGTTGCGTCTGCTGTGTCGAGACGAACGTTGGGGTGACATCTCGTCTGCTGTATCGAGACGGACGTCAAGGTTGTCTCTAGGTTGCTGGTGAACCGCCGAGGTTTGGAACTAGGGATTTTGCCGTGGCTCCATTCGTTTGATGACGTTGCGCCTGCTGTGTCGAGACGAACATCAAGGTGGTGACCACTCTGTGCTGATGCGAGATGATCTCCGATTGTCTTTCCGGTTTTATGTGAGTTACTGTAAAGACGTTGAAACTAGAAATGTGGCCTTCGCTTCATTTGCTTTGTCATGTCTGAATCCCTGCTGGAGGAAGAATGCTGAGGTTGACATTTCGTCTACTGTATCGAGACGAACGTCATGGAGGTGACCACTTTCTGTGAGATGGTCACCGATTGTCTTTCCGGTTTTATGTGAGTTACCGTAAAGACGTTGAAGCTAGGAATATGGCCTTCGCTTCGTTTGCTTACACTGCGTCTGGTATATTGAGACGAATGCTGAAGTGGAGCTGGGATTTTTCCATCACTCCACTTTGTTTCGACCATGGGGTCTTTTGTTAACTTTGCATGTACACCCCGCTGGGCTGCGAAGGAACGCCGTTGTTGACATTGCGTCTGTTGTAACGAGACGAATGCTAAGGTGGAGTTGGGATTTTGCCGTTACTCCGCTTTGTTTCGACCGTGAGGTCTTTTGTTGACGTTGCATCTGCCTCCAGCTGGACTGCGGAGGAACGTTGTTGTTGACATTGCGTCTACTGTATCGAGACGAATGCTGAGGTGAAGCTGGGATTCTACCATCGCTCCGCTTGATGGTGTAACATCTGTGTCCTGTTGGAATGAGGAGGCACACCGTTGTTGGTCTCTAGGCTGTAGACGTGGCCATCGAGACCCTGAAGCTCGGGATCTTCCTTTTGCTTTGTTTGTTGACATCGTGTCTGTAATATTGCGACAAATGTCGAGAAGGTCTCTAGGTTATCTATGAACCGTCGAGATTTGGCTTCGCTTTCTGGTGGAGCCTGTTGGGAAGGTATTGTTCCCTCTTTATCTGTGCCCCTGGATTGTATACAGGGATCGATGTGATTTCACCTGTAGGGCAATTTTTTTTTTTTTTTTTGCGATGCTCTATAATTTCAGCTTTTATATCGCGAAGGTCGCGATTGCCCAATCATTTCGGCTATTTTTCGCGGCGCCCAATCATTTCGGCTGTTTATTTTATTTTTACTCGCTACTCTTCATTGCGAGTTGCCCAATCATTTCGGCTATTTTTCTTTTTACTCGTGCATATATTTTTACTTGCTGATTTTGTTTGCAAGTTGCCCCATCATTTCGGCTATTTCGTATGCATTTTTTTTTTATGAGTAGGGGATTTGGGATCTGATACCAATCTTGGCATCAGCATCGCTGTGACTGGAATATTGTCAGGAGCGAATCATCATTTGCCGTGGAAGGACTTGGAATTTGATACCGGTTTAGGCATCAGCATCGCTGCAACTGGGATATTGCCAGGAGCGAATCATCATTTGCCGTGAAAGGACATGGAGTTTGATACCGTTTTAGGCATCAGCATCGCTACAACTGGGATATTGCCAGGAGCGAATCATCATTTGCCTCTGTCGATGTTGAACAAAGGTGGCTTAGTAAACAGGGTTAAGGGTCCTGTCGGCTAAGGCTTTTGACTTCATGAGCCGTAAGGGTCTCACAAAGGTATTTCTCCCTACAAGTCGTGCGGATCTTGTAGGTGTGTTTTCTCCTTGGGAATCGTGAGGATTCCTAAGTGCATGTTCTCTTGTAAGTCGTAAGGATCTTACAAAAGGGTTTTCTCCTTATAAGTCGAGAGGACTTACAAGTGTTGTTTGCTGTACAAGCATATCCCTAGTCACGGATGGGACTTTGTTAGGGAAATATTTATTTGCGCCCGTGGATTGTATACAAGGGCCAATATCGGACCACTTGTAGGGCAATGTCGAAAGTTGTGGGGGTTGCTTAAGCACAGATTTAGGCCTCTGTAACTTAAGACTTTCAAATCTTATGAGCCGTAAGGGTCCCACAAAAGAGTTCTCCTTACGAGTCGTGAGGATCTCGCAAGTGTATTTTCTCCTTAGGAATCGTGGGGATCCCTAAGTGTGTTGTTCCTTTATGAGTCGTAAGGATCTCACGCAGGTGGTTTCTCCTTACAGGGTCGAGAGGACCCTATAAGTGTTTCTCAACGAGGTTGCGCCCTTTCGGGTTTTCATAAACACTCGCCGGTAGTCCTACTGTTTTTACTCACGGAGCCCTTTCGGGTTTTCATCCGTGCCCATTTTGCTTGTGGACGTACCGTTTTTTTTATCTTTTATTTTATTCTTTTTTTTTAACGAGGTCGTGCCCTTTCGGGTTTTCACGAACACTCGCTGGTAGCCCTGCTGTTTTTACTCACGGAGCCCTTTCGGGTTTTCATCCGTGCCCATTTTGCTTGTGGACGTACCGTTTTTTTTTTGTTTTTTTGTTTTTTGTTTTTTTGCTTTTTTGCTCTTTTTTATTTTTAACCACGCCAGCCTGAAGATGCTGCGGGTTGGGAGTAGTTTAACGACGTTTCGGTCATTTGCAAGTTTTAGGACATTGCGGTCCGTCGTTAGTTTAAGGACATCTCGGTCCGTTGTTAGTTTAAGGACGTTTCGGTCCGTTATCCAGTTTTAGGACGTAGTGGTCCGTTATCCAGTTTTAGGACGTAGTGGTCCGTTAGGCTTTCCCCATGAATGAGCATGATGCCCCCGGCGTGTCCATATTTTTCAGAGCATGCGGTTGTGGCGGGTTCACCTTCCAAATTTCGGACAACGCGAACTTGCCCTGTTGGTATTGGTCTTCAACCCAGTTCTTGAAGATGTAGCAATCCTCGATCAGATGATCTACCGTTTGGTGGTAAGGGCAATAATTAGGATTATTAATATCGCCTGGCCACAACGGACGTTTTGGATTCGGCAGATTAATGAGTCTGTTGCGCACTGCCAGCTCGAACAGTCCCCTTGTTTTATCTTGCCGAAACGAGTAAGGACGTTTCAACTTTTCCTGGAGGGATTGCCGCTTGTTGCTTTGGCAAGCAACCGGTCTAGGGTCACCTGATTGTTGTTGAGCGCTGGCGACGAGGGCCTTTTTTCCTTTTCCTTTATTCTTTTTGCTCGGTCCCTTGTTTACGGGGCCAAGAGTTTTTTCGAATAGCGTGCGATTACATGGCTGAACGTTCTCGCAGCTTCTCAATTCCTTTATTTTCGAAATAGATTCCCCGAGGGAAAAGTTGGGGATAGCTTCTTCGTCAGAGTCGCTTCCAAAGGTGACAATTTGTGATCCCTTGAAGTCGGCTATATGACAGTCGGCGGTGGCTCTTTTGCGCTCATCTATCGCATTTTTCCGATGTCCACAAGCTTCACACTTTGTCCTGTCGAAGTGTCGCTTTTGAGCGACATACCCTTGCCACCAACAGTTAAAGGATTCGCAGTCTTCGGTAGGATGTATGATCTTCTGATGATATAAACAGAAGTTAGGGTGCATCTCTACCTCAGAGAAAGGATTTTCTTCAGAGGGCGGTAGATTCATTTCTACTGATAGAGCTTTGGCGAACCGTTTCCTCGTCTTGAATTTGTTTTTACCCGCAGTGTATGGCTTTTGATTTGACGGGAATACCTTGGTTATTTCCAGTATGGCCATTTCATGCTCTTGATTGGCTTTTGCTTTCAGACGAATTTCATTTAGGAAGGCATCGATCAACTTGTCTGACGGCTGTGGAATTTCTGTTTCAGGGTCCGCCATTGATTTCTCAGCGCAAGGATCCTCCTCATCATCCGTCAGTGAATGAGAAATCACATGACAAGTCGCTGCGTAGTCTTCGGATTCATCCAATAAGTTTTCTCCATCGTTTTCATCCTTGACGAAAGAACAAGTTGCCCCCGGCGTGTCCGTCTTCTTTGGAGAGTACGGCTGTGGGGGGTTTACCTTCCAGCTTTCAGACAGCGTGAACTTGCCTTGCAGGTATTGATCCTCGATCCATCCCTTAAAGACGAAACAATCCTCAATCGGGTGACTTACCGTTTGGTGGTAAGGGCAATAATTGGGATTATTAAGATCGCCTGGCTGCAACGGACGTTTTGGATTCGGCAGATTAATGAGTCTGTTACGCACTGCCAGCTCGAACAGTCTCCTCGTTTTATCCTGGGGAAACGAGTAAGGACGTCCCAGTCTCTCTTCGAGGGATGGGCGTGGATGCACGTTGTTTTGGCGAGCGACCGGCTTTGAGTTGCTCGACTGTTGCTGAGCGTTGGTGACGATGATCGCTTTTCCTTTCTCATTTCGGGGATCGGGTCTTGGAGGAGACGGTCTATGGCCCATCTGGTCCATTTGGGCTAATTTGTCGATCAAGGCCTGGAAGGTGGTCGGCCTGAAGAACATCATGAATTGCGAGATGGTCGCTTGCGGATCGAGAGTGCCCACAAACATGCCTACCGCAGGTGCCTCTTCTATGCGTTGTTCGCATTTCGACCATAGGTTTCGCCATCGTGTTGCGTATTGGACCCACGTTTCGCCGGGCCTTATCCTGGCATTTATCAGTGCTGTAATCGGGGTGCGTTCACTAGCACTCACGAATCTTTGTGTAAACAGCAGTTCCATCTCTGCAAATGTTTTGACAAAGTCGTTAGGTAGCTCCGAATACCATTCAAAGGCTGTTTCTGCTAAGCTGCCGACGAATTGACGTAGCAACAATTTGTCATCGCCTCCAGTATTGCCGCATAAGGCCCTGAATTGAGCGACATGCTGATGCGGATTCCCTGTCCCTTTATATACGTGGAATTTAGGGATCGTATATCCTGGCGGGTAATTGATTTGGTCATACCAGCTCGGATACGGTCGTCCGGTTCTAACAATTTGCCCAGCCGCTTCATTCGCCTGATGAACCCGGATCTGTTGAGCTATATATTCGTCTAGGTCGACTTTGGAGATTGCCTCCTCCTTGGCTGTTGATAGAGCCGGCGGAGGATTTGACGTTTCTTCCCTGTCGTTTTCAAGGACGATCGGAGGATCTTCAGCAGGAGGGTCCGGCTGTAACATCATCCCTACCATATCTTTGAAGAGGAGCGCCATCTGTTTTATGTTAGCCGCCTGCTCTGCAGCTTCTTTGTCCCTCTTTTCGAGGACTCTGCGTAAAAAGTCAGCGTCGGTTTCTTGTTCTTGACGCTCATCCGAAGACGTTTCAGAGCTTTCTTTTGGCTCAGTGAGTGCAGCCATTGTAGTCATCATCTCCTGAAGCTTCTGTTGCTGCTCCTGGGCTTTCGTCACGGATCGGGTGAGCGGTCGGTGGCCCGTAGAAGTGCGGCTTTCCTCCTTTCCAGAAGCCATATAAACAGTGTGCACCACCATGCCCCCAGACTTGGGGCGTTTGTGTTCGGTGTCTTTGCGATTTGCCGAAGACACAGGGGCTTCTTGCAGCCTCCTTTTTTGAGTGATTGGAGTTAAGGGAGCCGTTGTAGTGGGCACCCAAGTAGCTTTTGCTTTTTGTGCTTTGACAGAGTAATCCTTCCCCTGCCGAACCTTCATCTTTTTCTGTCGTCGGAGGCAGTCTTGATCGATCACCGACTCTTGGACCCGTCGCCAGACTTTGTAAATTTTAGAGGACGGCCGTTGAGGGGGCTGCTCTAGCTTCTTCTCTGGAGTATTCTCCACAGGTGAAGGAGTTCGTTTCAATATCGCAGTAGGAAAGTTTCTGCGCACCTTGTTGAGCAGTTCAAAGCTGTTCTTGGTTGGAACAGCAGTATCGATTCTCACCATCGGAGCTGACGGAGTTATCCCAGAGGGGGAGTTGCCCCCAGCCTTCCTTACCCGACGCCAGTGGCGACGTCGAGCGTGTCGTGCTGATGGAGTTGTTTCAGCTATAGGGGTAACCTCCTCATGCCCCATGTGTTGGTCAGAATATACTGGTACCAGCTTTTTAAAGATCGACGTCCGTTGAACGGGGACGGCCAACTTGTCAGAAGCGGACTTCTGAACATGGGAAGCAACCTTGGTGATTTTGCCAGGAACGGGAGTGGGAATGGCTATCCGTTTCGGGATAACGCCTTCTGGTATGGCAGGCTTCTTCATGAGCCTGTTAGAGCTCTGGCCTAGTCCGTTAAAAACTGAAGTAGTGGAGTTGGACGGCCTATTGAAAGGGGTCGCCGCAGTGGTAAGTCGATCGAAGACCGACTTCTTTGGAGCTTCTTGCAATGTCATTGGGGCGTTGAAGATCATTGGTGGGAGCATGGTCCCAAAAAAATAGTCCAGTGGTGGTTTGAGCCACCTGCTCCACCGGCATTTTGAAAAGGGAGGCCGCTTGGGGCCCATAACTCACTCCTCCAGTAATGACGGAGCGAGAGCTGTTGCTGTAGGCGATGCAGTTCGAAGCCATTGATCTTCTGTTTTCTGCACGGAGCAAGACACCAAATCTTAGTACCTTGAATCCACAGGCAATCACAGCAAACCGCGATTTGTTCGCGAACACGACACACGAAGTGTGGAGTGGAAAGAGGAAGAGGTCCCACCGGGAGTGCCAGAATCTGTTCCCCTCCGAACGGCGGCCCGGACTTCGCGTCCGTTGCCTGGGGTTCGGAGCAGATGCTATTTGGTTTTATCCGTCCACCTCTCCGAAGAAGCCAAGTTGATTTATGGCACCGTGTATCGGAGGTTTAGACGGATGCGGCCGATATAGCAGACTTTGTCAGATTCCCCCTCAGGGTGAGGGGTTTTTGATTGTGGGGACGCTCTTCCCTGCAGGCGCAAGCCCCTGCAGTTAATTACGCTACCGCATCGCGGTAACAACTTTCTCCTACTCCAAAATTTCACTTCGTGTCGTGTGTGTTTGTTTTGTTCGTGGTTGCCCGTGGATTGTATACGGAGACTGAGTGATGTCGTCACCCGTAGGACGTGGATTAGTCCAAATCCGTATTTACTTAGATTTGGGTTTGGTGTTTTTTGGTTTAAGGATACATTAGTCGCGTTGCGGCTAAGATCAACTTAAACGTTCGTCAAGGATACGTTAGTCCTGTTTTAGACTAAGATCGACTTGACGTAATGATTGATTTAATTGTCTGGCTGTCGGGACTCGTCACCTCTCTAACGTCGTTGAGGGATTACAACGACAGGCGTCAGAGGAGTTCAGAGATGTACCCTTGAACCAAAGTTGATTTGGAGTTTTATTGTTTATTTAAATATCTAAGGACACATTAACCGTATTTGGGGCTAAGATCAACTTAGACAGGACCGTTTAGATCCGGCAAAAGAGCGTTTGGGCCCTATTGTTCCAGTTTGGGAGATTTATAGTCCAATTTGGGACTAAAGTCTGTTTAGAGGATACGTTAGCCATTTTGAGGCTAAGATCGACTCAAACATTTGTTAAGGATACGTTAGTCCAGTTTGAGACTAAGATCAACTTAACGGGGCCATTTAGGTCCGAGAAAAGAACATTTGGGCTCTATTGTGCCAGTTTAGGGACGTGGTGGTCCATATTCCAGTTTAGGGACGTGGTGGTCCGATATTAGTTTAGGGACGTTTCGGTCCGATATTAGTTTAGGGACGTTTCGGTCCGATATTAGTTTAAGGACGTTTCGGTCCGATATTGATGTGTGGTCGTTGGGAACCGTCACCTCTTTGACGTCGTTGAGGAATTACAACGAGGGATGTCAAAGGAGTTCGGAGATGTACCCTCGAACCGGTCGTGAATTGGTTTAGGAGAGCCATTTTGCTCAATCAATTTAATTTAAGGACTTACAGCCAGGATTGGGTTAAGTCCAATTTTTTTTATTTATTTTAGGCTTTGCCTGACTGGAAAGAATCAGTCCAAACAGGGCTCTGCCCTTTTATTATTTTGCAATTTGATTTGGGCCAGGCCCTTAAGAATTTTCCAAACAGGGCTCTCCCCTTTTATTATTTTTGTGATTTGATTTGGGCCAGGCCCTCAAGAATTTTTCAAACAGGGCTCTGCCCTTTTATTATTTTGTGATTTGATTTGGGCCAGGCCTCTTTTAAATAATGAGTTGCACTTGTGCAGAAACTCAAGAATTTTCCAGATTTGAGAACAAAAGTGCATAGCACTTTTGATCTAAATTTGGATCAAAGGAAAACAAGTTCTTCTTGTTTTCCCTGATTTTACAAAACCAAGGGTACATATCAAGTGCAAGGCACTATTTATCTCTTTTTATTATTCACTTTTTTAGTCTTCTGTTCTTCAGAGATTTTTACCTTTTCTTTTTTTTTTGTTCTTGATTAATCTTCAAGAGTTCTGTCTCTTCCTTTTTTTTTTTTAGAAGTTGATTCTTCTTCTTGATTGATGATCCTCGAATGATGTCTGGGGTCTTATTTATAGTGCTCACCAATTTGTTGAATTTGTTAACAGGATCTTTCCTGAATAATTTTGGGAATTTTCCCACCATTGGATCTTTGATCCAAAGGCAGAAGAAAATCTTCTGTTTCAGAAAAGATTCATCAAATTTTCATTCTGTTTCTGCGCAACTCCCCAGTGAATGACACGTGTCGCGCAGTGGAAGGCTTGCGCAGCAGTGCTTGCGCAACTGCGCAGACACGTGTCGCACAGCTGTGCAGTTGCGCAAGTGCACCCTTGCGCGACACGTGTCTGCGCAGTTGCGCAAGCACTGTTGCGCAAGTGCACAGCTGCGCGACACGTATCTGCGCAGTTGCGCAAGCACTTTTGCGCAAGTGCACAGCTGTGCGACACGTGTCTGCGCAGTTGCGCAAGCACTGCTGCGCAAGCCTTCCACTGCGCGACACGTGTCATTCACTGGGGAGTTGCGCAGAAACAGAATGAAAATTTGATGAATCTTTTCTGAAACAGAAGATTTTCTTCTGCCTTTGGATCAAAGATCCAATGGTGGGAAAATTCCCAAAATTATTCAGGAAAGATCCAGTTAACAAATTCAATAAATTGGTGAGCACTATAAATAAGACCCCAGACATCATTCGAGGATCATCAATCAAGAAGAAGAATCAACTTCTAAAAAAAAAAAAGGAAGAGACAGAACTCTTGAAGATTAATCAAGAACAAAAAAAAAGAAAAGGTAAAAATCTCTGAAGAACAGAAGACTAAAAAAGTGAATAATAAAAAGAGATAAATAGTTCCTTGCACTTGATATGTACCCTTGGTTTTGTAAAATCAGGGAAAACAAGAAGAACTTGTTTTCCTTTGATCCAAATTTAGATCAAAAGTGCTATGCACTTTTGTTCTCAAATCTGGAAAATTCTTGAGTTTCTGCACAAGTGCAACTCATTATTTAAAAGAGGCCTGGCCCAAATCAAATCACAAAATAATAAAAGGGCAGAGCCCTGTTTGAAAAATTCTTGAGGGCCTGGCCCAAATCAAATCACAAAAATAATAAAAGGGGAGAGCCCTGTTTGGAAAATTCTTAAGGGCCTGGCCCAAATCAAATTGCAAAATAATAAAAGGGCAGAGCCCTGTTTGGACTGATTCTTTCCAGTCAGGCAAAGCCTAAAATAAATAAAAAAAATTGGACTTAACCCAATACTGGCTGTAAGTCCTTAAATTAAATTGATTGAGCAAAATGGCTCTCCTAAACCAATTCACGACCGGTTCGAGGATACATCTCCGAACTCCTTTGACATCCCTCGTTGTAATTCCTCAACGACGTCAAAGAGGTAACGGGTCCCAACGACCACACATCAATATCGGACCGAAACGTCCTTAAACTAATATCGGACCGAAACGTCCCTAAACTAATATCGGACCGAAACGTCCCTAAACTAATATCGGACCACCACGTCCCTAAACTGGAATATGGACCACCACGTCCCTAAACTGGCACAATAGAGCCCAAATGTTCTTTTGTCGGACCTAAATGGCCCCGTTAAGTTGATCTTAGTCTCAAACTGGACTAACGTATCCTTAACAAATGTTTGAGTCGATCTTAGCCTCAAAATGGCTAACGTATCCTCTAAACAGACTTTAGTCCCAAATTGGACTATAAATCTCCCAAACTGGGACAATAGGGCCCAAACGCTCTTTTGCCGGATCTAAACGGTCCTGTCTAAGTTGATCTTATCCCCAAATACGGTTAATGTGTCCTTAGATATTTAAATAAACAATAAAACTCCAAATCAACTTTGGTTCAAGGGTACATCTCTGAACTCCTCTGACGCCTGTCGTTGTAATCCCTCAACGACGTTAGAGAGGTGACGAGTCCCGACAGCCAGACAATTAAATCAATCATTACGTCAAGTCGATCTTAGTCTAAAACAGGACTAACGTATCCTTGACGAACGTTTAAGTTGATCTTAGCCGCAACGCGACTAATGTATCCTTAAACCAAAAAACACCAAACCCAAACTAAGTAAATACGGATTTGGACTAATCCACGTCCTACGGGTGACGACATCACTCAGTCTCCGTATACAATCCACGGGCAACCACGAACAAAACAAACACACACGACACGAAGTGAAATTTTGGAGTAGGAGAAAGTTGTTACCGCGATGCGGTAGCGTAATTAACTGCAGGGGCTTGCGTCTGCAGGGAAGAGCGTCCCCACAATCAAAAACCCCTCACCCTGAGGGGGAATCTGACAAAGTCTGCTACATCGGCCGCATCCGTCTAAACCTCCGATACACGGTGCCATAAATCAACTTGGCATCTTCGGAGAGGTGGACGGATAAAACCAAATATCATCTGCCCCGAACCCCAGGCAACGGACGCGAAGTCCGGGCCGCCGTTCGGAGGAATCTGTTCCCCTCCGAATGGCGACCGAGACGTTAGGACGTCTGGGCCTGAGATTCGGGGCAGATGCTAATTGGTGTTATCCGTCTACCTCTCCGAAGATACCAAGTTGATTTATGGCACCATGTATCGAAGGTTTAAGCGGATGCGACCGATGTAGCAGACTTCGTCAGATTCCCCCTCGTTGAGGGGTTTTTGATTGTGAGGACGCTCTTCCCTGCGGGCGCAAGCCCCTGCAGTTAATTACGCTACCGCATCGCGGTAACAACTTTCTCCTTCTCCAGCTGGTCACTTCGTGTCGTGGGTGTTTGTTTTGTTTGTGGCTGCCCGTGGATTGTATACGGAGACTAATTTATGTAGTCGCCCGTAGGACGTGGATTAGTCCAAATCCGTATTTTCTTAGATTTGGGTTTGGGGTTTTGGTTTAAGGATACGTTAGCCATTTTTGAGGCTAAGATCAACTTAAACGTTTGTTAAGGATACGTTAGTCCAATTTGAGACTAAGATCAACTTAACGGGACCGTTTAGGTCCGACAAAAGAGCATTTGGGCTCTATCGTGCCAGTTTAGGGACGTGGTGGTCCATGTTCCAGTTTAGAGACGTGGTGGTCCAATACCAGTTTAAGGACATAATGGTCCAATGCCAGTTTAGGGACATGGTGGTCCGACTCCAGTTTAGGGACATGGTGGTCCATCGCCAGTTTAGGGACGTGGTGGTTGATCGCCAGTTTAGGGACGTGGTAGTCCGATATTAGTTTAGGGACGTCTCGGTCCGTCGTTAGTTTAGGGACGTTTCGGTCCGATATTAGTTTAGGGACGTTTCGGTCCAATATTAGTTTAAGGACGTTTCGGTCCACGAGTTTAAGGACCCCGCAGTCCATATCGATGTGTGGTCGTTGGGACCCGTCATCTCTTTGACGTCGTTGAGGAATTACAACGACGGATGTCAAAGGAGTTCGGAGATGTACCCTCGAACCGGATGTAAATTGATTTAGAAGAGCAATTTTGCTCAGTCAATTTAATTTAAGGACTTATGGCCAAAATTGGGCTAAGTCCAGTTGAAATGTTCAACATTTTATTTGCTTTTGCATTGCATTTATTTTTTTATTTTTATTTGGGCCTTGCCCAGAAAGGATGCAGAGCATCAATTTGTTTTGGGCTCTGCCCTTTTAGGAATGATGCAAGGCATCAATTTTATTTGGGCTCTGCCCTTGTATAAAGGATGCAAAGCATCAATTTATTTGGGCTCTGCCCATTTATTGCCTTGCAATTTATTTTGGCCTGTCAGGTCATTTTGATTTGGGCCTGGCCCTTCAAATAGTGCAAAGCACCAAGAATCTTTTGGATTCAAGAAAATGAGTGCAGAGCACTTTTTAATGATCTAAATTTAGATCAAAGAAGAGAAAAGAAAATCTTTTCTTTCTTTCTGTCTCAGAGAACCAGAGGTTCATAGCAAGTGCAAGGCACTATTTTTATTTATCTGAGAACCAGAGGTTCATGAAAGTGCAAAGCACTATTAATTGAAGAACCTTTTAGGTTCAAGAACCGATGGTTCATAAAACAAGTGCAAGGCACTATTTATCTTTTTTTTTTTATTATTCCCTTTTTTAATCTTCTGTTCTTCAGAAATTTTACCTTTTTTTGTTCTTGATTAATCTTCAAGAGCTCTTTTTTTCCAGAAGTTTTCCTTCTCTCGATGATGATTGATTCTTGATCCTCTCTTTTGAATGAGGCTTGGGGTCTTATTTATAGTGCCCACAAATTTGTTGGATTTGTTAACAAGATCTTTCCTGAATAATTTTGGGAATTTTCCCACCACTGGATCTTTGATCCAAAGGCCGAAGAAAATCTTCTGGTTTTGGAAAGAACAGAAAAGATTTCATCAAATTTTCATTCTGTTTCTGCGCAACTCACCAGCGCGTGACACGTGTCGCGCTGTCGTGCGCTTGCGCAGTTGCGATTGCGCAACTGCGCAGACACGTGTCGCGCAGTCGTGCACTTGCGCAGTTGCGATCGCGCAACTGCGCAGACACGTGTCGCGTATCCGTGCGCTTGCGCAGTTGCGATCGCGCAACTGCGCAGACACGTGTCGCGCAGCCGTGCGCTTGCGCAGTTAAGTCTTACTTATGTTTTTTTAAAGAGCCTTGCTCTGATTAGACGTACTGCCTTGGGCGTTGTGTTACCGTGTCAACTTCTGACACGTGGCACATTGCGCACAGCGCAAAGAATCTGAAGCGTTGCTTCATTTATTAAAGTTTAAATTTTCAAAGCAGAGCTTTGCTCTGATTGGGGGGAAGATGAAGCGTTGCTTCTTCTCCCGCCTTGGAACTTGAACAGAGCTTTGCTCTGATTGGGGTAAACAGCATCGTGAACAAAGAGGCCGCTTGGGGCTCGTAGGTTATGCCCCCAGTTGAGGCAGGATGCAAGTTGCAGCTGCAGTTGGAGCACTTCGAACAGGTGAATGCCATTGCTGTTTTGCTTTCTTTGCCAAGCAAGAGACCAAATCTTAGTAACTTGAAATCTAAGGGCAACCATTAACAAACCGCAATTCGTTCGCGAATACGACACACGAAGTGTGGAGTGGAAAGAGAAAAAGGTCCCACCGGGCATGCCAGAATTTATTCCCCTCCGAACGGCGGCGACGACGTTAGGACGTCTTGCCTGAGATTCGGGGCAGATGCTATTTGGTTTTATCCGTCTACCTCTCTGAAGATACCAAGTTGATTTATGGCACCATGTATCGGAGGTTTAGACGGATGCGACCAATGTAGCAGACTTCGTCAGATTCCTCCACGTTTGAGGGGTTTTTGATTGTGGGGACGATTTTCCCTGCAGGCGCAAGCCCCTGCAGTTAATTACGCTACCGCACCGCGGTAGCCACTTTCTCCTTCTCCAGAATTTCACTTCGTGTCGTGTGTGTTTGTTTTGTTTATGGATGCCCGTGGATTGTATGCGGAGACTAAGTGATGCCGTCGCCCGTAGGACGTGAATTAGTCCAAATCCGTATTTACTTAGATTTGGATTTGGTATTTTAGTTTAAGGATACGTTATCCATATTGAGGCTAAGATCAACTTAAACTTTCGTTAAGGATACGTTAGTCTGATTTGAGACTAAGGTCAACTTAACGGGATCATTTGGATCAGAAAAAGAGCATTTGGGGGCTCTATTGTTCCAGTTTAGGGACGTAGTGATCCATAGGTAGTTTAAGAACATTGCGGTCCTTTGCCAGTTTAGGGACATGGTGGTCCATATTCCAGTTTAAGGATATGGCGGTCCATAGGTAGTTTAGGGACGCTTAAGTCCGTGCGTTTAAGGACCCCACAGTTCGTGTTTTATTTTAAGGACGCATAAGTCCGTGGGTTTAAGGACCCCACAGTCCGTGTTGATGTGTGGTTGTTGGGACCCGTCACCTCTCTGACGTCGTTGAAGTATTACAACGATAAAAGTCAGAGGAGTTCGGAGATGTACCCTCGAACCGGATGTAAATTGATTTAGGAGAGCAGCTGTGCTCAGTCAATTTAATTTGAGGACTTACGGCCATGATTGAGCTAAGTCCAGTTGAAAAATGCTCGGCGCTTTTATTTGTCTTTGGCCTATTAGGCCTGTGCTAGGGCTTTGCCCCTTTTTAAATAATGCATTGCATTTTTTTATTTTGTTTGGGCTCTGCCTATTTATAAATGAGGCAGAACATCAATTTTGTCTGGGCTCTGCATTTTATTTTGTTTGGGCTCTGCCCTTTTATAAATGATGCAGAGCATCAATTTTGTTTGGGCTCTGCATTTTTATTGCAATTTATTTTGGCCTACTAGGCCTTTTGATTTGGGCTTGGCCCTTTAGCAAACAATGCATTCTATTTGTCAGGCGCTTTGCGCCAATCAATGAGCGCAACCGCTTGTGGTGATGACACGTGTCACGCAAGCGCAGTGCGCTGCGCCAGCGCTGCTGACACGTGGCGCGCTCTGGTGAGTTGCGCCAATTTCAGAGAGCAAGGCTCTATCTCAAAAGCGCATAGCGCAAGTGGTTCAGGTGCTGACACGTGGCGCTCTCTGGTGGCTTGCGCCAATCCAAGAGCGCAACAGTGCAGTTTTTGCAAGTGCAAGGCACTATTTCAATAACTGAGAATCTTTAAGATTTTAGAACCAATGGTTCATAAAAAAGTTTAAGGCACTTATTGATTTCTTGATCCAATTTGGATCAAAGAAAACAAGTTTTTTTTCTTGTTTTCAGAGAACCAGTGGTTCATAAAAAAATGCAAGGCACTTATTATTATTTGAAGATCATTGATCTTGTTCTTAGATCAATGATCTATTAGAAGAAATTCTTCTATTTTGTGAAGGTTTTTACGATTATCTTGAACTTTCTTCAGAGTTCTCTCTGTTTTGAGGTTCTTAATCTCTCACAATGTTGATGATGTTGATGATCATTTGAATTGGGGTCTAGGGGCCTTTATATAGTGCCCATAAATTTATCAAATTTGTTAAAGGGATCCTTCTCTGAGTGATTTGGGGAATTTTCCCACCGTTGGATCTTTGATCCAAGGGCTTCTGTTTTACAGAAGGCAATCTTCTTGTTTTAACAAGAACAGAAAGATCTTACTAGAATTTAATTCTGTTTGGCACAAACGCCCCAGCGCGTGACATGTATCATGCAGCGCAGAGCGCAGCGCAACTGTGCTGACACGTGTCGCGCAGCGCAACTGCGTTTGCGCAACTGCGCTGACACGTGTCACGCAGCGCACAGCGCAGCGCAACTGTGTTTGCGCTGACACGTGTCGCGCAGCGCAGCGCTTGTGCAACTGCGCTGACATGTGTCGCGCAGCGCAGCGCTTGCGCAACTAAAGCGTTGTTTCCTTTAATTTTTGTTTTAAATAGAGCCTTGCTCTGATTGGGCGCGTTGCCTTGGGCGCTGCGCTCTCCGCGCTGGCGTGCCAGATTTTGACTCGTGGCATCCTGCGCACAGCGCTGAGGATCTGAAGCGTTGCTTCATTTATTAAAATTTAAATTTTCAAAGTAGAGCTTTGCTCTGATTAGGGGGAATCGGAAGCGTTGCTTCACCTGAGATATCTTTTCATCTTCCTTTTTCAAGTCAGACTTGTATTTCCCAAAATTTTCATTTCCCGGGCCTTGGAAATAATTCCACTGTGCATAGAATTTTCTTTGTTTGGTCTATATATAACTCAAAGCCAAGCCTTTTCTTCTTTCATCTTCAGAGAACTTTTTCAATCATGGCTTGCAACCGCCCTCATGCCCGCCGACAACCATGGGAAGTGCCTATTCAGGACATCGTTCCCCGTTTTGCTGCGCGCTTGGTGGACCCTTCTCTTACGGACGAGCAATGCGATGCTGCAAAGTACAAGCTTTTGACTCGTGTGGGGTCTCCTCTCCCTCCGCACTCCATTTGGCTTCAGATGATCCTTGCCTCGGTGCTCGTCGATCTTCCCCCTCCTCCAGTAGAGATGTCCTCGGCAATGCTTGATGCCGCCGAGGATAAGATCGAGTGCTTCTTCGAAGCGCACTTGATCACCAAAGCCCTGAGGGACTGCTCTTTCCACTTGCTGATCCAGATACGGGCTCGCCGGGTTGTCATCGCCACCTTTTCTGACGAATGTGGCGACAATCGTTGGACGTCTACCTCTCGGGAGGACCGCCGCTTCAACATGGTGGAGAAGACAGAAAAGGAACTGGGGAATCTTCTTCTTATCTTTGCGAACCCTTGTCCTTTCGATCCCATATTTGGTGATCTTTTTTAAATGTAATAATAATAATGAACAAGTGTTTTTTAATCAAGTATTTTATTATCTGTTAAGGGTTCCCTTTTATTTTAGCTCTCTGTTATGTTTGTGCATCGCATGATTTAATTTGCTATTGTTAGGTGCATGTGATTTTTGCAAGGCTAAAGTGCCTTTGGTGCTTAGCCTCTTTTATGAAGCATTGCTTTACTTTTCAGTCTTAGAAATAGGGTTGCGTTCTAATTGGGGGAAACAGACTCGAAGAAAATTGGAGCAAGAAGGAGCTAGTAGGGCCGGCGCCGCCGGGAATTTGGAGAATCTCGCCGGTTTGTTGTTGACATTTAGGGCTCGTATTTGTGTGGTGATCTTGTGTGCTTTCCATGATCGCTCTGGTGATTGATTTTTCTATATACGTTTGGTTTGCACTCAGTAGATTTGGAAGGAAAATGTGGCTTTAAATCACATCATATCTTTTTTGCTTCAATTATCACACATACCCACTTGTCTCACCACTTGCACAAGTTATGATTTGTATGTCCACTTGTGCAAGGCAACCCCACCAAGGTTCATGCATCAAAAGAGCTTGTGTTCACACTTGTATTGTGTTTGACCATTTTGCATAAAATATGTACACTTGTTTGTTGTAAAAAGAAACTCTTTGAATATTGATCGGTTTTTTGTTCTGGTTGCAGTGTCGGCTCATAAATGTCGTATCCATATTTTTGAGCGTGTTTCCAATGTTTTGTCACGAATACCTGTAATCTGTATTGATTGAGCAGACACGGGTTAATAGTACCGATATATCATAAAATTGATAATGAATGAGTGGTATTGAAATGCGGTTTTTCGTGATGAACAAATGCCCCCAAATTTATCTTTTGCTCGTCCCGAGCAAAACAAAATTCTAACCTCATTTTTGCAGGGAACGCGATTGCACTGAGCTCGTGCAACAAGTCGTTAAACCTCTAGGTGTTCCTAGTAGGAGGAGTTTTGTCTTCTAAGGGTTTTCAGCGGATTACATCCATAAAATCCCGTCAAACTAGATTAGTGAGGAAACGGTTGATTCTAATCTTAAAGTTTAAGCATCAAAGCTAGAAGTTTTATTACCCTAGTCAGAAACGTCCAACCCTTATTTTTCACTCTTCGTATCTCCTTTAACATAAGCTTATACACGTCTTTACGTGGTTGTGCGATAGTGTCGTAAAGTTTTAAGAATTCGATTAGGGTTATCATGTCATAAATACGGACCAAGACAGACTTCTAAATGATCACACGAGTTTGAAAAGACTTAAGTTTTTTTCAAGTTTCGTTCTCCAGTTAAGTTTCAAGTAAGAATTTCTATCATTTTTAACAGAGAACTAAATCTAATTCTTCACTGCTACCATTTACCTGTCTTTGTTCATACACACCTTTCGTGATCGTGCATAAAGTTTTATAATTTAAACCTTCATATCTCTGCTAAAAAACTGTTATAATAGAAAACTCGTCTCCACCAAGATTATTCTTCTACAAAGAACCGTGAGGACTTCTAACTTGAAGAGAACACTTGCTTAGCTTGTTTTATTTGGCGATTGGAGACTTAGCGAGCTTTGGGTCAATGACTCTCAAACCAGATGGTTTTAGGGCATTAGGTGTAGAGACACCCCTAGGACTTAATTTCCCAAGTCACCAAGGCCACAAAATAAAAGACTTATTTTGTTGCGTTTAAAATATTCTGAAAGTAGTGCGAACGGAGATATTTCCAGTTTTTCTTTTTCATCCCAAAGACGTGTTCTTGTAGATAAGGTGTGTAATCACTCCAACAAGATTCCAGATAGGTTATTTTTCAGACTTTTTGCTTCTATTAAAACACTCAATAATATCCCTCACATCCACTGCACTTTATGAACTATTCTTGATATTACTTAATTCAGAACAAATCTGTTTGATCCAAAAGATGCTTATCAATTTTCAAAAGTTTAAGGACATCATAGACATTTCATCTAATTCTAAAAAACTCATGACACATGTAAAGTGATGTAAAAGACGTATATTAGCTACGGTTAAATTCGAAGGAGGGTTATCTTTCGGGTTTTCAATCTCTCGAAAAAGGGTTTTGTTGTTTCTATCTTATCAACCGAACCATCAAACTTCGAGTCTAAGTTTCCCCGCTAGCTAACACAACGACAAAGATTTTATGTTTTGAAAATTTTTCAAATTTTTATAGGATTTTTAATATGTATGCAATGCAGAATTTACACATGATGTGGTAAAGTAAACGGAGCGCTCACCCTCAAACCTTAGATTTATGATGTCCTCATCGTTGCCCCTATCTCCGGTAGCTAGACTTAGACATCAGGATGAGATTTCATTCACAAAAATAAAATTCTAAGAGTTAATTACAGTATTCACAAGTTAAGAGATTGCGTTAGTCTAGAAATTAGTACTAGCCATTCAAAATTTTTGTCAATATAAGACCAGGGCTGGTAAAAGAGAAAATGTATGAAAAAGAAAAAGAAAATATACATGTTAGTGGTATAGTTAGATGTTAGTAAAGGGCAAGGGTGTGTGAATGTTGGGATCAAAAGATACAGAAAGTGAAGACGTGGTTTTGAAGGAGTCAAAGAATTGTTGCCCGAATGAATTGTATGTTCAAGAAGCATGTGTTGAGTTCCGAGGTCAGGTTTGTTTAAAAACCGGGGTTCATTCTCAAAAAGTTCAGCAAAAGAAAGGTCCGTAGGATGTTCCCAAAGTGATCTTGACTCAAACTCATAAAGAATATCAAGTTCATCCGTAAATATCTCCTCAAAACTCGGTATGAAAGAATGTTTCTCAAGGTTGTCTTCTTTCCTATAATCCTCCACAATCATATTCTCGCCGTTACAGCTCACATCTCCCAAAACAAGTTCTCCCTCATCACATTCATATATGGTTAGGTCCATGTCATTTAAAAAGGTAGGATCCCACACTAACGTTTCGTCCAAAACTATATCAATAGGTGATAATAAAATTGTGGGTTCCTGATTGTGAATTATATCGAACACTACATCGACACCATACCCGTCAAATTCATAAGCTCCCTCCTCTAAAATTTTAGCGCAAAAATCAGTCGATGCAAGAATCTCATCTTCAAGTAATATATCGGTTAAATCATCCTCAAGATCACAAGTGACAAGAGACCTATTTGGTACCTGAAGGCTAGTGTTGGACTGACTCAGAGGGTTTTCTTGCTTGTCCTGATAACACTCAGTCAAATTAATTACATCATCATCATCTATGAAATCATCAAAATTTGTTTGATCTTTTATCTCACTCACCCGACTTTCTAGATGACAGATATTGACTTTATTGGGTTCAAATTGACTTTGTTCACTTCTTAGAATTCTTACGGCTAAATGTTTCACTTGTTCGTCGATTCTAACCAATGATTGAGCTTAAGCATGAAACAATTGATCAGATTGTTGTATGTACATGGCTAGCGTCGAAGCTGTTTGATTCTCAAATGCAATCATCACTTTAATACCTTTTCTAAAGCGGTCAACCTAGTATCCATTTCACTATCATACCCTAATGACGTGCCAATTGTTTCAGGAAAGGAGGGTTATGATGGTAGTGATGCTAAAGCCGTCATCTTTTCGACCTCTTTCTCTAAGTTTTCAATCATTTGATCTATGTTTGAAGTGGGATTAGGTTCAAAAGTGTTAGGTGGATGACCGATATCAAAATTCTGGTACGGTTGGCCACCCTCTTGGAAATGACAGTTTTCATGAATATGGGAAGAATCTTGGTAATTTGAACAAACGAATTGGGTCTGGGTATTAACAAAAGAATATGGATCGTGAAGAATCGAATTGAACTGTGTATCACCCATATCAATAAGTACTCACAAAAATCACAAAAACAAAGAATATCACACCCCTAGCAGTTTATAGTATGCTAAGTCAACTAGACCTGCTCAAGAACCTGATTGTCGAAGTAAAATTGTGTCGAGAAACGGGCTCAAGATATACGAATCACGAAGCAAGATAAGTGCAGAGATAAGGGGAGGCTGTCCAATGCTTTCGCGAAGTTCCTTAATTAGAATAACCCTTTCTTTTTTGGAGATTTCGCCGTGAACACTTTCCTAGACACCTTGTGAACAATATAACATTAAGCGGTGTTCTAAACATAATTAACTTGCCCTATTGAGCGCGAATCCTTAAAGTCAGAGTTCTAATTGATTTTAAAATTACCGTGGGTATGCAAGAATGCAATTTTGTGATTTGTGGGCTACGGAAAAGGTGATGAAATCCTTTACCGTATCTTGTTTGGTTCTTGTGCCCTTAATATCCGTATTAAGATGCAAATGCGCAAATCAATAAAAGAATTTAAGTAAATCAATCAATCAATCAAATCTTTTTCGTTTTAGGATTAAGCGCTGCAACAAATACGGGTTAGTTCTCTATTCTATTGGCGACAAATTTTGCGAAGAATCCTGCAGAAAATATAATAGTGGAATGCGTCGGATTTGAGCAAAGGTGTTGGAATACGTACCTATATGATTTGGGTTAAGAAACCCTCATTGAAGTGATCACGAGTACTTGAATGTTCGCTTGCACGAGTCAAACTACCCGGGTCTTTGGTACTGTAGTTCATTAACTCCTTGTTATTGAAATTGAACCTTGCTTCGCATGATAGCTGCTCGTAATTCCGTTGAAATATGAAAATATTGGAAAATACGATATTTAGTTCAAAAAGCGATATATATGCCCAAACTTCTGCACACACAAAATTATAAAAATCAAACAATAGTAGTACAGTACTAACAGAACACTGGAGACACCACAAAAGATAAATTCCAAAAACCTTCAAGAGGGCCGGTGGTACCGGGAATCGTGAAGAAACCGCCGGCCAAATGAAAAAATTGAGTTCTCAAATTTTGTGTGGCTCCTCCAGGTTATATTAGTATTCTTATGTTATATTTTGATTTTTTAGTTTAATCACAGAGTGTTAGCAGGTCACAAAGACAGAGAAGAAAAGTTAGAAATGTATGTTTTTTTAGTTGTGATTTTTTTTAGTTAAAGTTAGTTTGTTAGTTTGAACCAGAAATAACAACCCCTAATGACTACCGCTTCCCCGGCAACGGTGCCAAAAACTTGTTGGGACTTTACTCGCCGCACTCGCTTTTACGGTTTTGAAAAGAAATGGTTTTAGAAATGGTGCGCACACGAGCTCGGTCTCGTTTTAAAATTTATAAACCGCAAGTGCACGGCTCATTGTAGCAAGTCGGCAAGCACGGGTCGATCCTCATGGAATTGGTGATTAGAGATTGCTGTTAAAGGTTCAAGAAGAAAAGAATTTGGGTTTTGTCACATAAAATGGAAAATACGGAAATATAAAACTAGTTAAGGAAAGTGGCCGTGGGTTTGGTTCAGATGGTTGAATCATGACGAATTCTTCGACGCTCCCTTGATCATGAGTTGTTACGTCCTTGTGTTAATTCCGACGTGAAACATGGCTTGTCAGGGCGTTTGCGAGGAACAAGTCATTAAGGTATCGAAGTTCGACGCAAGACACGAAACAAATGCGTATTGTCTCACTTACCGTTTGTATGTCCAAGCTTGAAGTATCAACACTAAGCATAAGGGTTAGCAACCATACATCAACACCAAATACACAAAATAACATATGAGAGCAAGTGGTTTTAGCATTAAGCTTGCTAAGTGAATTGTGATAGTATAGGGTATATGAAATGAAGAAGCGTATCAATCAGTTTGTTAACAAAATACCCCATCTAACACTTAGCAAACTTAACACTAAATTGATTCTAACCTTAACCTTGCAAAATGGTGATCATGAGAGAATAGGGTAAGTGATAAAGGTTACAAGTAACCATCAATATCAACATACCATATCAAACACATTCATTTAGCAATTTTAAGAATACAATCCCAATTTGAGCACATTAAACGTTCACAAGAGATGGAGGAAGGCAAAACCATTCATCTCACAACCTCACCATCACCACAACCATAAGATTACTCAAACATCATACTAAAAAGAAACGAAAAACATCATAAGAAGTTAAGAAGCAAATAAAAAAAGAAGAACAATTGTATTAACAAATGAAAAAGTTGAGATACATGATATTGGTTACTTGTTCAACCTCCTTAATGAAGTTCTCAAATGAGAGTTCCAAGAGAGAAGAAGAAGAAGAAAACCATGCTTCAGCTCCACACAACTCTCTTCAAAGCTTAAACCAAAAACTTATACAAAAACTTGGGTTAAAGAAGTTATCAAGTATATCCTTCCCCTTGCTCTCTGTTCTGGTATTTGTAGGCAAAAAATCAAAATAAACAAACAATAAAACAATAATGATGTGACAACTAGAAATGACCCGAATAAAATTGGAGCAAGAAAAAGCTAGTGGGGCTGGCGGCGCTGGGATTTTAGAGAATCTCGCAGGTTTGTTGTTGACATTTGGGGCTCGTATTTGTGTGGTGATCTTATGTGCTTTCCATGATCTCTCTGGTGATATTTGATTTTTCTATACACGTTTGGTTAGCACTCAGTAGTTTTAGAGGGAAAATATGGTTTTAAATCACATCATATTTTTTTGCTTCAATTATCACACATACCCACTTGTCTCACCACTTGCACAAGTCATGATTTGTATGCCTACTTGTGCAAGGTAGCCCCACCCAGGTTCATGCATCAAAAGAGCTTGTGTTTACACTTGTATTGTGTTTGACCATTTTGCATAAAATGTGTACACTTATTTGTTGCAAAAAGAAACTCTTTGAATATTGATCGGTTTTCTGTTCCGGTTGCAGTGTCGGCTCACAAATGTCATATCCGTGTTTTTGAGTGTGTTTTCAGTGTTTTGTCACGAATACCTGTAATCTATATTTGTTGAGGAGACATGAGTTAATAGTACCGATATATCACAAAATTGATAATGAATGAGCGGTATTGAAATGCAGTTTTTCGTAATGAACACCATGTTATTGCTTGCTTCGGCTTGCATCATGTTATTGCTTGCTTCAGGTTGTCATGCCATATCACCGTTTTGAGTGTGTATCACATTGTAGGCAATCTTACTTGATATTTGATATATCGTGCATGATGTACTCAAGACACAAATTTGGAAACGTCATCGGTAACTTATGAATTCGTTTAAATAAGGTTTTGAACTAAATAATCAAAATTGAGGATCGTGTGATACGGATGTCAACAATCTCCCTTTTTTGATATTTACCAGAAATTGAGGATCGTGTGTCCCATACCATTGATACTTTTTTCAAGAAGTATTGCATGAAGATAGGTGGTCTAAGTCGAATTTTATGGCCAGTTATGCTTCCGGTTAAGCTTTTATATGTATATTCGTGAATATTTTCTCTCCCCTTTTGAAAAATATCAAAAAGTTAGAAAATTTTAGCGAGGGATTGAGAAAACAAGCATGAATATAGAGAATTTTAGTTCTTGGAAAACAAAATGAGGCAAATTAACTGATATCCAATGAACGATTAGTTTTGTGTATATTCAATTGAAATTGATATCCTATATTACCAATTGAAAGTGCATATGAAATGAAATATTTGAAATAAGAATTTAACACAAAAGTTTAATAACGAACATATAATTTCATTGATAGAAACTAGATTTGCATAAACCGGAGTTTAAAACAACAAACATACCAAACAATCGTCACATACTAACATAAGAAACCAAAATATCACAAACTAACAAACTAGTGCAAACATGCACATAAACCTATGCCAACACATATCAAAACAACTAACTTAGGATCTAAAAACTACTAATCCTAACTATGCTTCAGGTGGTGGTGGTGCACTCGACGGAAAATGGGAAGAGAGGAATTGAATACGATCATAGAGATGATTGATTTGGCCAGACATTTGATCCACATGCCCATACAGATGATCATGATGTAAGTCAATGTCGCACACTCCACAGGATTAGTAGAGAGGCGGAATTTACAAAAAAATAATTTTAAGCAGGCAACATCGACTAATCTCCTAAGAACCACCTGTTCCCCTCCGAACGGCGGCCGGGACGTCGGGACGTCCGAAATGCCTGGGGTTCGGGGCAGATGCTAATTGGTGCTATCTGTCCACCCTTCCGAAGATGCCAAGTTGATTTATGGCACCATGTGTCGAAGGTTTAGACAGATGCGTCCGATGTAGCAGACTTCGTCAGATTCCCCCTCATTTGAGGGGTTTTTGATTGTGGGGACGCTCTTCCCTGCAGGCGCAAGCCCCTGCAGTTAATTACGCTACCGCGTTGCGGTAACAACTTTCTCCTTCTCCAGATGGTCACTTCGTGTCGTGGGTGTTTGTTTTATTGCCCGTGGATTGTTTACGGAGACTGAGTTATGTCGTCACCCGTAGGGCGTGGACTAGTCCAAATCCGCATTATCTTAAATTTGGGTTTGGGGGTTTGGTTTAAGGACACGTTAGCCATATTTGAGGCTAAGATCAACTTAAACGGGATCGTTTAGATCCGACAAAAGAGCATTTGGGCTCTATTGTTCCAGTTTAGGGACGTAGTGGTCCACCGTATGTATGGCCGTCGGGACCCATCACCTCTCTGACGACGTTGAAAGATTACAACGACGGATGTCAGAGGAGTTCAGGGATGTACCCTCAAGCCGGGGTTAATTTAGGGGATTCGTAGTCCAATCTGTTTGAAGGTTTAAGGACGCGTTAGCCATTTTGGAGGCTAAGATCAACTTAAACGGGACCGTTTAGATCCGACAAAAGAGCATTTGGGCTCTATTGTTCTAGTTTAGGGACGTTGCGGTCCGTGGGTAGTTTAAGGACATTGCGGTCCGTGGGTAGTTTAAAGACATCTCGGTCAATGGGTAGTTTAAGGACATTGCGGTCTATTGTTAGTTTTAAGACATCTCGGTCAAGGTTAAGGACGTCATAGTCCATGGGTTTAAGGACTCCACAGTCCGGTATGTGCTCTGGATGCTTCACACGGGTTCACTGCCGTGCTAGGCGAGGACCAGGCTCCGCTCTGGATGCTTCACACGGGTTCACTGCCGTGCTCTGCGAGGACCAGGATCCGCTCTGGACGTTTCCCGCGGGGTCAAAGAGTGACGTTATCCACGTTCCACGTAACCAGGAGTTTTGTATCATGCATGGGTTTAAGGACCCCACAGTCCATGTCATGAATGGTCTTCGGGACCCGTCACCTCTTTGAAGACATTGAGGGATTACAATGCCAAGTATCAAAGGAGTGAAGAGATGTACCCTAGAACCGAGGTGGATTAAATAGTCCCTGGCCCAATTTGGGGGTCAAGACTGATCAATTATGTTATGAGCTCATTAGCCCAGTTAATCACAAATTGAGGACTTATGGCCAGCTTGGGCTAAGTCCAGCCAGGTCTGGAATATTGACTCTTGCTGGTCCATTGAAGGAGAGGCTTTGCCTCAATCCATTTAGCCAATTGGGCCAAAGCCTAGTGTTAAACACTACAGAGCAATCAGTGTTGAACACTGGGCATGCGGTTAACAAGTTAGTGTCTGACACTAAGAAATAATTGGTGTTAAACACCAGCAATAAGGCTTCTCAAATTAGTGTTAGACACTAAAACGGATCAGTGTTGAACACTGCAAATGAAGATCTCAGATTAGTATTTAAACACTAAGGTAATCAGTGTTAAATACTGCAGATAAAGCTTTTTAATTAGTGTTGAACACTAAGGCCCAACAATGTTTTAACACTGATTTCGAGAGTTTCAATTTAGTGTTAAACACTAAGACAAGAGGGGTCACGTGGCAGCACGTGAGAGCGCCCTTCATTCATTTGTTCTGCTGAAATTACTGTGTCTTTGATAGTATCACGTGTCAGCACGTGATGGGCCTTCAAATGCCTATGTGTTAAGGCTTCTGCTGAAAGTCACGTGGGTCACGTGGGGTGCTGCCTCAAAGGGGTTTTCTGTAGGGCTTTTGGGGGGGGGGGTCACGTGGTGACACGTGACCCTGCCTTAATGTGGTTTTTTCAGAGGGTTTGTTACTCCCCTTTTTTTTTTAGGAATTAAATTCCAGAGACTTTTAATTTCAGAGGAATTAAATCCTTCTTTCCTTTTGAAGACTTGTATTCTGGAATAGAGTTTAACTCTGAATCTTCTGTGGGAATTAAATTCCTCGTTTATGTGAAGGGCTGAATAGGGTTAAACCCTAATAAAAGTTTTTTAAGGAATTGAATCCCCATTCCCTGTTAAATGATGATTAAGGGAATTAAATTCCCGTTGTTTCAACAGAACTAAGTTCTTTAATTAGGGTTAAACCCTGTCCTTTTTTGTTCTGAAGGAATTAAATTCCCATGATATAGGGTCTAGCCCTACTTTTATTTTGGAGGAATTAAATTCCTATAGTTCTGTGAGAATTAAATTCTCATGCTTGCATTCCTTCTCTATGTTTTGGATCTGCATGGCAGGATCTCGACCCATTGAGAATTAAATTCTCAATCTTAAGGGGAGATGTGCACTTTGCAGATCCTCTATCAAAGAGAGAAGAAATATGCTCTTCTGCTTTTATATTATCAGAGTTAAACTCTGTTGAGAATTAAATTCTGCTTCTTTCCAAGAGGCCTTCCCCTTTCTTACCTAGGGTTTTTTGCAGAAGATCTGAGTCTTTTCGAAGTATCAAAGCTCTTCTCCTTTTCTCTTTTTCTTCTCTGCGCATGTCTATCCTTTTTTTTTGTCTCTTGGCTCCTATTTATAGGAGAGGCAGCCGCATCAATCAGTTTTTTGACGAATCTTCATTGGGAGATTTGATTTGCATCCATCATTCATTTTGGGCCTTTGGATTATTAGGTGAATTTTATTCACCATTGGATCTTAAATCCAGAGATTTTCCTTTGATATTCTGGTTAGATTTAGGGGGGAAATCTTTCCCAAAGCCGAGATTTTCCATAGATAGATGATCTTTAATCGTCTCTGAATCTTTAATTTGATTGGTCCCAGATAATTACTTTCCTTTGGAAAGATTCGAATTTCCTTCAGAATTTAATTCTGTCGTCAACATGGGCTTTGAAAGCCGGTCACGTGTGACCACGTGATCCATGGTCACGTGTGAGCACGTGACCCCTTTTGGAACGAGCCTTCTGCGCTGTGTCTTCTGATTGCGGCTTAAACATCACGTGCTACCACGTGACCCCTGGTCACGTGTGAGCACGTGACCCTTTGCTTGAACTCTTTTTCCTTGGTTGTTCTGGAGACGCGCTTGCTGCCTTGAACGTCACGTGCCGACACGTGACCCCGGTCACGTGGGAGCACGTGACTCTTTCTGAACCCCTTTTTCTTGACTCGATCAGAGAACTCGCGTGTTGGACGCTTGCATTTAAATGTCACGTGTCACCACGTGACCCTGGTCACGTGGGAGCACGTGACTCTTTCTGAAGCCCACTTTCTTCACTTGATCAGAGAACTTGCGTGTTGGACGCTTGCATTTAAATGTCACGTGTCACCACGTGACCCTGGTCACGTGGGAGCACGTGACTCTTTCTGAAGCCCACTTTCTTCAGCGTAATCAGTAGGCTGAATTCGACTTGATGATGCTTTTAAGGTGTCACGTGCCAACACGTGACCGCCAGTCACGTGTAAGCACGTGACTCTCCTCTGAAGCTTTTCCCAGAAGCTTTCCTGATTTTAAATCAGGAAACAAATGCCCCCACAGCGTTGTTCTCACGTGTCTGCACGTGAGTGCAACGCTGTCACCTCTTATGACCGTTGGATTCCTCTAGGGATCTGGGGAGACGAAACGTTTTCATTGTCTTCTATAAATAGCTGCCTCTTCATAGAAGCCTTCACTTTGTTCATCTTCTTCTCCTGAGAACTTCTTCTTTGAGAATTTAATTCTCGTTTTTCAGAGCTTAGTTCTCTGTCTTGAAACAGCCTGCAGAGTTTAACTCTGTTCGAAAAGGATCTTTTTCCCTCAGGTAATGTTCTTGGACACCGATGGACCTTCACTTTTCTCTGGATTTTAAATCCAAAGCAAGGGTTTTTACCCTTTTTCTTCATATTTTTCCATGAAAACATAAAACTGTTTAATCTTCAAACTGTAGATCCTTTTAGGGTTTAGATGATCTTCGGGGAGATGATGACAACGTTTCAACTCCCTGGACTTTAATTCCACCAAAATGTTTTTTGGGAATTTAATTCCCTTTTCTTAATAAGGAATCGAATTCCAACGAAGAACTCGATTTCTTCACACAGAGAATCTTTGGGGTCTCTTGGCCCAAGGCTGTTCTTCTGCAGTTAGTGAAACGGTGGCTTTGTAATGGATCTCTTGACTTCTATCGTAGGTACCATGGATGCCCATCTGTATAGACTTGACGAGATCATCTCCTATGGGAACATTCGTGCGCTGGGCCGCAGTCAGAATCAAGAGTTCACCGATGCTCAGTGTGCCGAGATCATGAGCCGTTTCGACGAGTACAACCATAGGCTCCTCCCCCGTCGCTCTTCTCTTCTGAGGCTAATCGTGCTGGCGATCCGGGAGGCACTTCCTCTCTTTTGCGCCGGCATACCGCTCGGGGACTTGGACATTGCCGAGGATAAGGTGCATTCGGTGTACCTTATGGGCTTGATCTCAAAGAGAAGGCGGGATGATCTCATTGATCTCCTTCATCAGATTTTTCAGCAATCAGCCATACTGGGCGCCTACCGGAGGGAAGAGGACATCCGCGGGGACCCCGATGCCTGTGACCGTGAGAGAAAGCATACTCGGGAGGTTCGAAATGCTTGGAAGATCTTGGATAAAGTTAATTTCAATTTTCTCAATCCATGCCCCGTGTCAGAGGCCTTACCATTGTAAAAGTTTTTTTTTTTTTTTTTTTTTTTTTTTTTTTTTTCTTTTATTTTGTATCGCCTTCTTGAAGTCTGGATGATAAGCTTTATTATGTCTCTGTGTGTTTGCATGCTTTTCCTCTGAAATCTTATTATTCTGTTACTATTATCGTTTGTGCTTTAATATGCAGGGTACTACTCCATATTCTTTCTTTTGAATGCACATTAGGTTTGGGCCTCACGTGTTCTACACGTGAGATCATCTGATGGGACTGTTCACAAAACTTTCCATGCCGCATTTTTAGCGCGCATTATCAGATGCATAAAAGGAGCCTTGGAAATAGTTATTTCTCCTTGATTTTCGATGCCTTTCCCCTTTTTTTTTTGGCCTTGGAAACATCTTTCGCATGCAAGATTTTCCGCGCATAGCACTTAATGCACTTCTTTATATTCTTGCGGTCATAGCCCATTTTCTCTTCACAGAGAAATTCATTCCCATATTGACGTGATTTAATTTAAGGAGTATCTGAACGCTATGGCCTGTAACCGCCCACACGCTCGTCGACAGCCATGGGAAGTGCCTATCGAGGAGATGATCCCTCGCTTTGCCGCTCGGTTGGTGGATCCCCTCCTTACCGACAACGAATGCGACTCAGCCATACATGAACTCTCGATCCGTAGGGGGTCTCCTCTCCCGATGGGTTCTCTCTGGCTCCGAATGATCCTCACGGCCGTGCTTGCCGACATCCCCCCTCACCCAGCAGAGATGACCCTGGCGATGCTTGACGCGGCGGAAGAGAAGCTCGAGGGCTTTCATGAAGCGTGCCTGATCACTCAGGCTTTGAAGGATTGCTCAATCCATCTGCTGGGCCAGATCAAGGCCCGTCGAGCTATTATGTCCGCTTTCGCGGACGAACACGGCGCCAATCGATGGGGAGCGACTCCTCGTGAGAACCGTCGCTTCGATGTGCTGGAGGAAGCAGAGAGAGAGATGGAGAATTTTGTCCTTTGCTTCACTAACCCTTGTGCCATTGATCCTGTGTTTGGCGATCTTTTCCGTTAGAGTAGGACATTCCCCTTTTTTTTATAACTTGGTCTCCCTTTTTTGCATGCTTTATTTTGAACTTCTATGTAGGCTTGGTACTCGTATGTATGTTTCCGCTTGCATGAGTAAACTTTGTGTTCCTTTTTGTGAAAACTTTCTTCAATTACCAATACTGTTGTCATGTTGTGTGCGAATCAACGCCTTGAATTTTATCTCTCAGGTGATACGAACTTGTTTCAGACCGATTAGTGCTGGCAACGGAAAGCTCATTCATATGATGAGCCAATCTCGAATTGTATTTTGTATCCATTTTGGGTCATGAATAAAAAAAAAAAAAAAAAAAATACAATTTTCCTCTCAGTGACGTGTCCCCTTTTCATTGAATGCATTCTGCGGACAATCTATCTTAATCTTCTTGCAAGACGGCCGTGGCTTAGGATTCAGGGTTAGGATCTGTTTCCTAAGGCTTTCGCATCTTATGAGCCACGAGGGTCTCATAAGGAGTTTTTCTCCTTATAGGTCGAAAGGATCCCATAGGTGTGAGTTCTTCTTAAAGATCGTGAAGATCCTTAAGCGGGTTTTCCCATGAGAGTCGTAAGGATAGGAGAGTTTTTCTTCCTTACAGGTCGTGAGGGCCTGCAAGTGCCGGGTGTGATCACTTTTTTTTTTGTATTTCACGGGGTTAGGGATCTCTCCAGGTATCGTAGTTTAAAGACGTCACGGTCAAGGTTAAGGACCTCATAGTCCGTGGATTTAAGGACTCCACAGTCCGGTGTTAGTTTTAAGACATCACGGTCAAGGTTAAGGACCTCATAGTCCGTGGATTTAAGGACTCCACAGTCCGATGTTAGTTTTAAGACATCACGGTCAAGGTTAAGGACCTCATAGTCCGTGGATTTAGGGACTCCACAGTCCGATGTGCGGTTGCAGGGACCCGTCACCTCTCTGAAGACGTTGAAGAATTACAACGCCAGGTATCAAAGGAGTGAAGAGATGTACCCTTAAACCAAGGCAAAATCCGTAGGGAATCGGGGTGGTTGATCGTTAGTTTTAAGACATCACGGTCGAGGTTAAGGACGTCATAGTCCGTGGATTTTAAGGACTCCACAGTCCGGTATTTGCTCTGGATGCTTCACACGGGTTCACTGCCGTGCTTGGCGAGGACCAGGCTCCGCTCTGGACGTTTTCCACGGGGTCAAAGAGTGACGTTATCCGCGTTCCACGTAACCAGGAAGTTTGCACTAGATGCTTCACACGGGTTCACTGCCGTGTTAGGCGAGGACTAGGCTCCGCTCTGGATGCTTCACATGGGTTCACTGCCATGCTCTGCGAGGACCAGGATCCGCTCTGGACGTTTTCCACGGGGTCAGAGAGTGACGTTATCCGCGTTCCACGTAACCAGGAAGTTTGCACTAGATGCTTCACACGGGTTCATTGCCGCGTTAGGCGAGGACTAGGCTCCGCTCTGGATGCTTCGCATGGGTTCACTGCCATGCTCTGCGAGGACCAGGATCCGCTCTGGACGTTTTCCACGGGGTCAAAGAGTGACGTTATCCGCTTTCCACGTAACCAGGAAGTTTGCACTAGATGCTTCACACGGGTTCATTGCCGCGTTAGGCGAGGACTAGGCTCCGCTCTGGATGCTTCGCATGGGTTCACTGCCATGCTCTGCGAGGACCAGGATCCGCTCTGGACGTTTTCCACGGGGTCAAAGAGTGACGTTATCCGCTTTCCACGTAACCAGGAAGTTTGCACTAGATGCTTCACACGGGTTCATTGCCGCGTTAGGCGAGGACTAGGCTCCGCTCTGGATGCTTCGCATGGGTTCACTGCCATGCTCTGCGAGGACCAGGATCCGCTCTGGACGTTTTCCACGGGGTCAAAGAGTGACGTTATCCGCTTTCCACGTAACCAGGAAGTTTGCACTAGATGCTTCACACGGGTTCATTGCCGCGTTAGGCGAGGACTAGGCTCCGCTCTGGATGCTTCGCATGGGTTCACTGCCATGCTCTGCGAGGACCAGGATCCGCTCTGGACGTTTTCCACGGGGTCAAAGAGTGACGTTATCCGCTTTCCACGTAACCAGGAAGTTTGCACTAGATGCTTCACACGGGTTCATTGCCGCGTTAGGCGAGGACTAGGCTCCGCTCTGGATGCTTCGCATGGGTTCACTGCCATGCTCTGCGAGGACCAGGATCCGCTCTGGACGTTTTCCACGGGGTCAAAGAGTGACGTTATCCGCTTTCCACGTAACCAGGAAGTTTGCACTAGATGCTTCACACGGGTTCATTGCCGCGTTAGGCGAGGACTAGGCTCCGCTCTGGATGCTTCGCATGGGTTCACTGCCATGCTCTGCGAGGACCAGGATCCGCTCTGGACGTTTTCCACGGGGTCAAAGAGTGACGTTATCCGCTTTCCACGTAACCAGGAAGTTTGCACTAGATGCTTCACACGGGTTCATTGCCGCGTTAGGCGAGGACTAGGCTCCGCTCTGGATGCTTCGCATGGGTTCACTGCCATGCTCTGCGAGGACCAGGATCCGCTCTGGACGTTTTCCACGGGGTCAAAGAGTGACGTTATCCGCTTTCCACGTAACCAGGAAGTTTGTTGATTGTATCCGCATTTCACGGAATGGAGGTTTGACTCCTGGTGACATGTATATCACCGAGTCATGGAACTGGGGGTTGCCGCTATTCCGTTTTGCTTGATATTGTGTCTGTCGTTACAAGACGAGTGTTTGGATGATCTCTAGGTCGCTTGCGGCCCGTCGAGACCTGGCTTCTTCTTTTGATGAAACCTGGGGGAGAAGCATGATCCCTTCTTTGTTTACGCCCTTGGATTGTGTACAGGGTGCGACGGAATATCACCTGTAGGGCATAAATTTTATTTTTATTTTATTTCTTTTTCCGCGATGCTCTATCATTTCAGCTTTTATATCGCGAAAATCGCGATTGCCCAATCTTTTCGGCTATTTTTCGCGGTGCCCAATCATTTCGGCTGTTTATTTATTTTCTGCTCGCTGCTTTTTGTTGCGAGTTGCCCCATCATTTCGGCTATTTTTTTATGCCTTCATTTTTACTTGCTGCTTTTTATTGCAAGTTGCCCCATCATTTCGGCTATTTTGCAGGCATGTGTGGCTTGCTAGCTTTTCGCTGCAAGCTTGGATTTTAGGCACCGATCTCGGCATCAGCATCGCTACTACTGGAATGTTGCCAGGAGCGAATCATCATTTGCCTTTGTCGATAATGAACAAAGGTTGCTCAGCAAACAGGGTTAAGGGTCCTGTTAACCAAGGCTTTTGACTTCATGAGCCGTAAGGGTCTCACAAAGGTATTTCTCCCTACAAGTCGTGAGGATCTCACAGGTGTATTTTCTCCTTAGGGATCGTGAGGATTCCTAAGTGTGTGCTCCTCTGTAAGTCGTAAGGATCCTACAAGAGGACTTTCCCATTATGGGTCGAGAGGACCTATAAGGGTTGGACTTTGTTGGGGAAATGTTAATTCGCGCCCGTGGATTGTATACAAGGGTCAGTCTGGAGCCGCTTGTAGGGCATTATCGGAGGTTGTGGAGGATTTGCTTAAGAACAGGTTCAGGTTTCTGTAACTTAAGACTTTCAAATCTCATGAGCCGTGAGGGTCCCATAAGAGAATTCTCCTTACGAGTCGTGAGGATCTCGTAAGTGTGTTTTCTCCTTAGGAATCGTGAGGATCCCTAAGTGTGCAGCTCCTTTGTGAGTCGTAAGGATCTCACGCAGGTGGTTTCTCCTTACAAAGTCGAGAGGACCCTATAAGTGTCTTTTAACGAGGTTGCGCCCTTTCGGGTTTTCACAAACACTCGCCGGCAGTCCTGCTGTTTTTACTCACGGAGCCCTTTCAGGTTTTCATCCGTGCCCATTTTGCTTTATGGACGTACCGTTTTTTTTTTTTTTTTTTTTTTTTTTTTTTTGTTTTTGTCAGCCCAAGGATGCTGCGGTAGTAGTTTAGGGACGTTTCGGTCCGTCGTTAGTTTATGGACGTTTCGGTCCGTCGTTAGTTTTAAGGACATTTCGGTCCATTGTTAGTTTAAGGACGTTTCGGTCCGGCATTAGTTTAGGGACATTTCGGTCCGTAGATAGTTTAAGGACGTTTCGGTCCTAGATAGTTTAAGGACGTTTCGGTCCGGCATTAGTTTAGGGACGTTTCGGTCCGTAGATAGTTTAAGGACGTTTCGGTCCTGCATTAGTTTAGGGACGTTTCGGTCCGTAGATAGTTTAAGGACGTTTCGGTCCTGCATTAGTTTAGGGACGTTTCGGTCCGTAGATAGTTTAAGGACGTTTCGGTCCTGCATTATAGGAAGGCCGGCTGCTGCTTGTAAAGTCCGAGCCTGGGAAGATAGCGAGCGGACATAGTCGTCGTCATCTATCATTGACCTAGGCTGCAGCTTATTAAGCATAGTATTTCTTTAAGAAGCGACCGTTTATTGGCCTGAAAGGTCTTTCACCGTGCATGTCCACGAGTAGATAGGCTCCACCCTGGTAGACCTTGTCTATGATGTACGGGCCTTCATAGTTTGGCTCGAATTTTCCACGCTTGGCGCGATTGGGGATCATAGGTCTTTTGACCACTAGTACGAGTTCGCCTTGGCGGAATGTCCTCGGCCTGGTCAATCTTTCGTACGAGCGCGTCATCTTTGCTTTGTAGGCTTCTAGATGTTGTTGCGCTATGAGCCGGGTTTCGTCGAGGGCATCGAGCTCCTCAAGCCGAAGGTGAGCATTGTCTTCGTTCGTCAGCTCGTGGTGGATTGCTACTCGTAGAGAGGGTAACTCTATCTCGAGGGGGAGAACTGCTTCCGTCCCAAATACCAACGCGTACGGCGTTGTGTTCGTGGCCGTCTTGAATGTAGTTCGATAAGCCCAGAGGGCTTCTTGCAGCCTTTCGTGCCAGTCTCTCTTATTCCTGGAGACGGTCTTTTTCATGATCTTCGTCAAGGTCTTATTGAAAGCCTCGGCCAGACCGTTAGCTCGTGGGTTGTAAACTGAAGAATATCTCCAGTCTATATTGTGCTGCTGTGCGAAGCGGCTAATCTTATGGCTTCGGTAGGCCGGCCCATTATCGGAGATAATCCGTCGCGGGGTTCCGAACCGATAGATGACGTGCGTTTTGAAGAAATGGAGAATGTTCTCCGTCTTCACTTCCCTTAGTGGTACCGCTTCTGCCCATTTGGAGAAGTAGTCAGTTGTCGCTAGGATAAAACGATGTCCCCGGGCTGAAGCCGGCTCTATGGGGCCAACTATGTCAGTCCCCCACATCTCGAATGGCCAGCTGGCCACCGTTGGGTGTAGTGGATTCGGATGTTGGTGGATGAAGTCTCCATGGATCTGGCATGAGTGGCATTGCTTCGCATAATCGAGGCAGTCCTGGATCATCGTGGGCCAGTAGTAACCCATCCGTTTAATTTTTAACTTCATCTTTGGGCCTGCTTGGTGAGAACCGCAAAGTCCGTCGTGAACTTCTTGAACGACTCGTTCCGCTTCGTCGGGTCCCAAGCATCTCAGCCATAGAAAATCAAACGATCTCTTGTACAGGGTATCGTTGACGAAAGCGAAGGATAGAGCTCGTTTCATAAGCTGATGCCTTGAGGACGCTTCTTCGGGCATTCGGTGGGACTTAAAGTAGTCTATGAAGACTTCCCTCCAGTCTTCGGCCTTCTCATGGTCTTTTATTTGTAGGGTCATCTGCTCAGTCGCTCCCTTTTCTTTGCATGATTCCGGAGATATTTCTGCCGGGGTGAGCACTCGACGGCTCTGTATCACGATTCTGACGTCATCGAGGTTCTCGTCAGCCAGTTCTTTAGCGAGTTTGGCCAACGCGTCTGCTTTGCTGTTTTCCGCGCGCGGTATGTTCTCCAAAGTATAGGAGGGAATTTGGGCCAACAGTTGTTGCACCTTTTCGCCGTATCTCACCAACTCTGGTTTGCACGTTTGGTAGTCACCATTAACTTGGCTAACGACCAGCTGAGAATCCCCATATATAAGGAGGTCTTCAATTCCCATGTCAATGGCAAGCTCGAGACCCGCTATCAGGGCTTCGTATTCAGCTTCATTGTTTGTCCTCGGCTCTGTTAAGGAGAAGGCGAAGCGCATTATTCCTCCTTGTGGAGTCGCAAAGATGAGGCCTATCCCTGATTTGATCATTGGGATACCTTGCTTTTGTTTCTTTACGGAGGACGCTCCATCGAAATAGAGTTCCCATCGGGTGCTTTCACCGCTAATCGCATCAAATGCATGCTCGTCCGGCAAGTCACAATTCAAAGGAGAATCGGCCGGTATCGGGTGCTCAGCGAGGAAATCGGCAATGGCCTGGCCTTTCACCGCCTTGAGAGGTTGATATGTTATCGAGAACTCCATCAAGAGCAGGGCCCATTTAGCGAGTCGTCCCGTCAATATGGCTTTTGACATCAAGTATTTAAGAGGATCCACTTTCGAGATGAGGCAGACTTCGTGTGCCAACGCATAGTGCCTGAGCTTTGTTATCGCGAAGATTAACGCCAAGCAATGTTTTTCAATGGGAGAGTAATTGCTTTCTGCCCCCAATAGAACTCGACTTAAGTAGTAGAGTGCTCTCTCTTTCCCCTGATCGTTCTCTTGCGCCCATAGTGCGCCCAAGGAACCTTCAAGGGCGGTCGTATAAAGAATGAGGGGTTTTCCCTTGACCGGCGCAGCTAATACCGGCGGGTTCTGCAGGTACTGCTTGATCTCGTCTAGTGCGCCTTGGCATTTTTTTATCCCAGACGAATGGGGTTCCCTTCTTCATCAGGTGACTGTAGGGGCGGCATTTGCCTGAAAGATTTGCGATAAATCGCCGGATGTATGCGAGCTTCCCTTGGAGAGACCGCAATTGTTTGAGGGTTCCTGGCGGGGGCATTTCCATGATCGCTTTAATCTTTGACGGATCTATCTCAATACCTCGGTGTCGGATGACGAATCCCAGGAATTTTCCCGAGGAGACTCCAAACGCGCATTTGAGGGGATTCATCTTCAAATTATATTGCCGAAGGCGTTGAAATACAGTCTCTAGGTGCTTTAAGTGATCTTCATATGACATGCTCTTTACTACGAGGTCGTCGATATAGCACTCGACGATGTCATGTATGAGGTCATCGAAGATCTTTGTCATGGCCCTTTGGTAGGTGGCGCCGGCGTTCTTTAGACCGAAGGGCATAACCCTGTAGCAAAATACACCCAAAGGGGTCCGGAAAGCGGTGTGCTTCTGGTCTTCGGGATGCATTTTTATCTGATTGTATCCTGAGGAACCGTCCATAAAGGAGAAGATCTCGTGAGTGGTCGTGTTATCTATCATTAGCTCGGTTACCGGCACTGGGAAATCATCTTTTGGACAGGCCTTGTTGAGATCCCTGAAATCCACGCATATACGTACCGTCCCATTCTTCTTCATCACCGGGACGATATTGGCGATCCAATCGGGATATTGGACTTCTTGAATAAATCCAGAATCGATCAGTTTCTTGACTTCGGCGTTGATGCTCATCTCAAGCTCGAGTCGCATCCTTCTTGGTGCCTGCTTGACTGGCCTGATGTCTGGGGATATTGCTAGTCTGTGCACCGCGACCTCCGGATCTAATCCTGGCATCTCAGAGTAGTTCCACGCGAAGCAGTCTTTATGCCGTAGAAGCACGTTCTTTAACGCGGCCACCCTTTCTTCAGAGAGTAGCTCACTGACAAAGGTTGGTCGCGGGTCCTCTGCCGATCCCAACTCAATCTTTCTGAGGTTATCTGCGGTAGTATGTATACCGTCTTCCAGTTCTTTTGGAGCGGGCGGGAATTCCGAGATTACCTCATCATCGCTGTTCTCGAAGCACCGGGGAAGGTCATCCATGTTCTCGGGCTCTTCTTTTAATATCGTAATCGTATAACAGGTACGAATCCGCTCCCAGGACCGAGGCGGATCCGGTTCTGCTCTCGTAGCTTTAGGCTCGTGCCTTTGCGGCGGCGTTACTTTCCAACCATCGGATAAAGCGAATCTACCCTGTCGGTATTGGTCCTCGACCCAATTCTTGAAGGTGAAGCAATCTTCGGTCGGATGTCCTATGGCTCGGTGATAAGAGCAATAACCCGGATGAGAGACCTTGCCAGCTTGCTCAGGATGCCTAGACTCTGGAAGCGTGATCATCTGATGTTTTAGGGCGAGCTTGAGTAACCGTTCCGTCTTGTTTCGGGGGAAGGAGTATGCTCGACTCATCTTTTCCGTTAGGGACGAATCCGAGCCGTGCAATACCCGTGACCCTCTTATCCTGCGTCGTTGTTGTCGGCTTCTTCTCTCGCTTCTTAATTTATTCCCGTCCCTGCATCGGGCTTTTCGTATGACGGGTTGATGATGGTGAACATCTTTATCTTTTGCAGCCTGTGCAGCCTGTTGGAATAGACGTTGCATCCTGGCCTTCTCATAGAGGGCCATTTCGTGGTTGTGATCTTCCCGAATTTTCCGATCCGCTTTCGTGATAGGCTTGCCCATTCGCTCTTTACGCGACGGGTTTGGCGCTTCGATCGCGGGGTTTCGCTTTGATGAGGGGTTGGTCTCTCCTGACAGGGCGCCTTCTTCTTCATCAAAGGTATATATGGCGTAGCTGCCGTGGGCTCGCTCCCGTTTTCCGGTTCTCGCGTACCCAAGCCCAAGTGTTTCTATTTTTCCGTTGGGCAATTTGCGTTGGGTTCCAGGGACATCCCAAATCCTGTTGTAGAACCGAGCCTGCCGCACAGTCTGTTTTAAGGGTACTCCCTGGCGCTTCAATAGCTTCTTTAATCCATTTGTATAGTATCTAGGTAGACGGATGGGTTGGAGCCTGTCAAGTGTAACGTCCACGCCGTGCCAGATCTCTTTCTCCACCTTCGACTCTGAGGATTGGTAAAATAGGATCACCTTCTCACCCCTTCGCCTGGGAGGGACGTAAAATGTTTGCAGGTCCTGTACGCTGTGGGTTCGAAGCGCGTCGAGATCCTTATAGTGTTCTTGCGGTACCATGATGATTTGCAGACTATGGTCATCGCAAAGGGGTGCCTGTATTGACAGCCGACTGGAGAACACGGCGTTAACCTCGTCCTCCGAATCACTCCCGAAGACCGGTATGGGAGTGGGTGCCCCCAGGTTGTTGCGTTGGGATGGCCCCATATACACCATCTCTTCCTCCTCTTCGGTATCGCTCCCGAAAACAGGGATGGTGGCGGCGATTTTGTTCTCCGGGTCGCGACACCTTTCTGTATCCTCGAAATCTGGCAAAAAGTATTTCGCATCTTCGTATTTGCGAACTTCGTTCACAGAAAACGGGTTTAACTCGCCTGTTACAGTGTACTCGAAACCATCCTTGAAGTATTTCATACACTGATGTTGTGTAGAAGGGATGATGTTGTACTCGTGTAGCCAAGGACGGCCGAGCAAGGCGTTGTAGCAGGTCTTGGCGTCAATGACATGGAATTTGATGTCTGTGACGAGAAGTCCGAAGCGTAACGTCAGTATTACAGATCCGAGGGTCCGTGACGATTGAGAGTCAAAACCGGAGATAGTAATTTTGTCACGAGCGAGGTGTTGCACACTCATGCAGATTTCCTTCAACACCCGAACATTAAGGAGATTGACGGAGGATCCATTATCCACTAGGATTTTGCCTATCTTGATGTCGTGGCAGTATCCGGAGACATATAGGGGGCGGTTGTGGTCGCACGTCCCTAAAAGGAGGTCTTCATCACCGAAAGTGACATCGGCTGTATGCACTTCCTCCAGTTCATCCTTCATCTTTTCAGTGGCGAGAAAGGCCTGGAATTGTTCAGGCTCTTGCAACGCTTTAATGAGTGAGTCTCGCGCTTCTTTTGATAATAGAAGGGCATCAAGAATGCTAAGCTGAGAGGGTAGCTTCCTTAAGTGCGCGAGGATGTTATAGTCCACCTTACCCTTTTTGGGAGGGTCTTTATTAGTTAGCTCTTTTGTGACCTGGTCATCTAAAGTGATATCTTCAATGACCTTTTCCTTTCCCTTATCTTTTCGGCCGACGGGCCCGAGATTCTTCTCCGGGAGCGTGCGGTTGCGCAGCTGGATGTTCTCGCAGGCCTCTGATTCCTCCTTTTTTCCTAGAACGGATTCTGTGAAGAGAGGGCCCAGAGCCATTTCTTCATCAGAGTCGCTTCCGAAGGTGAGAATTTGTGACCCTCTGGCGTCAACCATGTAACAGTTGCCAGTAGTCTTGTTATGCCCTCCGACAGTACTTCTTCGCTCCCGACGGCTTTTGCGTTTCATGCGCTTAAACTGTTGCTGACGGATAACATATCCTCGCCACCATATTTTGAAGGCATCGCACTCATCCGTGGGGTGTGAGATCTTCCGGTGATATGCGCAATAGTCAGGGTGCCTCTCCGCCCCGTCGTGCGTATTTGCTTCCGAAGGTGGTAGCATCATTCCCATTGACATGGCTTTGGCGAACCTTTTCCTTGTCTTGAATATTTTCTTGTCCACTTCGGATGCCTTTTGTTCTGGCAGGGGTAACTCCACTCTTCCGTCCAGTTGCCCGCCTCTGGTTCCCGTTAGCGTCGCCATTTCGCGTTCTTGATCCGCTTTACTTTTTAGACAAATCTCATCTAGGAAGGCATTGATCATATCGATTGTCAGCCTCGCACGCTCTGGCTCAGGCTCCGTCTCCAACTTCCTGGTGCTAGGAGTTTTCTCATCGTCGGTAAACGAGTGGGAGATCACATTGCAACTTGCCGTATACTCTTCGGACTCATCCGACGAGCTCTCTTCGTCATCTCCATCTTGCAAGACGTGGCTAAGGAACTCTCGCAGTGTGACAGGAGTTCGCGCCTTTTGATTGTATTCTTCCAGCGCGTCGATTTGCTTCTGCAAGTTTGTTCGCTGATCTCCAAGCTTCGCGGGCTTCTTGGATTTCTTCTTCTTTTTCTTTGAAGATTTTGACGGTTGGGCGTGAGTATTTGGGCCCTCATTACGAGTCTTTGCAATGGTGCGGGGCTTCAACATCCCTTCGATAATTTGAGGTTCAAGAGGGTCCTTCCATTCGATCGCAGGGCATGCATGGAGGTCTCTCAGCATTCTTTTGGTCTTCGTTGATAACACGACCTCCCATGGAGCTTCTTCGATAAAGGAGCAGGTTGCCCCCGGTGTATCGGCCTTCTTAGGAGTATGTGGTTGTGGTGGGTTCACCTTCCACTTTTCGGACAGTACAAATTTCCCCTGAAGGTATTGATCTTCGATCCATCCTTTGAAGACAAAGCAATCTTCAATCGGATGACTTACCGTCTGATGATAAGGGCAGTAGTTGGAGTTATTCATCTCGGTGGGTTGTGGCGGTCGCCTTGGATTTGGTAGGTTTATAAGTCTGTTGCGTATTGCCAACTCGAATAACCGCTTCGTCTTGTCTTGTGGGAACGAGTAGGGACGCTTCATCTTCTCATTATAGTACCGGCGTCTTTCCTCCAGTTGATCCGTCGATTTCGGGGCGTTAGGTTGCTGTTGGGCATTCGCAACAAAGGTTGCCCTCCCTTTACCCTTGTCATTCCGAGGCTCCGACTTCGGTGTAGGTGGTCTATGACCCATCTGGTCCATCTGAGCTAACTTGTCGATCAGAGCCTGGAATGTGGTTGGCTTAAAGAACATCATAAACTGGGAGATAGTTGCGTGAGGGTCTAGAGTTCCCACGAACATGCCCACCGCAGGTGCTTCCTCGATGCGCTGCTCACATCTCGACCACAAGTTCCGCCAGCGTATAGCGTACTGGACCCAGGTTTCACTCGGTTTTACCCTGGCGTTAATAAGTGCAGTTATTGGAGTGCGTTCGCTGGCACTGCCAGAATCTGGTCCCACCGGGCGTGCCAGAATCTGTTCCCCTCCGAACGGCGGCCGGGACGTCGGGACGTCCGAAATGCCTGGGGTTCGGGGCAGATGCTAATTGGTGCTATCTGTCCACCCCTCCGAAGATGCCAAGTTGATTTATGGCACCATGTGTCGAAGGTTTAGACAGATGCGTCCGATGTAGCAGACTTCGTCAGATTCCCCCTCATTTGAGGGGTTTTTGATTGTGGGGACGCTCTTCCCTGCAGGCGCAAGCCCCTGCAGTTAATTACGCTACCGCGTTGCGGTAACAACTTTCTCCTTCTCCAGATGGTCACTTCGTGTCGTGGGTGTTTGTTTTATTGCCCGTGGATTGTTTACGGAGACTGAGTTATGTCGTCACCCGTAGGGCGTGGACTAGTCCAAATCCGCATTATCTTAAATTTGGGTTTGGGGGTTTGGTTTAAGGACACGTTAGCCATATTTGAGGCTAAGATCAACTTAAACGGGATCGTTTAGATCCGACAAAAGAGCATTTGGGCTCTATTGTTCCAGTTTAGGGACGTAGTGGTCCACCGTATGTATGGCCGTCGGGACCCATCACCTCTCTGACGACGTTGAAAGATTACAACGACGGATGTCAGAGGAGTTCAGGGATGTACCCTCAAGCCGGGGTTAATTTAGGGGATTCGTAGTCCAATCTGTTTGAAGGTTTAAGGACGCGTTAGCCATTTTGGAGGCTAAGATCAACTTAAACGGGACCGTTTAGATCCGACAAAAGAGCATTTGGGCTCTATTGTTCTAGTTTAGGGACGTTGCGGTCCGTGGGTAGTTTAAGGACATTGCGGTCCGTGGGTAGTTTAAAGACATCTCGGTCAATGGGTAGTTTAAGGACATTGCGGTCTATTGTTAGTTTTAAGACATCTCGGTCAAGGTTAAGGACGTCATAGTCCATGGGTTTAAGGACTCCACAGTCCGGTATGTGCTCTGGATGCTTCACACGGGTTCACTGCCGTGCTAGGCGAGGACCAGGCTCCGCTCTGGATGCTTCACACGGGTTCACTGCCGTGCTCTGCGAGGACCAGGATCCGCTCTGGACGTTTCCCGCGGGGTCAAAGAGTGACGTTATCCACGTTCCACGTAACCAGGAGTTTTGTATCATGCATGGGTTTAAGGACCCCACAGTCCATGTCATGAATGGTCTTCGGGACCCGTCACCTCTTTGAAGACATTGAGGGATTACAATGCCAAGTATCAAAGGAGTGAAGAGATGTACCCTAGAACCGAGGTGGATTAAATAGTCCCTGGCCCAATTTGGGGGTCAAGACTGATCAATTATGTTATGAGCTCATTAGCCCAGTTAATCACAAATTGAGGACTTATGGCCAGCTTGGGCTAAGTCCAGCCAGGTCTGGAATATTGACTCTTGCTGGTCCATTGAAGGAGAGGCTTTGCCTCAATCCATTTAGCCAATTGGGCCAAAGCCTAGTGTTAAACACTACAGAGCAATCAGTGTTGAACACTGGGCATGCGGTTAACAAGTTAGTGTCTGACACTAAGAAATAATTGGTGTTAAACACCAGCAATAAGGCTTCTCAAATTAGTGTTAGACACTAAAACGGATCAGTGTTGAACACTGCAAATGAAGATCTCAGATTAGTATTTAAACACTAAGGTAATCAGTGTTAAACACTGCAGATAAAGCTTTTTAATTAGTGTTGAACACTAAGGCCCAACAATGTTTTAACACTGATTTCGAGAGTTTCAATTTAGTGTTAAACACTAAGACAAGAGGGGTCACGTGGCAGCACGTGAGAGCGCCCTTCATTCATTTGTTCTGCTGAAATTACTGTGTCTTTGATAGTATCACGTGTCAGCACGTGATGGGCCTTCAAATGCCTATGTGTTAAGGCTTCTGCTGAAAGTCACGTGGGTCACGTGGGGTGCTGCCTCAAAGGGGTTTTCTGTAGGGCTCTTGGGGGGGGGGGGGTCACGTGGTGACACGTGACCCTGCCTTAATGTGGTTTTTTCAGAGGGTTTGTTACTCCCCTTTTTTTTTTAGGAATTAAATTCCAGAGACTTTTAATTTCAGAGGAATTAAATCCTTCTTTCCTTTTGAAGACTTGTATTCTGGAATAGAGTTTAACTCTGAATCTTCTGTGGGAATTAAATTCCTCGTTTATGTGAAGGGCTGAATAGGGTTAAACCCTAATAAAAGTTTTTTAAGGAATTGAATCCCCATTCCCTGTTAAATGATGATTAAGGGAATTAAATTCCCGTTGTTTCAACAGAACTAAGTTCTTTAATTAGGGTTAAACCCTGTCCTTTTTTGTTCTGAAGGAATTAAATTCCCATGATATAGGGTCTAGCCCTACTTTTATTTTGGAGGAATTAAATTCCTATAGTTCTGTGAGAATTAAATTCTCATGCTTGCATTCCTTCTCTATGTTTTGGATCTGCATGGCAGGATCTCGACCCATTGAGAATTAAATTCTCAATCTTAAGGGGAGATGTGCACTTTGCAGATCCTCTATCAAAGAGAGAAGAAATATGCTCTTCTGCTTTTATATTATCAGAGTTAAACTCTGTTGAGAATTAAATTCTGCTTCTTTCCAAGAGGCCTTCCCCTTTCTTACCTAGGGTTTTTTGCAGAAGATCTGAGTCTTTTCGAAGTATCAAAGCTCTTCTCCTTTTCTCTTTTTCTTCTCTGCGCATGTCTATCCTTTTTTTTTGTCTCTTGGCTCCTATTTATAGGAGAGGCAGCCGCATCAATCAGTTTTTTGACGAATCTTCATTGGGAGATTTGATTTGCATCCATCATTCATTTTGGGCCTTTGGATTATTAGGTGAATTTTATTCACCATTGGATCTTAAATCCAGAGATTTTCCTTTGATATTCTGGTTAGATTTAGGGGGGAAATCTTTCCCAAAGCCGAGATTTTCCATAGATAGATGATCTTTAATCGTCTCTGAATCTTTAATTTGATTGGTCCCAGATAATTACTTTCCTTTGGAAAGATTCGAATTTCCTTCAGAATTTAATTCTGTCGTCAACATGGGCTTTGAAAGCCGGTCACGTGTGACCACGTGATCCATGGTCACGTGTGAGCACGTGACCCCTTTTGGAACGAGCCTTCTGCGCTGTGTCTTCTGATTGCGGCTTAAACATCACGTGCTACCACGTGACCCCTGGTCACGTGTGAGCACGCGACCCTTTGCTTGAACTCTTTTTCCTTGGTTGTTCTGGAGACGCGCTTGCTGCCTTGAACGTCACGTGCCGACACGTGACCCCGGTCACGTGGGAGCACGTGACTCTTTCTGAACCCCTTTTTCTTGACTCGATCAGAGAACTCGCGTGTTGGACGCTTGCATTTAAATGTCACGTGTCACCACGTGACCCTGGTCACGTGGGAGCACGTGACTCTTTCTGAAGCCCACTTTCTTCACTTGATCAGAGAACTTGCGTGTTGGACGCTTGCATTTAAATGTCACGTGTCACCACGTGACCCTGGTCACGTGGGAGCACGTGACTCTTTCTGAAGCCCACTTTCTTCAGCGTAATCAGTAGGCTGAATTCGACTTGATGATGCTTTTAAGGTGTCACGTGCCAACACGTGACCGCCAGTCACGTGTAAGCACGTGACTCTCCTCTGAAGCTTTTCCCAGAAGCTTTCCTGATTTTAAATCAGGAAACACCACCATAAGCCTTAACTAGCAAATCTAACATAGGTTCTAATCTACTACGGAAGTGATTTATACCTATGTGTTCAAGTCCTTCGGGTGTTCTTATCCTCTTCTTAAGATTCTCATCCGTTGGGATCGAGCTTGGTCGTCGGCCTTCTTGTGTCAAAGACGATCCACCCGAGAGTTTATAATTCAAGCCCCAACCTCAAAAGTGAGGTAACTAAAGCACCTAGTTTTCTAATCTAAGTGGTTTAGTGGATGTAGAGAATGATAAGATTGGTTTATCTCATAAACCCTAGGTTTCTCAACTCATGAGAATGTTAGGGTTTGAGGAAGAAGAAGGGCTCCAAGGAGGAAAGAGAATGGCAAGTCAAGAATGAAGTGAAGAATGGCTAAGTGTGAAACTATTAAGCATTACATTTTCAATAAAAATATTGCAACCATACTTCAATAGTTATCACAAATGAATTAATAAAACAAGAAGCCATGCTTCAAACCATGCTTTAATAACACCTCATCCCTCCACCTCATTATCTATTTAAACAAATAGATTTAACACAAATGAGGTGTCATCTTCTAGAATCACTTAAGTGAAAATATAAGAATGCCCTCTCCGTATATACATACCTGTATTCGTACTACGAATACCAAGAGATAAAAATAATCCAATAATATAATACTAGCTGATTATTAAATCAATACATGATTCAATAATGCGGCTTAATTCTAAGCCCGCTAGTATTATCCGTCCGAACAAAAATCCGTGTAGCTAGTACACGTATATGATCAGAACCCTGCCCGTAAAACCATACGGCCTTTATATCGTTTCGCTTGAACTAGGAAAATCCTCTGTGTAACACCCTAGTGCATTTATACGATATTTTATTTAGGGTATTTTCCAATCCCGCGACAGCTTCTTGTTTATTATTATTTTTGGGTGCGGATAGTGCATTTGGAAACTGTGGTTAGTATCTGACCCGACCCGCATGCTTGAAACCCATTATGGTTCAAGATTACGTCGTATATTTGCTAGTACAGAGAATCCATGCACATCTAGATTCGATACACACTTATATGATATATTTATCCACATATCTTTTAAATAATATAAATAATAGCCAGATAATATATTTTGATATCTAGCATGGCATGTTATCATACCCTATACCATATGTTTGCATCCATACATCGTGTTCATGTCTAGATTGATAAAATAGACTCGTTTGGATCGCTACGTGTATTTACGTAGATCCGTACTTGGGGGTATGCATTTTTATTAACCGGGCATTGCATTATAGTTTTAACTTATACGTATATTATCCATATTTTAAAACTAGATTTTTAGAAGAGACCCGGGTAATTTTTGAAGCAGTTTGATATTAGCAATCAAAACCTAATATATATATATATAATATTTTATAATCTAAACTGTTATATATACAGTTTATATATAATATATAATATATATTAACTAAATATTTCGTATTCTCTCTTTCTATCTCCTGTATCTCTCTTTCTCTCTTTCCTCTCTCTCTTCTATATATATATATATAAATTATATATTAAATAACCTAATATTATAACCATTATTACCCACAACTCTCTCTATTTCTTCTGTTTCTGCCGCGACGAGAAAATTAACCCAAACCTTAGCCCGCTCCCCCACCTCGCCGCTAACCTCCCCATGACCTCATCACCTCGCCGACCTCGACCTCGTCTCCTTGCCCTTATCCTCACTACCTCTACTTCCTCCTCTCTTCTCTCTATCCCTGAGAACCCACAGCCACCCAATGATGCTAACCCAAAAACCCATCACTGGAGACTTCACCACCTCCCCTTCGAATGGCGGCCAAGACGTGAGGACGTCTCGCCTGAGATTCGGGGCAGATGCTATTTGGTTTTATCCGTCTACCTCTCCGAAGATGCCAAGTTGATTTATGGCACCGTGTATTGGAGGTTTATACGGATGCGGCCGATGTAGCAGACTTCGTCAGATTCCCCCTCGCTTGAGGGGTTTTTGATTGTGGGGACGCTCTTCCCTGCAGGCGCAAGCCCCTGCAGTTAATTACGCTACCGCATCGCGGTAACAACTTTCTCCTTCTCCAGAATTTCACTCCGTGTCGCGTATGTTTGTTTTGTTTGTGGTTGCCCGTGGATTGTATACGGAGACTAAGCGATATCGTCGCCCGTAGGACGTGGATTAGTCCAAATCCGTATTTACTTAGATTTGGGTTTGGTGTTTTGGTTTAAGGATACGTTAGCCGTATTTAGGCTAAGATCAACTTAAACGGGATCGTTTTGGATCCGACAAAAGAGCGTTTGGGGACTCTATTGTTCCAGTTTAGGGACGTAGTGGTCCATTGTATGCATGGCCATCGGGACCCGTCACCTCTCTGACGTCGTTGAAGGATTACAACGATAGGTGTCAGAGGAGTTCGGAGATGTACCCTTGAACCAGAGTTGATTGGGGGTCTTATAATCCAATTTGAGACTAAATTCTGTTTGAATGTTTAAGGATACGTTAGCTATATTTGAATCTAAGATCAACTTAAACGGGATCGTTTAGATCCGACAAAAGAGCATTTGGGAGCTCTATTGTTCCAGTTTAGGGACGTAGTGGTCCATCGTTAGTTTAGGGACGTGGTGGTCCATCGCCAGTTTAAGGACGTTTCGGTCCAACATTAGTTTAAAGACGTTTCGGTCCAACATTCCCATTTTGGGGTAAATATTAGTTTAAAGGCGTTTCGGTCCACGAGTTTAAGGACCCCGCAGTCCATATTGATGTATGGTCGTCGGGACACGTCACCTCTCTGACATCGTTAAAGGACTACAACGATAAGTGTCAGAGGAGTTCGGAGATGTACCATCGAACCGGATATAAATTGATTTAGGGAGCAGCCGTGCTCAGTCAATTTAATTTGAGGACTTATGGCTATGACTGGGCTAAGTCCAGTTTCAAGATTCTTTTGTCCTTGCCTATTGGACCTGTGCTAGGCCCTTGCCCGTTTACTGTATTATTTTTCTTTATTTTGGTTGAGCTCTGCCCCTTTTTTTTAAAAATGCATAGAATTTTTGATTAGGCCTGTTAGGCCTTTTAATTGGGCTCTGTCCCTTTTCTTAATAATGCAGAGCATTAAATACTCTGACAGTGCCCCCACGTGGCTTGTCAGGCGTTTTGCGCCAATTAATGAGCGCAAGCGCTCGTGGAGGTGACACGTGTCACGCTCTGGTGAGCGCAAGCGCAACAGCACAGTGCACTGCGCTGTTGCACTGCTGACACATGGCGCTTCCTGGCGGCTTGCGCAATAGTGCAGTTTTGGCAAGTGCTGGGCACTGTTCTTATTCTTTTGGATCAATTTTAGATCAAAGAAAACAAGTTTTTTTTCTTGTTTTTTAAAGAACCAGTGGTTCATAAAAGAAGTGCAAAGCACTGTTTGTTTTCTTGATCTAATTTAGATCAAAGAAAACAAGTTCTTCTTGTTTTTCTTATCTCAGGGAACCAATGGTTCATAGAAAAGTGCACAGCACTTATTATTATTTATTTATATTCTTTTTTTTTTATTAGAGATCCTTGATCTTGTTCTCAGATCAATGATCTGTTCATAAGAGAATTTTCTCTTTTTCCTAAAGGTTTTTACCTTTTTTTGTTCTTGAGGAATTCTCTCCAATTCTTCAGAGCTCTCTCTGTTTGAAGTTTTTAATTTCTCAGTAAATGTTGATGCCTTTGAATTGAGGTCTAGGGTCCTTTTTATGGTGCCCATAAATTAGTTAAATTTGTTAAAGAGATCTTTCTCTGAGTGATTTGGGAAATTTTCCCCACCGTTGGATCTTTGATTCAAGGGCTTCTATTTTACAGAAGAAAATCTTCTTGTTTTAACAAGAACAGAAAGATCTTATTAGAATTTTAATTCTGTTTGGCGTAAACGCCCCAGCGCTTGACACGTGTCGCGCAGCGCTTGTGCAGTTGTGCTTGCGCAACTGCGCAGACATGTGTTGTGTAGCGCAACGCTTGCGCGGCTGTGCTTGCACAGCTGTGCTTGCGCAGCTGTGCTTGCGCAACCGCGCAGACACGCGTCGTGCAGCGCAGCGCTTGCGCGGCTGTGCTTGCGCAGCTGTGCTTGCGCAACCACGCAGACACGCGTCGCGCAGCGCAGCGCTTGCACGGCTGTGCTTGCGCAACCGCGCAAGCGCTGCGCGACGCGTTGCGCATGCACAGCGTCGTGCAACTATGCCTGCGCAACTGCGCAGACACGTGTCGCGCAGCGCAGCGCTTGCGCAACTGAAGCGTTGCTTTCTTTACTTTTATTTTTAAAGAGCCTTGCTCTGATTGGACGCACTGCCTTGGGCGCTGTGCTGACGCATCAACTTCTGACACGTGGCGCGTTGCGCGCAGCGCACGGGATTTGAAGCGTTGCTTCAAAATTTGAATTTTTGAAATTCAAACAGAGCCTTGCTCTGATTGGGGAAAACAAATGCCCCCCACCGTTGCGCTCACGTGGCGCGCACGTGAGTGCAGCGGTGGAAAGATCCTGGCCGTTGGATCAAAAGGGATAAGTTGAAGAGGCGCAGGCGCCTATAAATAGGACTCTTGGTCCTTAGAAAATTCTTTACAACTTTCAAGAATTTTGATTTTCAGAGCCTTGCTCTTGCTTAAGAACTTTCACAGCCTTGCTCTTGTTTCTTCCCAAGAACTTTAAAGTTCAGAATTTAGAATCGTTTTAGGTAAAAATCTTAAATTAATATAAATTAAATTAATAGAGCTTTGCTCTCAAGAACTTACAGATCTACAGAGATCTTGTTCATGAGTTTTAACCCATGAACAGAGCTTTGCTCATAGATCAAATGTAGATCTTTTCTGATCTAAAAATGGAGAACTCCTAAAAGTTTTCATGGATCTTTAAGATCCCAAATTTTTAATTTTTTAGGAGTTAAAGTTTCCTTTCTGATGGATTTTTCCATCATTATTATAGAGCTAGGCTCTTTTTTTTATAAAGAAATTTTATCCCTTTGAGACCAGAGTTTGACAAATGTCACTCTGTGACAGAGCTTTGCTCTAAAAGAGGAGATTTTCTCCTTGTCTCTAGGGACTTCCCATCAATGAGGATATTCTCTTGGGGATCTTTTCATTAATTGACAGTCTCATCTAATGATGGGGTTGTCTTATTAAATGATGTACTGTCATCCAGATTTTGTGGGTCCCCCTTTTGTCCCTTACCCACTGCATTCCAGTGTAGTGTAAAATTTTAAAATGCCAAGCGTTGGAATTACAACACTGACGACTAATTAAATTTTTTGTCCCCCCGCAGGAAACATGTCTGGTAATTTGTCTTTTCCGTTTGTTCGCTCGGAGGGAGGGTTTCCCCAGGCACTGGTGGACCGAGTGGTGCTCGCTCTCATTAAAGATCACGATCCCAAGTACAAAAACCTTCACTTGTAGGGTAGGTGGTACAATGAAATCATCCAGGGTCGCCGCAGTTTCAGTTCCGCCATGCCGTATGAGCCCATAGTTACGATCCCCTATGCGGACGAACCCCTGGTGAAGTATGCCGTCGAGGTTAAGAATTGGAATTCAGATGACCTCCTCCAGCCTGCAATTGGCGCTATTCCCGTGCAGCCGCCGCTGGCAATAGACATTCTAGGGAGGCGAATCTGTCAGGGTGAAGCACGCTCTTGGGGACAGGCTTACAACATTGGATTGGTCCCGCGATCGCCCGCCGGATATTTGCAGTGGGCTCGGTACATCTTATCGGCTAAAAGGACTCATTTGATGAAGATCGGTTTGTATTCGGCCATCTACGTCTCGCTCTTTGAGTATCCTTTTCCTCCGACGTGGTGGGTTAAGGCTTTTATCGAGCAATGAAACATCCCCACCCACACCTTCCTGATGACGGACCGGGAAGTCTCTATCTCCTTGGAGGAGTTTGCTGAAATCTCGGGTCTGCCGATGAGGGGAGAGCTTTACGAGGAGCTGCTTCCTCCTGATGAATATGTCTTTGCCACCAAGCCGCTGGTGTTCGACCTGACGCCGGAGAACGCTATTCAGCACCAGTATCCGGGCTTGGTGAAGGTGTTGGAGATCTATGAAGGACTCTATTTGGAATCGGGCGACCGGGGCGTCAGTTTCGCAGATTTTATTGCCCGCTTCATTCGACCGGATTTCCTGTCAGAGCGAAGCGAGAAGTTCGCCCAGCTCGATGACCCTTTTGGCTTCGGCTTGGACCGTCGGCCCATATCGGAGAATGATCAAAGCGATTTTTATCTCTCCGGCGCTGCCATCGTCCCTTTCTCAGAAATCGCCGTCCCGGGCATGGATGAGGAGGCCTTTTTTGTAGGGTTCCTGGACTTGTGGCTATGCAGCTTTGCGCTCCCTATGCACCCGCGCCATATGCGGCCATCTGTCTTCTACCCAGCACATCGGATGGTGGCTGGTTTGCAGTTATCGGTAGGAATCGCCGGGCTGGCTTACCTTTATAATGAACTTAGCGTAGCGGCGGACGCTAGTGAACCTGGGGTACAACCCGCTAACTTCCCGATGCACTACTTCACCTCCTGGATAGAAATGCACGTGCAAGGGGTGTTCGGCGCCCATAAGATTCCTCCGTTCTTTGAGAAATGCAGACTCCCGAGAGTTATGCAGTTGGTTGGTGCTTCAATTGTGGTTGCATCTCCGCGGGAGTCTAGAGGCTTGCTCCTCCATCCACATCTGGTCGGAGCGAAGGTTTCCTTCGTGGATAAGGTCATAACGATAGGCTCAGAGACCACCAAGTCGGTAGTGCCACTGCGTGATGATTTTAAGGATGAGGCTTCCATATTGAAGGCTCGGGAAATCCTCCACCTCTACTCCATTCGGCCGGGCTACTTAGTGTTTAGGCAGAATGAGACGGCACTCTTCATGAGGTATAACCCTCACCGGTTTGCTCAGCAATCGAGCTATCACCAGGGGATCCCGATGGAAGCCTTATTGGAAAAGCCCGTGGTCAGCCGAGAGGGGATAAAGAATGCAACACACCATTTCATGCGGCTTAACACGGGTTCCCATTTCTTCATCAGCGAATCAAGCTGTGTCCCCAAGGTACTCAGCACGTACGTGGCTTGGTATGCGCATGCAATGGGCCCAGTTATCCTGATGGAGAAGCTCCTGCTGGTTGACCGTAGGGGTGCGCCTCCTGGCGGTGATCGCAAGGCTCCCCTGAAGCCGAGGACCCCAGTCATTCCTCCATTGAAAGGTGTTGTAGTTGGACCTCCGCGTGTGTTGAGCCCTCCGCGCGGATTGCCGCTTCGTGATACTGTGGCTGTGCCACCAGCCCCCCGTGCTCCAGTGGTAAATGTGGTATCGCCGGAGTCCGGCGTAAGCCCGGGTATCGGGGCCCGCCCCCCAAGGTGTCTGCCAAACGCAAATCAATCCCGGGTGCATCCAGAGCTGGCGGGCAAAAGAAGAAGAAGTCACTCCTCTCCCTTGACGCAATCCTTGGTTTAGAGCCTGAGGCCCCTCTTACCGAAGGAATAAGCGAGTATGGCAGCAATGAGGGCTTCTCGATAGACCCTGCAGACACCGACCTTGGGGCTGCTATTGCAGCTTCTGAGCGGTCAGCGAGGCTCGAAGCGATGTTGAATAAACTCGCTGAGTCAGATAATCATTAGCTGCTTTCTTCATTGTTTTATCGCATTTTTTTTATTTTGACTAATACTTTCCCCCTTTTTCAACAGGTGTCACTACCGAAGAAGCTATTGCTGCCTCTTTAAAGACCTTCCAAGAGGAGGAGGAGAAGCGCGCTTTGGCGGGCGCTGTACGTCCCACACCTTTTTAAAAAAAAATTGTTATCTCTTCTGATGGTCAACCTAACCTTCTTCCTTTGTTTCTTTGCAGGGGGTATACCAGTTGATGTGGGGATCCTCCCCAAGCCTGTTACTGAAGTTCCGGTCTCGTCGGGGCTGCTGCAAGAGCCTCGACTTGACAAGTCGACGAGGGATGCCTTGAAGAATTTGGAGGCATCCCTGTACACGGACGAGGACGCTTCAATGAAAGATACTCTGGTGAGGTCCATCTCAACGGCCCGGGAGGAGAGGAAGCGGCTGAGGCGCGAGGCGAAGGCGCGCCGGGCTGCTTTGGCCACGGGAGCGGGCCTAAGCACCTTTCCTCGTGCCGATACCCCGTCAGAAGAGTCCCTGGTCGCCCTGTCTACAGCTCATAGACAGGCGATTCACGCCAATAGGGAGGCTAACGAGAAGTCCACCTCAGGTAATACTTCTTTCAGAATTTTGTTTGTAAAAATTGTAAACTCGCCGGTTCTCATGCATCTCATCTTGCAGGGCCAAGTCCGACCGAGGGGGAGGCAGAGACTGTCGAACCCAAGGACACAGAGGGGGAGGCACCGACCGAACTTGAGCCGACGGTGGGAAACGTCGATGGGGTTATGGAGCCTGAGTTAGGGGCCGAGGGATCCGCAGCCGAGAAGGTCTTTGATCCCGAGCCTGAAGGGGCGGCAGATGAAATGATCGTTATAACTGAGCCCAGGGTACTGGCGGATGAGGCGCTTGAGGCCGGCGACCTCGTGGTGACGGCGGATGAACCGACAGAGACCGCGGAGCCCGAAGAAGTAGCGGGTGAGATGGGAACGACTCTTAGGGAAGAGTCAGCCGCTTTCTCTTAAGAGTCCGGCAATGCTCCGATCATTGCCCTCCCCGCCTATGATCTTCCGCCGTCTCCTGTCCACGCAAGCACAACGACGGCCCCCGTCGAGTCCGGTGACGAGGCTACGGGAGGAGGACTCGTATCACTGGAGGAGTGAAACGCCTCCGTTTCGGCTGGCGGCTCATCGGATAAATTTCGAGTTACTGTCATTCCTTTTTTATATCTTGCGATCTTTTCTAACAAGTTTGTCTTTGTTTTTAACGCAGGTGCGGCCAGCGCCGATGCTCCATTGCTCGAAGGAGCACCGTCAACTACTGCCTTGGCGGTGGTCACCTCCCAGTCTTCCCTTGTGCCATCGCAGATGTTGGAAGGTATGGATTTGCGACTCATTAGTTTATCTTTTAGCTGCGTAACTTATGTACTAACGTCGTACCACTGTGTCTTTTCAGGAGTGCTTTTTGATCACATCCATCAAGTGTTGCTTCCGCACTTCTCCTTCCCATCTGAGCTCGCTTCCCCCTCCAGTGGTGCTGGTGAGTATATTTTCGTTTCGATGTATCTCTTTTTTTTAGCAATGGGATTATTTCTGACTTTTCCTCTTCCTTATTGCAGTGCTACGAATCGAAGGAGGGGACAGAAGACCGGCCACGCTACCGGCTCCTCCGGCTTTGCCGTCCGTTGCAGCAGGTATAGTAAATTCCCTTATTGACGACTCTTCTACATCTCTTAAAACGTCGTTTAACTATGTTTTTTTTTGCAGCTATCGTTCCGACTCCGGTCCCTCTTGAGTCCGCATCCTTTCGCCGGCAGGCCCCTTCTTGAAACGTCCATCTTCAAAGGGTGCCGTGATGAGTTTGGGCATGCTGAGCGGGTATATCGAAGAGCTTAACGCAGATGCTCTCCCACCTGTCGCAGATTTTGCTGTGGAGGTTAACCCAATGTTGGCAGCGCTCGTAAACTTTCATAACGAAGGCGTCGTCGAATCTTGGGTTAAGCACTGCATGGAAATCGAGGCCTGCTTGCATCGGCTGGAGTCGACGCGTCCTTCCCCTGAGATTTTGGCCGTGAGTACTCAACGGACAGCCTGGCTCGAGCAAAGCACTTCTTATTTCTGCCATTTGCAGCAAGAAGCAGCTTTAAGGTTGGAGGAACGTCAGGAGTCTTCAAGTGCAACTGCTCGTCTACGTGCCGAAGTTGAGGCGAACGCTGCCGAAGTGAAGGCCGTCTTTGAGGGCCTTCTGGTGCGTATTACTAATGGGCTAGCGCTGAAGCGGAAGCTTAATGCCGCCGAGCGTGATGCCCGAAGCCGCGAAGCAGCTCAGCAGGTTATTGGGGAGCAGCTCGCATTCTTGATGCAGCAACGGGCTCGAGTGGAGGCCGAACTGGCAGTGGCGGCTGATCAGGAGAAGGCATGGAAGGAAGTGCGTGAGCAATTGATAGAGCTATTCAAGAGGCTTCCTTCTCCTTGAACATTTTGTATCACATACACACTTGTAATTTTTTTGCATAGTATATACACATTCTTTGTTCTTCATATGATTCGCCTTATATTTGATTGAACTCATGAATAAAGATATACATTTTCTCCTTTGCAATGTCTTGTATGCTCTTTTGCTTTCTCCCTTCTCTTATTATCAGCATGCTGTCTTGATACACATAATTGGAAGATAACTTAGTTTTTCCAAAAGATAGCGATGGCTTAGGCCGCAGGTTCGGATCTGCCGCCTAAGACTTTTCAACTCTATGAGCCGTGAGGGTCTCATAGATACTTTTCTCCCTACGGATCGAGAGGATCTCGTAGGTGGGTTTTCTCCTTAGGAATCGTGAGGATTCCTAAGTGTGTTTTCTCTTGTAAGTCGTAAGGATCCTATAAGAGAATTTTTCCCTCTTACGAGTCGAGAGGATCCGTAAGCGGTTGTTTCCCCCTTGTCGAAACTCGATTTTGGAGAGTGAGACCAGTGAATAGTATGCAAGAGACCGTTTTAGATCAACTTACAGGGTCCCATTGTTCAGGAAGCAAATTTTTTAGTCCCTGCTGCCTGAGGCTTCATCTTGCAAGTTGAGACGAATCGGGAAATTTCCCACGGAGACACTGGTTTTTCTGCAAGCCGACGCGAATCAGGAGGCTCTCGTCAAGGATGTTTGTTTCCCTAAGTTGAGGTATTTGCCAAGGATTATTTGTTTCCCTGGTGTTGAAACGAATCGAGAATTTCCCACGGAGACACTGGTTTCTCTGCAAGTCGATGCGAATCAGGAGGCTCTCGTAATGGATTGTTTGCTTCCCTGAGTTGAGGTATTTGCCAAGGATCATTTGTTTCCCTGGTGTTGAAACGAATCGAGAATTTCCCACGGAGACACTGGTTTCTCTGCGAGTCGATGCGAATCAGGAGGCTCTCGTCAAGGATTGTTTGTTTCCCTGAGTTGAGGTATTTGCCAAGGATTATTTGTTTCCCTGGTGTTGAAACGAATCGAGAATTTCCCACGGAGACACTGGTTTCTCTACGAGTCGATGCGAATCAGGAGGCTCTCGTCAAGGATTATTTGTTTCCCTGAGTTGAGGTATTTGCCAAGGATTATTTGTTTCCCTGGTGTTGAAACGAATCGAGAATTTCCCACGGAGGCACTGGTTGCTCTGCGAGTCAACACGGATCAGGAGGCTCTCATCAAGGATTGTTTGTTTCCCTGAGTTGAGGTATTTGCCAAGGATTATTTGTTTCCCTGGTGTTGAAACGAATCGAGAATTTCCTACGGAGACACTGGTTTCTCTGCGAGTTGATGCGAATCAGGAGGCTCTCGTTAAGGATTGTTTGTTTCCCTGAGTTGAGGTATTTGCCAAGGATTATTTGTTTCCCTGGTGTTGAAACGAATCGAGAATTTCCCACGGAGGCACTGGTTGCTCTGCGAGTCGACGCGAATCAGGAGGCTCTCATCAAGGATTGTTTGTTTCCCTGAGTTGAGGTATTTGCCAAGGATTATTTGTTTCCCTGGTGCCAAGGATTATTTGTTTCCTTGGTATTGAAACGAGTCGAGAATTTCCCACTGAGACACTGGTTTCTTCGGGGTTGGAACGAACCGTCGAGATTTGGCTTCGTTTTCTGGCGGAGCCTGCTGGGAAAGTATGGTTCTCTATTTGTTTGTGCCCTTGGATTGTGTACAGGGATCGATGTGATCTCAGCTGTAGGGCCAAAGTTTTATCATCTTTTTTTTTATTTCCGCGATGCTCTATCATTTCAGCTTTTATATCGCGAAGGTCGCGATTGCCCAATCATTTCGGCTATTTCTCGTGGTGCCCAATCATTTCGGCTGTTTATTTTGTTTTCACTCGCTGCTTTTTATTGCGAGTTGCCCAATCATTTCGGCTATTTTGCATGCATACATTTTACTTGCTGCTTTTTATTGCAAGTTGCCCCATCGTTTCGGCTATTTCTTATGCATGTGCGGCTTACTAACTTTCCGCCGTAAACCTGAAATTAGACACCGATTTCGGCATCAGCAGCGCTACAACTGGGATATTGTCAGGAGCGAATCATCATCTACCTCTGTCGATGTCAAACAAAGGTGGCTTAGCGATCAGGGTTAAGGTCCTGTCGACTAAGGCTTTCGACTTCATGAGCCGTAAGGGTTTCACAAAGGTATTTCTCCCTAGAAGTCGTGAGGATCTTGTAGTTGTATTTTCTCCTTAGGAATCGTGAGGATTCCTAAGTGTTCGTTTCTCTGTAAGTCGTAAGGATCCTACAGGAGGGTTTTCTCCTTGTAAATCGAGAGGACTTACAAGGGTCATGCGAACATATCCCCAGTCACGGATGGATCTTGGTTAAGGAAATGTTTATTCGCGCCCGTGGATTGTATACAAGAGTCAGTATTGAACCACTTGTAGGGCAATATCGAAAGTTGTGTGTGTGTGTGTGGGGGGGGGGGTTGCTTAAGCACAGGTTTAGGTCTCTGTAACTTAAGACTTTCAAATCTTATGAACCGTGAGGGTCCCATAAGAGAGTTCTCCTTACGAGTCGTGAGGATCTCGCACTTGTATTTTCTCCTTAGGAATTGTGGGGATCCCTAAGTGTGTTGCTCCCTTGTGAGTCGTAAGGATTTCACGCGGGTGGTTTCTCCTTACAAGGTCGAGAGGACCTTATAAGTGTCTTTTAACGAGGTTGCGCCCTTTCGGGTTTTCACAAACACTCACCGGTAGTCCTGCTGTTTTTATTCACGGAGCCCTTTCGGGTTTTCATCCTTGCCCATTTTGCTTATGGACGTACCATTTTTTTATTCTTTTTATTTTTATATATTTTTTTTAAGAGGTCGCGCCCTTTCGGGTTTTCACGAACACTCGCCGGTAGCCCTGCTGTTTTTATTCACGGAGCCCTTTCAGGCTTTCATCCGTGCCCTTTTTTTTGCTTCTGGACATACCGTTTTATATATTTCTTATTCTTCTCGTTAGCCTAAAGATGCCGCGGTAGTAGTTTAAGGACGTTTCGGTCCTTCATTAGTTTAAAGACGTTTCAGTCCTTCATTAGTTTAAGGACGTTTCGGTCCGTCATTAGTTTAAGGACGTTTCGGTCCTTCATTAGTTTAAGGACGTTTCGGTCCTTCATTAGTTTAAGGACGTTTTAGTCCGTCATTAGTTTAAGGACGTTTTAGTCCTCCATTGAGAAGGATGGCTACCGCTTATAAAGTTTGAGCTTAGGAAGATAGCGAGCGGACACAGTCGTCGTCATCTATCATTGACCTAGACGGTAACCTTCTAAGCATAGTATTTCTTTAGGAAGCGACCATTTATTGTCCTGAAAGGCCTTTCACCGTGCATGTCCATGAGTAGATAGGCCCCACCCTGGTAGACCTTATCTATGATGTACGGGCCTTCATAGTTTGGCTCGAATTTTCCCCGCTTGGCGCGATTGGGGATCATAGGCCTTTTGACCACTAGCACGAGTTCGCCTTGGCGGAATGTCCTCGGCCGGGTCAATCTTTCATATGAGCGCGTCATCTTTGCTTTATAGGCCTCCAGATTTTTTTGCGCTATGAGCCGGGTCTCATCAAGGGCATTGAGCTCCTCAAGCCGAAGGTGAGCATTTTCTTCATCTGCTAGCTCATAGTGGACTGCCACTCGTAGAGAGGGTAACTCTATCTCGAGGGGGAGTACTGCTTCTGTACCGAATACCAACGCGTATGGCGTTGTGTTCGTGGCTGTCTTGAACGTAGTCCGATACGCCCAGAGAGCTTCTTGTAGTATTTCGTGCCAGTCCTTCTTATTTCGGGACACCGTTTTCTTCATGATTTTTGTCAAGGTCTTGTTGAAGGCTTCAGCTAGACCATTAGCTTGTGGACTATAAACTGAGGAATATCTCCAGTCTATATTATGTTGCTGTGCGAAGCGACTGATCTTGTGGCTTCTATAAGCTGGCCCGTTATCGGAGATGATCCGTCGCGGAGTTCCAAACCGGTATATGACATGCGTCTTGAAGAAGTGGAGGATATTCTCCATCTTCACTTCCCTCAACGGTACTGCCTTTGCCCATTTGGAGAAATAGCCAGTCGTTGCCAGGATGAAACGATGTCCTCTGGACGATGCTGGTTCGATGGGGCCGACTATGTCAGTCCCCCACATTTCGAACGGCCAGCTAGCCACGTTGGATGTAGTGGATTTGGATGCTGGTGGATGAATTCCCCATGAATTTGGCATGAGTGGCATTGCTTCGCATATTCGAGGCAGTCCTGGATCATCGTGGGCCAGTAGTAGCCCATCCGTTTGATCTTCGACTTCATCTTTGGGCCCGCTTGGTGAGAACCGCAGAGTCCGTCATGAACTTCCTGGACGACTCTTTTCGCTTCGTCGGGTCCCAGGCATCTCAACCACAAAGAATCGAACGACCTCTTGTACAGAGTATCATTGACGAAGGTGAAAGACAGAGCTCGTTTCATAAGCTGATGTCTTGAGGACGCATCTTTGGGCGTTTGGCGGTATTTGAAGTAGTCTATAAAGACTTCTCTCCAATCCTCGGTATTTTCCCGATCTTTTATTTGCAGGGTCGTCTGCTCACTCGCTCCTTTTTCTTCGGATGATTCCGGAGATATTTCTGCTGGGGTAAGCACCCGACGGCTTTGTACCATGATTCTTACGTCATCGAGGTTCTCGTCAGCCATTTCTTTAGCGAGCTTGGCCAACGCGTCCGCTTTGCTATTTTCCGTGCGCGGTATGTTCTCCAAAGTGTAGGAAGGGATTTGGGTCAACAGTTGCTGCACCTTTTCGCCGTATTTCACCAACTCTGGTTTGCACGTTTGGTAGTCGCCGTTTACTTGACTAATGACTAGTTGGGAATCTCCATATATGAGGAGGTTTTCAATTCCCATGTCGATGGCGATCTCGAGGCCTGCTATCAGAGCTTCGTATTTGGCTTCATTGTTTGTCCTCGGCTCTGTTAGGGAGAAAGCAAAACGCATTATCCCTCCTTGTAGAGTTACAAAGATGAGTTCTACCCCCAATTTGATTATAGGGGCACTTTGTTTGCGTTTCTTCATGGAAGATGCTCCGTCGAAATAAAGCTCCCATCGGGTATCACCATCGTCGATCACATCAAACACATGTTCGTCTGGAAGATCGCAATTTAAAGGAGAATCGGCGGGTATCGGATGCTCAGTGAGGAAGTCGGCGATGGCCTGGCCTTTCACTGCCTTGAGAGGTTAATACGTTATCGAGAACTCCATCAAGAGCAGGGCCCATTTAGCGAGTCGTCCCGTCAATATGGCCTTCGACATCAAATATTTAAGGGGGTCCACCTTTGAAATGAGACAGACCTCATGCGCCAACGCATAGTGCCTGAGCTTTGTTATCGCGAAGATCAACGCCAGGCAGCATTTTTCAATGGGGGAGTAGTTGCTTTCTGCCCCCAGCAGAACTCGACTTAAGTAGTAGAGTGCTCTTTCCTTCCCTTGATCGTTCTCTTGTGCCCATAATGCGCCTAAGGAGCCTTCAAGAGCGGTTGTATAAAGAATGAGGGGTTTTCCCTTGACTGGAGCAGCCAACACCGGCGAGTTCTACAGGTATTGTTTGATCTCGTCTAGTGTGCTTTGGCATTTTTGGTCTCAGACGAACGGGGTTCCCTTCTTCATCAGGTGGCTGTAGGGACGGCACTTGCCTGAAAGATTGGCTATAAATCGCCGTATGTATGCGAGCTTCCCTTGGAGAGACCGCAACTGTTTGAGAGTTCTCGGCGGAGGCATTTCCATGATCGCTTTGATCTTTGACGGATCTATTTCGATACCTCGGTGTCGGACGATGAATCCTAGGAATTTACCCGTAGAAACCCCGAACGCACACTTAAGAGGGTTCATCTTCTAGTTGTATTGTCGAAGGCGTTGAAATACAGTCTTTAGATGCTCGAGATGTTCCTCGTATGATTTGCTCTTGACCACGAGGTCGTCGATATAACATTCAACGATTTCATGTATAAGGTCATCGAAGATCTTCGTCATGGCCCTCTGATAGGTGGCGCCGGCGTTCTTTAGACCGAAGGGCATCACCTTGTAACAAAATATTCCCAAAGGGGTCAGGAAAGCGGTGTGCTTCTAGTCTTCAGGATGCATCTTTATCTGATTATACCCTGATGAACCGTCTATGAAGGAGAAAACCTCATGAGTGGACGTATTGTCTGTCATCAGTTCGGTGACTGGCACCGGGAAATCGTCCTTCGGGCAAGCTTTATTAAGATCCCGGAAGTCTACGCATATGCGCACTGTCCCATTTTTCTTCATCACCGGGACGATGTTGGCGATCCATTCAGGGTATTGAACCTCCTGGACAAAGCCAGAGTCGATTAACTTCTTGATCTCGGTGTTGATGCTCATCTCAAGCTCGAGCCGCATTCTCCTCGGCGTCTGTTTAACTGGCTTGACGTCCGGGGATATCGCTAATTTGTGCACAGCAATTTCCGGATCTAGTCCTGGCATCTCAGAATAGTTCCATGCGAAGCAATCTTTATGCTATACAAGGACGTCTTTTAACGCATCCATCCTTTCTTCCGACAGCAGCTCACTAACAAATGTCGGTCGCGGATCGTTCGTCGTTCCCAACTCAATTTTCTTGAGGTTATCTGCAGTGGTATGGATTCTATCTTCCAGCTCTTTTGGCGCTGGTGGAAATTCTGAGATTACCTCGTCGTTGCTGTTTTCGAATCACCAGGGAAGGTCATCCATGTTCTCGGGCTCTTCTTTTGACATTGTTATCATGTGACAAGTACGAATTCGCTTCCAATCCCAATGTGGAACTGGTTCTTCTTCCGTGGCCTTGGGTTCGTGCTTCTGTGGTGGAGCTACCCTCCAGTTGTCGGACAGAGCGAACTTGCCAAGCTGGTACCGATCTTCAACCCAATTTTTGAAGGTGAAGCAGTCTTCGAGAGGATGCCCTACCACTCGGTGATAAGAGCAATAGTCTGGGTGTGAGACCTCGCCTGCTTGTTCGGGGTGTATAGACTCCGGCAGTGTAAGCATCTGATGTTTTAAACCGAGGTCAAGTATTTTCTTCGTCTTGTCCCGAGGAAAAGAGTATGCTTGATCCATTTTTCTCATGAGGGATAAATTGGAACCGCTCGGTTCCCGCTTGCGTGGCCTTTTTGTTAGTTATATGTATGCCCTAGAGGCCATTACTATACATAGGATGTATAAGTAGTGGATACTTGGACATATATAGGGATGACTTTCTTGCTCGATATGATAGTATGCTATCTGGTTACTCTTTACCTTAATGTGTACACTGATTGTCTCTCTGTTACATGTTGGTAAAGCCCTTAGGATGTGTACTTGACTACCTGGACTATGATGCGGATCATACTAGTGGGAACATGGTAGTCCATAAGTACATCCTTCAAAGTCCCTAGTCGTGGGTGTATCGAGACGGGGTATCGATATACCAGAGTAGACTAGCGTGTAGCTTCTTGACCCATATAGATGGGCGATGGATGATCCCATATCCATTGGTGTTTGACATCAGAAATGATATACGGGTGCTCAGTAGAGACTGGGTACACTGGACGGACTCGCCGAGAACTCCCAGATGGTATTATACCTTACGTCAGATGGCAGTTCTCTGGTGACACTGGTGCATGTTAGTCTGTAGACCCGAGATCGTCATAGAGTCTTGTGTGATTCCCACTGTGCTTTGATTTCCATCATACCACGTCCAAGAGGGCGTGCAAAAAGGTGGTTTTTGGATACAGTCCTGAGTCACATGGAGGCAATGAGCGATAGGAGGGGTTTCGTCTCTCCCGGTATAGGGAGTTGATGTTGCGCCGTGTTCGATTGGCAATAACAGGAAGTCCTTGGCCAAGGCTGTTTTAGGGATGTACTGGTAAGTGTTACCAGTAGTTTCTCGACCCGTTATGAGCCTCATATTGACACGACTTATCGAGTTATTGGGGTCTGACATTTACCACCCCTAGACGAGATATGCGACATATCAGACGAACAGACCGGACTGTACGGTAGTGTTACTCGTTGGATTCACTGGAGTGTGAGTGTGCTTGCTCGTTGATCTTCTGATTGCTCAATACCCGGGTGGCCGTTACGTTTAGCTGACTGCTTGCGGCTTGTGGGTGTTTGATATGATCATCACCTGCTGCCGGCGTATTGACGAGTCTTTAGAGTCCTACACAGGGGTTTCCTGGCTCAAGCGAAACGAAATAAGAGCGCATATGAGATATGTGCGGGACCGAGAATAATACCAGTATGTGATACTGTATTCTATTCTCGCGATTTGTATCATAGGTCGGTTATATGTGATATAGCCGGGTTACCGAATCAAGTGTTGATTCGATACATTGATACACATGATATTAGTCGGTTATATGCGATATGACCGGATCGTTAAATCAAGTGTTGATTTAATGATTTAATGTATAATTATATATTTGATATATTACTTTACATTAACTAGTATTGGTTCACTTAAGATTGATTTTCTCACTTGAATGTGCACATTGTTTATATGTGATATATGCAAGTGTACATGTTTGTATCATGCTTGATGATACAAACAAGTTGTGTGTATGAGACTTGAACCATATCAAGGTTAGATTAGGGTTTACTATTTAACTTAGCATATAACAAAAGAGTGTGACTTTGGTCAAGGTTATCAAGCTTCATGAAGGTTGATGAACATTGACAAAGTCAACTCTTTTGTCATTTGTTTAAGATATTAGCTAACCCAACCCTTAACCCTATGCTATGGTTAATTCTCTACATGAGTTAAGCATGAGGGCTTAACTCAAACATGGTACCATTATTTGTTGGATAAGTTTTCATTTTGGATATGATTCTTTTCTTCTTCTTCATCTTCATCAAGCTTGAAAAAGCTTGCTAGCTCAAATGGCATCATGAGAAAAAGAGTGAGAAATCCAATTCTAAAGTGAACCCACTTCCTATTTCTTCATCCTCTACCACTTTCCATGTAGTATAGGGTGTTCTCTTCACAAAGTTTTCGACCGAGTGAAGGAATAGCTTGAGTTTGAGTCTCCCCGACGTAGATCATCTTCGGCCTCGAAGTCAATGACCTAGCCTGATCATTTCTCCGATGAAACCATTTCTAGAGTCCGGGATCCGATGATCGCAGTGGAGGGACGTCAACACGGAGCTAAAGAAGTGGTGGACCGGATCTACAAAGGTTGTAATCTCTTTCACTTAGTAGCAAAGTCGTTTGCTTGCTTGCTTTTCGCCTATCCTTCTAGTTAACGATCTATATTAGGGTTTCTTGGCACCGGAAAATTTTTGTTTGGCATGGTTGATGCCTTGTGGAGCCTCTTGAGTGTGCCTAGTAACCCTACAGTGGTATCAGAGCCTAGCTAGAGCTTTAGGCGATGTGTTAACGAAGTTAAAACTCCGAACGAACCCGATACGTCCAAGTTTACTCCCTTTCTGTACATTTTTTCAAAACCGTGTATTTTCTGGATTAAAAATACCTGAAAAATTAAGCAGGGAAAAATAAGAATTATGGTGAAAAATGAGCTCCTAATCCTTCCAAACCGCCGCGGAACCGCGGCCATACCATGCTTGGGCCGCGGATCCGCGGCCGTACGGAGGGATTGGATCTTTTTATTGGCACAGTAATTCTTATATTCTGTAGTTCTATTTTATGGGTATTTTTAAACTGACTCAAGTGTTGAGTTTTCTGGGGGTTTATTTGGTAATCGACGATTCGATCGTAGAATTTAATTTTGTTATGTTTTCCGGATATTTTTAGAACATGTTAAAAAGTTCAACCGGATATAAATACCCAGTTTTTCCCCTGCCGGGAAATTTCCAAGTGTTGGATTTTTCCGTAGTTTGAAAACGTTCTAAGTAGTGCAAGTAACGCGATGGACCCTCTAGAAGACAACAAACCTTAACTCGATTATGTGACCGTCTTGAACTGCCCTTTGAACCTTCGGGTTTAGGGCAGTACGGCGTGCCACATGTGAGGCGTTGGCTTGACCCTTCTACGGCTGGACCGTTGGTACTGTGGCATGAAGTGGATGTTTTTAAACTTATTTCATGTGTTGAGCTGTTTCGGGAAAAATTGGGTGTTCGATTGTTCGATCGGAAAGTTTAACATTTTCTATTTATCTGGAATGTGATACAATATTTGGAATTCACAAGTAGTTATGAGATAACTAATATGAATGTTATAAACATAGCACTTTAGTCTCACTTGATCGGTTGCCACGGAATTTTGATGTGATCAAAAGTCCATCGCAATCACGTAGCGTACGCGAATACTCGCCGGGTAAACTTAATAGACAGCTACACCCCATAGCCCGATCAAGTGACTGTAGGAGAACCCCGTCGCCGAAAGCATCTGTTCGGGTGCTCGCGGCAGCGGTGTTCCGCCTTAGTGCACTTCGTCGACGACATCCAGGTGTGCGGCCGTCTACTAAAGTTTGCGACGAGCATTCGATCAAAATGCCGGGAATCTTGTTGAATTGCCCGACTTGATATTGAAAAGTGTTTTCGATATAGAGACTAAAATGCGGGGTTTATAATTGTTAGGCATGTGATGTCTAAGGAATTCATTTGATTAGGCATGCGATGTCTAAGGAGGTTGCGGATTCCAACTGTTGTAGTTTTACACTTTCTTTTCTGCGACCGTAAGTGTAATATGTGATATCGCCGGTTTCGTTGCTATATGTCAACGACAATTGGGATGCGCACATTTACTTACGTTGATGACATGTGATGTCATGTGTTGCTGGATATGTTATATTGGATCGTCGTGTTTGAATAGCCGGGGGTTTTATGTGAGATGAGAGTTTTTCATTTTCATTCATGTAAAATTTATTGTATGTAATATTCTTTTATTGGGGCACTTCCAGGTTGCGGAAGATGTCACCATTGTATATTATTTACTTTTCCGCACTAGGATATACCCAAGGAGGAGGGCACAAGTAATCGGGTTCTGGAGTCCAGTGGGAGACCAACTCGAGGAGTCGAGTCTGGGTCTCCTAACTCTAGAATTGGTAGGGTTGCTTGCTGCTCTCGTAGGGGTCTAGGGGTGTGGGTTTGGCTATTCATCGTGACCGTGGAATCCGTGTTTTATACAGGCTCGTATTGAAAACACGGACGTCCTAGTATATCCAATGTTTCATATGTTTCTTCTGCTGCGATATCTGTGATGTGATCATTTGATATGTGATGATAGATACTGTATATGATATATATGATATATTATATAGATGTTACTTATGTTTTGCACTCGCGCTAGCCCTGCCCCGCTCTGTCGTTAGTTACCTAACCTAACGGTGCACGAGAGGACATCGAGGCGAATGCGGATGGCATAAGTGTACGTCGTATTTATCTGTGATGTTTAGGTAATTTAAATGATGGGACTTCATTAATATGATTAATGAAAGAAAAAGAAACCTAAAGATGTTGTGGAATCGAATTTTCAAAATCAGATAGCTACAGTTCTTGCTTTGCATCGCGGTGTTCCTTGTAGAACATCCTGCACCTTATTCGATAAGGAAAGGGCCGAGATCCCTTCACCGGGAGTGACCCCTTTAGCAATAACTGGCAGATGCTACAACCCTCGGTTTGTCTTTTGATTGCTCCTATAGTTCTTGCTTTGCACAGTGATGTATATGATATATCCTGCACCTCATTCGACGAGGAAAGGGCCGACGATCCCTTCACCGAGAGTGACCCCTTTAGCAAAACTAGAAAAGCCTAAAAAACACTCCATTTTAAAATCATTTGATTCTACAACGATATCAAGTTCATTACGCAATAGGTTTTCAGAAAAACCTGTCGTAGCCCTCCGTCATTTCAGATAAGTACTAGTTAGTATTCGTGCTACGTTTGTTGACTATGTTAAGGCGTAGTGTGCGGTAGCTAATTAGTGCTTATCTGTATAAGCATATGATGCGATTGGATTAGGGTAGTCGTGCGACTTTGTTGACTATGTTAAGGGTCGTGCGGGTGGGTTTAATTCAATCGAGAAATGACGGGTTGAACTTGACTAGCACTTATGATTTGTTGACTATGTTAAGGTCATATAGCTGCTAGGGGCAAAATTATAGGGAATTTCAAGTGTTGAAATTTGCAATGAGATTGCATACCTTCTATGAGATAGTTAGATCCCGATACCCACTGCGAGTAATTGTTACTCATGGGAGAGTTTTACACATTACAATTAGCCGATCAAGTAGGTGTCTAGAAAGGTGTCAACGGGGTTAAGCCTATGGGAAAATGAGGTTTACATTAATTAGGTTCGTGCGAAAGCACGGGGGACCTCCCTCAAAATACCGACACTGGCCTGGCTGAAATACCGGCGAACTTGTAGCGTGTAATTAATCCCGGCTAGTCTTTCCTTTTAGGGTTTGAAGGAATATTTGATAAAAATAGTGGGAGCCATCCTGATTAGATAAAATAATAACCAATCTGATCTTGCAAGAGCGCACGCAGAGTGTTTTCTTCTCTCTCTCTCTAGGTAGCGACCATGTCACGCCTTAATCAAGATAATAAAACGGATATATTGACCGAACCCGCTTGTTATACTGAGCTGAGGAACGTTGGTCCCGCTCCAACTTATAATTGTTATAAGACAGAGCAGGAATTAGGGGATTACCAGAATTCCCATGCCGTCCAAACAAAGAAAGTGCATGTTGATGCATCATCTTCGGGTGTGTTCGTTTCAGAGAACTGTTTCTCAAATGTCCTTTACGTTCTGGGTATATGATACCGGATCAGGATCCCACATATGTAATATATTACATGGGCTACAGAAAGGTAAAGAACTGAGAACGGGTGATAAGTTTCATGAGGCAGAAAACGGTGCAAGTGTTGCAACCAAGTCTGTTGGTCACTGTCACCCTGTATTACCAGAATACATTGATTCTATACAAATGTTATTAGATACCGAAACTGATATACAAAATCATATCAGTCTCTTTATTTAGATAAAGAAGGATAAAATTTTGTATTGTTGGATAATGTTTTGAACATTTCCTATATCAAGAGTTGATCGGTTCAGGCACGTTATCTAAAAGCATTGATGTTCTAAATCAAACCACAGTTCTCAGTATATAGAACACACACAAGAGGAATAGTTCAGAAATGAACAAATTCTTCTTGAGGTATTGTAGACTAGGTCATATCAATGCGACCCGACTAGCTAAGTTATACATAGATGCATATTTAAATTAGTTTGAATTTACATCTTCTGAAACTTGCTAGTCATGTCACAAAGATAATATGACCATAGCTCTGTTTATTGGAAATAGAGAAAGAGTTAGTGAACTCTTGGGATTGATACATGCTGATGTATGAAGGTCCCTTGTCTACACATGCCAAGACCGGTTCTTTGTACTTCATTACATTCTCTGATAATCTCTCAAGATTCAGACATATGTTCCCATTGAAACACAAGTCCGGACCTTTTGAGATATTCACAGAATATAAGTTAGAAGTAGAGAACCAAATACGGATATAAGTATTATGTCCTTTGATGTGATCAAGGAGGAGAATACTTGAGCACGGAATTCCTGGATTATTGTAAAGGAGAATGAGATTCTCTCTCAGCATTACTCCTCCGTATACACCATAGCACGATGGTATATCGGGGCGGAGCAATAACACCCTATGAGATATGGTGTGCTCTATGATGAGTACTACTGAGTTTCCTATTTCCTTTTAGGGAGTTATGCACTTATGAAGTTGCATACCTATTGAATAGGGTTCCGATCAAATCAGTTGCCTACCACTTCATATGAGATATGGAAAGGGAAGAGCCCATTTTTTAAGTTTGTTAAGATTTGGGTTGTCCGGCCTATGTCTAAAAGCATAATCCGGACAAGCTCGAGGCAAAGTCAGGACTGTGGAAGTTTGTTGGATATCCCGAGCATATGCAAAGGAATATCTTCTACCTAACCGAGGAACAAAAATGTTTTGTTTCTCAGCATGCCATCTTTGTGAAAGGGAATTTCTTGTGAAGAAATTATTGGTAATGAGGTAGAACTGGAAACAGTTCCAGCTATACAAACTGCAGCTGATAATTTGGTAGAACCAAAGGATTCAATAGTAACCAACGAACCTCAGCCTCTCCGCCGATCTAGTAGGGTTCCTCACCCACCTGAGAGATACTTCGGTTTCTCTATGACAGTGGGAGCAAGGATTGCATCATGAGATGATGACCCAACTAGTTTCGAGCTGGCCATCAGGAGTGGGACTCTATAAGAATGGCTGGATGCTTATCGATCTGAGATGGAATCCTTATACACCAACAAAGTATGGACTTTGGATGCTTTATCGGAAGGATTAAATCCCCATCAGGAGCAATTATATCTTAAGAAGATTACTTGGTGTACATAGAAAAGTTGAGACTTTCAAAGCTAGACTCGTTAAAGGTTTGCATCATAGACCAGTTGTGGCTAATGATGAAACCTTTTCTGGGGCCTATGCTTAAGTCCATCCAGATCCTACTTGCTACGGCTACATACCATGACTACGATATCTGACGGTTGGGTGTCTTGACTGCTTTTCTAAATGATGATTTGGAAGAAAGCGTCTATAAGTACACAGCCAGAGGGCTTCGTAGACAGTGGGAGCAGCTGAAACGTATGCAAGATGTTTTATGTGATAAAGCAGGCATCGCGGAGTTAGAACATCTGTTTTGATGAGTCAGTCAAAGAGTTTGACATCATCAAAATGGTAGATGAACCTTGTATATACAAAAAGGTAGTAGGGAGTATGCTGGTGATCCTCGTAGAGTACGTGGATAACATACTCTTGATAGGGAAGTAGTTTCCTATGCTACGCTCGGTCAATCTCCGCTTATCACAAGGACTCTCTATAAAGGATCAAAGTAATACCTCCTAAATCCTGGGTTTTGGATCTATGAGATAGATCTAATTGGATGTTAGGATACTCACTAGTTGTAGTGAGATGTTATCAATTGATCCTGGGGAGAATCACTGGAAAGGTTCCAGGGTGATAAGGACGACTGAATGTCAGTCGTAGGCATTGTCATTACCCTCAGTACAGGGACGGTATGTTGGAAGAGTTCCAAGCTAGATACCGTGACATACTAGACGATTAAAGGCAAGATACATCGTTACCAAAGATGCTACCAAAGAGACAGTCTGGGTGTATATTAGTTCATAAGATGAACTTTGTTCCTCCCATTGTGTGACAATGGAGTTGTGGCTTATGCTAAGTAACGCCCGTCCCATCAGTGATCCAGACATATTCTTAGGCAGTATCACCTGATCGTGGAGATGGTTGATCTCCAGGGGATCGAGGTTAGGAGAGTAGACTCAGAGGACAACACGGCAGATCCACTCACGAAAGGCCTTTTCCCAGAGAGAGACTTTTATGGGATGGTTGAGTATGAGATACTACAACCACTGCTAATAGATGGCCCTAGTGCAAGTGGGATATGGTATCAGAGCATCCCTAAAACAGCCTTGGCCAAGGACTTCCTGTTATAGCCAATCGAACATAGCGCAACATCAACTCCCTATACCGGGAGAGACGAAACCCCTCCTATCGCTCATTGCCTCCATGTGACTCGGGACTGTACCCAAAAACCACCTTTTTGCACGTCCTCTTAGACGTGGTATGATGGAAATCAAAGCACAGTGGGAATCACACAAGACTCTATGACGATCTCGGGTCTACAGACTAACCTGCACCAGTATCACCAGAGAACTGCCATCTGACGTAAGGTATAATACCATCTGGGAGTTCTCGGCGAGTCCGTCCAGTGTACCCAGTCTCTACTGAGCACCCGTATATCATCTCTGATGTCAAACACCAATGGATATGGGATCATCCATCGCCCATCTATATGGGTCGAGAAGCTACATGCTAGTCTACTCTGGTATATCGATGCCCCGTCTCGATACATCCACGACTAGGGACTTTCAAGGATGTACTTATGGACTACCATGTCCCCACTAGTATGATCCGCATCATAGTCTAGGTAGTCAAGTACATATCCTAAGGGCTTTACCAACATGTAACAGAGAGACAATCAGTGTACACGTTAAGGTAAAGAGTAACCAGATAGCATACTATCATATCGAGCAAGAAAGTCATTGTTAGTTATATGTATACTAACCTTGATATGGTTCAAGTCTCATACACACAACTTGTTTGTATCATCAAGCATGATACAAACATGTACACTTACATATATCACATATAAACAATGTGCACATTCAAGTGAGAAAATCAATCTTAAGTAAACTAATACTAGTTAATGTAAAGTAATATATAAAATATATAATTATACATTAAATCATTAAATCAACACTTGATTTAACGATCCGGTCATATCGCATATAACCGACTAATATCATGTGTATCAATGTATCGAATCAACACTTGATTCGGTAACCCGGCTATATCACATATAACCGACCTATGATACAAATCGCGAGAATAGAATACAGTATCACATACTGGTATTATTCTCGGTCCCGCACATATCTCATATGCGCTCCTATTTCGTTTCGCTTGAGCCAGGAAACCCCTGTGTAGGACTCTAAAGACTCGTCAATACGCCAGCAGCAGGTGATGATCATATCAAACACCCACAAGCCGCAAGCGGTCTGCTAAACGTAACGGCCACCCGGGTATTGAGCGATCAGAAGATCAACGAGTAAGCCCGCTTACACTCCAGTGAATCCAACGAGTAACACTACCGTACAGTCCGGTCTGTTCGTCTGATATGTCGCATATCTCGTCTAGGGGTGGTAAACGTCAGACCCCAATAACTCGATAAGTCGTGTCGATATGAGGCTCATAACGGGTCGAGAAACTACTGGTAACACTTACCAGTACTTTTAGCCCCGCTTCGTTGCTGTTGAGCGCCTTTTTCGCGTTTTGACTTGCTTTTGCCTCTGCGTCGAGCCTTCTTTATAACAGGTTGACAAGGAGCGGCATTTTCATCCTTCGCGGCCTGTTGGAGGAGGCGTTTCGTTTTGGCTTTCTTGTAGATGACCATTTCGCGGTTATGGTCGTCTCAGACTTTTTGACCAGCTTCCCTTATAAGTTTGTCCATTTGTTCTTCGAACGACGGACTGGGCTCTTTTGCATCTGGAACTTTCACTGTCTTAGGATTAGCGTCCTCCCATTGAGCATCCGCTTCTTCATCGAAGTCATACATGACATAGCAGCTGTTTAGTAGCTCTCGTTTCTTTGACCGGATGTATCCAAGCCCTTTTGCCTCCATTCTCCCATTAGGCAGTTTGCGTTGAGTCCCGGGAATGTTCCAGACTTTGTCATAGAACTTGGCTTTTCGAACGGTCTGCTTGAAGGATATCTCCTGGCGTTTCAGCAGCTTTTTCAAACCTTCCGTATAATATCTGGGAAGACGGATAGGCTGAACCCTGTCGAGCGTAGGATCCGTGCCATGCCAGATTTCTTTCTCCACTTTGGTTTCTTCAGAGCGGTAGAATAGAATTGCTTTTTTGCTTTCTCGCCTGGGAGGGATATAGAACGTTTGTAGATCTTCTACATTGTAAATATCAAGTGCATCCAGTTCTTTACGGTGTTTAAACGGTACTATGGCGACTTGTAGACTTTGCTCTTCGTCAGCGGACGTTTTTATTGAAGGTCGAGCAGGGAATACAGCATGGACTTCATCTTCCGAGTCGCTACCTAAGATTAACGTAGGAGTAGATGGCCCTGGCTTGTTGTGTTGGGGCGGCCCCGAATAAACTATCTCCTCTTCCTCCTCGGTATCATTGCCGAAGACCGGGATTGTGGCATTAGCTTTGTTTTCCGGCTTGTGACACCTTTCCGTGTCTTCAAAATCCGGTAAGAAGTACTTGGCATCTTCATATCTGCGGACTTCGTTCACGGAAAATGGATTCAGTTCTCCCGCCACGGTATACTTGAGACCATCCTTAGCCTATTTTATACACTGATGTTGTGTAGAAGGGATGACGCTGTACTCTTGTAACCATGGTCGGCCGAGCAGAGCATTGTAGCATGTCTTGGCGTCTATGACATGGAACTTAATGTCCGTGATGAGTAGCCCGAAGCGTAGCGTCAGTATCACAGACCCAAGAGTCCTTGATGACTAGGAGTCAAACCCGGAGATGGTGATCTTGTCCCGGGCAAGGTGCTGGACGCTCATGCAGATTTCTTTTAACACCCGCACATTGAGGAGGTTAACGAAGGATCCATTGTCGATCAGGATTTTTCCTATCTTTATATTGTGGCAGTATCCTGAGACATAGAGGGGGTGATTGTGTTCGCATGTCCCAAGGAGAAGGTCTTCATCACCAAAAGCGACATCGGCCGTGTGCACTTCCTCTAATTCATCCTTCATCTTTTCTTCAGCCAAGAAAGCTTGGAATTGTTCCGGATCTTGTAGTGCCTTGATTAATGAATCTCTCGCTTCCTTTGATAGCAAAAGGGCGTCAAGAATGCTGAGCTGTGAGGGTAGCTTCCTCAGATGCGCTAAGATGTTGTAATCTACCTTATTCTTCTTCGGCGGGTCCTTAGCGCTTAGCTCCCCCAGAACTTGGTCATCTAAGACCATATCTTCAGAGATCTTTTCTTTCCCTTTATCTTTTTTGTTTGAAGGTCCAAGATTCTTTTCAGGCAGCGTCCAATTCCGCAGCCGAATATTTTCGCAAACCTTCAGCTCTTCTTCTTTTCCCGAAGTGGACTCTTTAAAGAGAGGGGCAAGTTCCAGCTCCTCATCAGAATCGCTCCTGAATGTAGGCACTCATGACCCGCCGGTGTTAACCATGCGACAATCGCCGGTAGTTCTTTTAATCCCTTCGGTCGTATTTCTTTGCTCCCGACGAGTTTTGAGCTTTTCCCGCTTAAAGCGTTGTCGATGAGCAACGTATCCTTGCCACCATCTATCGAAAGCTTTGCACTCTTGAGTGGGGTGCGAAACCTTCTGATGATATAAGCAATAGGAGGGGTGCATTTCTATTTCACCAGTAATTTTTTCCTTCGGAGGATGGTAGCTTCATGCCCATTGATATGGCCTTAGCAAACTTTTTCCTAATCTTGAATTGGCTTTTGTCGATAGTGGAGGCATTTTGTTCCAGCGGGATCGACTCAGCTCTTTCATCAAGTCGCTGGCGTTTGGCCCTTTCAAATATGACCGCCTCGCGTTCTCGATCAACTTTACTTTTCAACCGAGCTTCATTAAGGAATGTGTCAATTGCTTCATCTGATGGCCCCAGAATTTTTGGTTCAGGATCTGCCCCCAGCTTTTCAGTGCAAGGAGTCTCCTCATCGTCCATGAACGAATGAGAAATCACATGACCGCTCACCACATATTCTTCAGATTCATCAGATGAACTTTCTCCCTCATCTTCCTCTTGAAAGACATGATTGAGGAACTCTTGGAATGTAATGGGAGCCCGTGCCTTCTGGTTGTATTCCTCCAGCGCGTCAATTTGTTTTTGCAAGTCCGTGCGCTTGTCGCCAGGCTTCACGGGCTTCTTTGATTTCTTTTTCTTCTTCTTTGAAGACTTCGACGGCTGGTCATGAATGCTTGGGCCACCACCATCGGTCTTTGGAGTTGTACGTGGCTTCAACATCCCCTCAATGACCTGCGGTTCCAACGGGTTCTTCCACTTGATCGCTGGGCACACTTGAAGATCGTTTAGCATCCTCTTTGTCTTGGCTGATAATACAACCTCCCAAGGAGCTTCTTCAACGACGGAGCATGTTGCCCCCGGCGTATTCATCCCCTTAGAGGTGTGGGGCTGTGGAGGATTCACCTTCCATTTGTCAGATAACGCGAACTTGCCCTGTCGGTACTGGTCTTCAAGCCAATTTTTGAAGACGTAGCAATCTTCGATCGGATGACCGAGTACTCGATGATAAGGACAGTAGTTGGACTCGTTGACATCATTTGGTTGCGCCAGACGTTTTCGATCCGGCAGATTTATGAGTCGGTTGCGCAATGCCAGCTCGAATAACCTTCTCGTTTTATCTCGGGGAAATGAGTAAGAACGTCCTAGCCTCTCCTCAAGGGCTATGTACGGGCGCATATTATTTTGACGAACAACCGGCTTCGAGTTGCTCGGTTGTTATTGAGCATTAGCGACAACGATCGCTTTTCCCTTCCCCTTGTCATTTCGGGAGTCCGGCTTTGGAAGAGGGGGTCTATGGCCCATCTGATTTATTTGCGCTAGCTTGTCAATCAAGGCCCGGAAGGTAGTCGGCTTGAAAAACATCATAAATTGCGAAAGGGTTGCTTGCGGATCAAGTGTTCCCACAAACATACCCACCGCGGGAGCTTCTTCAATGCGCTGCTCGCACTTCGACCATAAGTTCCGCCACCGTATAGCATATTGAACCCATGTCTCGCCTGGCTTTACCCTGGCGTTAATCAGTGCCGTCATCGGGGTGCGTTCACTGGCGCTTGCAAAACGCTGCGTAAACAACAGCTCCATCTCCGCGAAGGTCTTGATAGAGTCGTTCGGGAGCTCAGAGTACCACTCGAACGCCGTATCTGATAAACTTCCAACGAACTGGCGAAGCAAAAGCTTGTCATCACCGCCGGTATTACCGCAGAGTGCCCTGAACTGGGCAACATGTTGGTGAGGATTGCCCGTCCCCTTGTAGACATGGAACTTGGGAATTGTGTAGCCCGGCGGGTACTTGATTTGGTCGTACCAACTTGGATATGGCCGTCCCGTTTATACGACCTGGCCAGCTGCTTCAGCCGCATGATGAACCCGTATTTTTTGGGCTATGTACTCGTCCAAATCAGCTTTGGAGATTGTATCCTCCTTAGCCGTCGACAGAGCTGGCAGAGGATTTGACGTCTCTCCCCTATCGTCTTCAAGGACGATCGGGGGATCTTCGGCCGGAGGATCTTGTTAGATCATCATCCCCACCATGTCTTGGAACAGGAGGCCCATACGCTGTATGTTGGCTGCTTGTTCAGCAGCCTCTTTATCCTTCTTCTCTAATATTCGACGAAGGAATTCGGCGTCGGTTTCTTGCTCTTGGCGTTCATCTGAGGATGTTTTAGGGTTTTCTTTTGGCCCAGTAAGTGCGGCCATAGCGTTCATCGTCTCTTGGAGCTTCTGTTGCTGCTCCTGTACTTTGGTCACCGATCGCGTGAGCGGTCTATGACCTGTTGATGTGCGACTGTCCTCTTTACCAGACGCCACGTAGACAGTATGAACTACAATGCCCCCTGACTTAGGGTGTTTGGGTTCACCACCTTTGATATTCGTCATCGGTGTTGGCACTTTCTCCGGCCTTCTTCTTTTATGGGCCGTAGAAGTTGAGGGGGCCGTTGCTTTGGGCACCTAAGCGGTCATCACCTTTCGTTGCTTGACCAGGGGATTTTCTTCTTGCCGACCTTTTGACTTCTTCTGTTGGCGAGAGGGGTTAGGATCAATGACAGATTCTCGGACTCGTCGCCATGTCTTATAGATCCTGGAGGACAGCGATTGAGGGGCCTGCTCCGTCTTTTCTGCTTCCACGGTAGTTACTACCGGTGGAGGAGATTTTTTAAGGACCGCAGTTGGCAAGTTTCTGCGTACCCTATTCAACAGTTCAAAGCTGTTCCCAGTTGGAACGGCGGCATTGACTTCCACCGTTGGAGCTGGCGGAGTTATCCCAGAAGGGGAGTTGCCCCCAGTCTTCCTTACCCGGCGCCAGTGGCGTCGTCGGGCGCGACGAGTTGTCGGTACTGGTTCAGAAACAGAAGCAGCTTCTTCTTGCCCCCTGTTCAGGTGTGGGGCTGTTGCCGGTGTCAGCCTATTGAAGACTGATATCTTTTGAGCAGCAGGAGCAGGAGTGGGATTTGGGACGGTCAGTCTTGTAAAGAACGATCTCTTAGCAGGAGAAGCCGCCTTGACGACTTCAGGAGCATGCTTGGCTACTCTTTTTGGAATAACCTTTTCTGGGATTGCAAGCTTCGTTGTGAGCCCGCAGGAGTTTTGGCCCAGTCTGGAGAAGACCGAGGCATTGGTGTTGGGCGACCCGTTGAGAGGGGCCGCAGTAACTAAAAGTCGATCGAAGACCGACTTCTTAGGAGCTTCTTGTACGGGCACGGGGGTGCTAAAGCTTGTTGGCAGAAGCATAGTTCCGAAAAACAACCCTGTGGTGGCTTGAGTAATCTGCTCCATGGGTATGGTGAACAAAGAGGCCGCTTGGGGCCCGTAGGTTATGCCCCCAGTTGAGGCCGGACGCGAGCTGCAGCTGCAGTTAGAGCACTTCGAACAGGTAGAGACCATCGATGCTTGATTTCTTTCTGCGCCAAGCAAGAGACCAAATCTTAGTAAACTTGAAATTCAAAGGCAACCATTAGCAAACCGCGGTTCGTTCGCGAACACGACACACGAAGTGTGGAGTGGAAAGAGGAAAATGTCCCACCGGGCGTGCCAGAATCTGTTCCCCTCCGAATGGCGGCCAAGATGTGAGGACGTCTCGCCTAAGATTCAGGGCAGATGCTATTTGGTTTTATCCGTCTACCTCTCCGAAGATGCCAAGTTGATTTATGGCACCGTGTATCGGAGGTTTAGACGGATGCGGCCGATGTAGCAGATTTCGTCAGATTCCCCCTCGCTTGAGGAGTTTTTGATTGTGGGGACGCTCTTCCCTGCAGGCGCAAGCCCCTGCAGTTAATTACGCTACCGCATCGCGGTAACAACTTTCTCCTTCTCCAGAATTTCACTTCTTGTCGTGTATGTTTGTTTTGTTTATGGTTGTCCGTGGATTGTATACGGAGACTAAGCGATATCGTCGCCTGTAGGACGTGGATTAGTCCAAATCCGTATTTACTTAGATTTGGGTTTGGTGTTTTGGTTTAAGGATACATTAGCCGTATTTAGGCTAAGATCAACTTAAACGGGATCGTTTTGGATCCGACAAAAGAGCGTTTGGGGACTCTATTATTCCAGTTTAGGGACGTAGTGGTCCACTGTATGCATGGCCATCGGGACCCGTCACCTCTCTGACGTCGTTGAAGGATTACAACGATAGGTGTCAGAGGAGTTCGGAGATGTACCCTTGAACCAGAGTTGATTGGGGGTCTTATAGTCCAAATTGGGACTAAAGTCTGTTTGAATGTTTAAGGATACGTTAGCTATATTTGAAGCTAAGATCAACTTAAACGGGATCGTTTAGATCCGACAAAAGAGCATTTGGGAGCTCTATTGTTCCAGTTTAGGGACGTAGTGGTCCATCGCCAGTTTAGGGACATAGTGGTCCATATTCTAATTTAGGAACGTGGTGGTCCATCGCCAGTTTAGGGACGTAGTGGTCCATGTTCCAGTTTAGGGACGTGGTGGTCCTTCGCCAGTTTAGGGACGTGGTGGTCCATCATTAGTTTAAGGACGTTTCGGTCCAACATTAGTTTAAAGACGTTTCGGTCCAACATTCCCATTTTGGGGTAAATATTAGTTTAAAGACGTTTCGGTCCACGAGTTTAAGGACCCCACAGTTCATATTGATGTATGGTCGTCGGGACCCGTCACCTCTCTGACATCGTTGAAGGACTACAACGATAAGTGTCAGAGGAGTTCGGAGATGTACCCTCGAACCGGATATAAATTGATTTAGGGAGCAGCCGTGTTCAGTCAATTTAATTTGAGGACTTATGGTCATGACTGGGCTAAGTCCAGTTTCAAGATTCTTTTGTCCTTGGCCTATTGGACCTGTGCTAGGCCCTTGCCCGTTTACTGTATTATTTTTCTTTATTTTGGTTGGGCTCTGCCCATTTTTTTAAAAATGCATAGCATTTTTTATTAGGCCTGTTAGGCCTTTTAATTGGGCTCTGTCCCTTTTCTTAATAATGCAGAGCATTAAATACTCTGACAGTGCCCCACGTTGCTTGTCAGGCGTTTTGCGCCAATTAATGAGCACAAGAGCTCGTGGAGGTTACACGTGTCACGCTCTGGTGAGCGCAAGCGCAACAGCGCAGTGCGCTGCGCTGTTGCACTGCTGACACGTGGCGCTTCCTGGCGGCTTGCGCAATAGTGCAGTTTTGGCAAGTGCTGGGCACTGTTCTTATTCTTTTGGATCAATTTTAGATCAAAGAAAACAAGTTTTTTTCTTGTTTTTTAAAGAACCAGTGGTTCATAAAAGAAGTGCAAAGCACTGTTTGTTTTCTTGATCTAATTTAGATCAAAGAAAACAAATTCTTCTTGTTTTTCTTATCTCAGGGAACCAATGGTTCATAGAAAAGTGCAAAGCACTTATTATTATTTATTTATATTCTTTTTTCTTTATTGGAGATCCTTGATCTAGTTCTCATATCAATGATCTGTTCATAAGAGAATTTTCTCTTTTTCCTAAAGGTTTTTACCTTTTTTTTGTTCTTGAGGAATTCTCTCCAATTCTTCAGAGCTCTCTCTGTTTGAAGTTTTTAATTTCTCAGTAAATGTTGATGCCTTTGAATTGAGGTCTAGGCTCCTTTTTATAGTGCTCATAAATTAGTTAAATTTGTTAAAGAGATCTTTCTCTGAGTGATTTGGGGAATTTTCCCCACCGTTGGATCTTTAATCCAAGGGCTTCTGTTTTACAGAAGAAAATCTTCTTATTTTAACAAGAACAGAAAGATCTTATTAGAATTTTAATTCTGTTTGGCGTAAACGCCCCAGCGCTTGACACGTGTCGCCCAGCGCAGCTGTGCCTGCACAACTGCGCAGACACGGCTGTGCTTGCGAAACTACACGACGCGTTGCGCAGACACGCGTCGCGCGGCGCAATGCTTGCGCGGCTGTGCTTGCGAAACTGCACGACGCGTTGCGCAGACACGCGTCGCGCAGCGCAGCGCTTGCGCAACTGAAGGGTTGCTTCCTTTACTTTTATTTTTAAAGAGCCTTGCTCTGATTGGACGCACTGCCTTGGGCGCTGTGCTGATGCATCAACTTCTGACACGTGGCGCATTGCGCGCAGCGCACGGGAGCGTTGCTTCAAAATTTGAATTTTTGAAATTCAAACAGAGCCTTACTCCGATTGGGGAAAACACCGGCCTTCACCTCGTTTCCCTATGCACTCCCTGAGCACCCTAACCACCACCACTAACCAACCCTGCAAACCCGACGACCCAACTGCAGAAACCCAATTTTGCCACTACCCACCGCTGGAGACCGTTTCCCCAAATCAGAGCAAAGCTCTGCTGGAATTTCAAAATTCAAATTTTGAAGCAACGCTTCAAATCCCGGGCGCAACGCACCACATGTCAGACGCAGACACATCAGCGCAGCACCCAAGACAGCGCACCCAATCAGAGCAAAGCTCTATTTTAAGTAAAATTAAAGGAAGCAACGCTTCAGTTGCGCAAGCGCTGCGCGACGCGTGTCAGCGCAGATGCGCTAGCGCAGTTGCGCTGCGCGACGCGTGTCACGCGCTGGGACGTTTGCGCCAAACAGAATTAATATTTCAAAGAAATCTTTCTGTTCTTGTCAAAACAATAAGATTTTTTTCTTTAAAACAGAGGCCCTTAGATCAAAAATCCAACGGTGGGGAAAATTCCCCAAATCACTCAGAGAAAGATCTCTTTAACTAATTTATGACCACTATAAAAAGGACCCTAGACCTCAATTCAAAGGTATCAACATTTCTTGAAAAATCAAGAGCTTCAAACAGAGAGAACTCTTAGAAAAATTTCAAGAAAAAGGTAAAAACCTTCACAAGAGAGAAGAAATTTCTTCTAATAGATCATTGATCTAAAACCAGATCAATGATCTTCATATAATAAACAGTGCTTTGCACTTCTTAAAGAACCACTGGTTCTTTAAAACAAGAAAAAACAAAAATAAAAAAATAGTGCTTTGCACTTTTATGAACCTTTGGTTCTTGAAATAAAAAGAAAAACTTGTTTTTCTTTGATCTAAATTAGATCAAGGAAACGAATAGTGCTTTGCACTTCTTCTTTTGAACCATTGGTTCCTGAATCTGAAAGATTCTTAAATCATAGTGCCTTGCACTTGCAAACTGCGCTGTTGCGCTCTTGGATTGGCGCAAGCCACCAGAGCGCGCCACGTGTCAGCAGTGCAGGCGCAGCGCATTAGCGCAGCGCACTGTGCTTGCGCGACACGTGTCAGCACTACAAGCGCTTGCGCTCTCTAATTGGCGCAATGCGCTTGATAAATGCAATGCATTTCCTAAAGGGCCAGGCCCAAGTCAAAAGTCTAAACAGACCAAGAATAATGCTATGCATTATTTAAAGGGGCAGAGCCCAATTGAGAGGTCCAATGGACTAAAACAAATGCTCTGCATTATAATAAAAAGGGCAGAGCCCAGTCAAAATGGGCATAAATGCTATGCATCATTCTAAAAAGGCGAAAGCCTAGACAAAGGTCTAACAGGCCAAATGCAAACAAAATGTGGACATTTTCAACTGGACTTAGCCCAATTTTGGCCGTAAGTCCTTAAATTAAATTGACTGAGCACGGCTGCTCCCTAAATCAATTTACGACCGGTTCGAGGGTACATCTCCGAACTCCTCTGACACCCATCGTTGTAATCCTTCAATGACGTCGGAGAGGTGACGGGTCCCGACGACCACACATGGACTGCGGGGTCCTTAAACTCGTGGACCGAAACGTCCTTCAACTAATGTTGGACCGAAACGTCCTTAAACTAATAATGGACCACCACGTCTCTAAACTGAAACATAGACCACCACATCCCTAAACTGGCAACGGACCGCAACGTCCTTAAACTACCTATGGACCACTACGTCCCTAAACTAGAACAATAGAGCCCCCAAATGCTCTTTTGCCGGATCTAAACGATCCGGTTTAAGTCGATCTTAGCCCCAAACACGGCTAACGTATCCTTAAACATTCAAATAGACTATAAAACTCCAAATCAACTTTGGTTCAAGGGTACATCTCTGAACTCCTATAACACCTGTCGTTGTAATCCTTCAACAACGTCAGAGAGGTGACGAGTCCCGATGGCCATGTATTAAATGGATCCAGATGATCCCGTTAAGTAGATCTTAGTCTCAAACAGGACTAACGTATCCTTAACGAACGTTTAAGTTGATCTTAGCCTCAACACGGCTAACGTATCCTTAAACTAAAACACCAAACCCAAATCTAAGTAAATACGGATTTGGACTAATCCACGTCCTACGGGCGACGGCATAACCTAGTCTCCGTATACAATCCACGGGCAACCACAAACAAAATAAACACACACGACACGAAGTGAAATTCTAGAGAAGGAGAAAGTGGCTACCGCGATGCGGTAGCGTAATTAACTGCAGGGGCTTGCGCCTGCAGGGAAGGTGAATCCCCCGCAGCCCCACACCTTTATGGGGACGAATACGCCGGGGGCAACATGCTCCGTCATTGAAGAAGCTCCTTGGGAGGTTGTATTATCAGCCAAGACAAAGAGGATGCTATTCAGACATGTCCAGCGATTAGGTGGAAGAACCCGTTGGAACCGCATGTCATTAAAGGGATGTTGAAGCCACATACAACTCCAAAGATCGATGGTGGTGGCCCAAGCACTCGAAAACCAGCCGTCAAAATCTTCGAAAAAGAAGAAGAAGAAATCAAAGAAGCCCGTGAAACCTAGTGACAAGCGTACGGACTTGCAAAAACAAATTGACGCGCTGGAGGGATACAACCAGAAGGCACGGACTCCCGTTACATTCCAAGAGTTCCTCAATCACGTCCTTCAAGAGGAAGGTGAGGGAGAAATTTCATCTGATGAATCTGAAGAATATGTGGTGAGCGGTCATGTGATTTCTCATTCGTTCATGGACGATGAGGAGACTCCTTGCACTGAAAAGCTGGGGGCAGATCCTGAACCAAAAATTCTGGGGCCATCAGATGAAGCAATTGAGACATTCCTTAATGAAGCTCGGTTGAAAAGTAAAGCTGATCGAGAACGCGAGGCGGTCATATTTGAAAGGGCCAAACGCCAGCGACTTGATGAAAGAGCTGAGTCGATCCCGCTGGAGCTAAATGCCTCCACTATCGACAAAAGCCAATTCAAGATTAGGAAAAAGTTTGCTAAGGCCATATCAATGGGCATGAAGCTACCATCCTCCGAAGGAAAAAATTACTGGTGAAATAGAAATGCACCCCTCCTATTGCTTATATCATCAGAAGGTTTCGCACCCCACTCAAGAGTGCAAAGCTTTCGATAGATGGTGGCAAGGATACGTTGCTCATCAACAACGCTTTAAGCGGGAAAAGCGCAAAACTCGTCGGGAGCGGAAAAATACGACCGAAGAGCTTAAAAGAACAACCGGCGATTATCGAATGGTTAGCACCGGCGGGTCACAAGTGCCTACATTCGGGAGCGATTCTGATGAGGAGCTGGAACTTGCCCCTCTCTTTAAAGAGTCCACTTCGGGAAAAGAAGAAGAGCCGAAGGTCTGCGAAAATATCCGGCTACGTAATCGCACGCTGCCCGAAAAGAACCTCGGACCCTCAAACAGAAAAGATAAAGGGAAAGAAAAGGTCTCTGAAAATATCATCTTAGATGACCAAGTGGTGGAAGAGCTAAGTGCCAAGGACCCGCCGAAGAAGAATAAGGTAGATTACAACGTCTTAGCGCATCTGAGGAAGCTGCCCTCACAGCTCAGCATTCTTGATGCCCTTTTGCTATCAAAGGAGGCGAGAGATTCGTTAATCATGGCACTACAGGATCCGGAGCAATTCCAAGCTTTTTTGACTGAGGAAAAGATGAAGGATGAATTGGAGGAAGTGCACACGGCCGATGTCGCTTTTGGTGATGAAGACCTTCTCCTTGGGACGTGCGAACACAATCTCCCCCTCTATGTCTCAGGATACCGCCACGATATAAAGATAGGCAAAATCCTGATCGACAATGGATCCTCCGTTAATCTCCTCAATGTGCGGGTGTTAAAAGAAATCTGCATGAGCGTCCAGCACCTTGCTCTTGATAAGATCACCATCTCCGGGTTCGACTCCCAGTCATCAAGAACTCTTGGGTCTGTGATACTGACGCTACGCTTTGGGCTACTCATCACGGACATTAAATTCCACGTCATAGACGCCAAAACATGCTACAATGCTCTGCTCGGCCGACCGTGGTTACACGAGTACAACATCATCCCCTCTACACAACATCAGTGTATGAAATACGCTAAAGATGGTCTCGAGTATACCGTGGCGGGAGAACTGAATCCATTTTCCGTGAACGAAGTCCGCAAATATGAAGATGCCAAATACTTCTTACCGGATTTCGAAAACATGGAGAAGTGTCACAAGCCGGAGAACAAAGCTAACGCCACCATCCCTGTCTTCGGCAGTGATACCGAGGAGGAAGAGGAGATAGTTTATTCGGTTCAATCCTAACACAGCAAGCCAGGGCCGTCCGCTCCTACGTTGATCTTTGGTAGCGACTCGGAAGATGAGATCCATGCTGTATTCTCTGCTTGACCTTCAATACGAACGTCCGCTGACGAAGAGCAGAGTCAACAAGTCGCCATGGTGCCGCTTAAACACCGTAAAGAACTGGATGCACTTGATATTTACAATGTAGAAGAGCTACAAACGTTCTATATCCCTCCCAGGCGGGAAAGCGAAAAAGCAATTCTATTCTACCGCTCTGAAGAAACCAAAGCGGAGAAAGAAATCTGGCATGGCGTGGATCCTACGCTCGACAGGCTCCAGCCTATCCGTCTTCCCAGATATTATACGGAAGGTTTGAAAAAGCTGCTGAAACGCCAGGGGATATCCTTCAAGCAGACCGTTCGAAAAGCCAAGTTCTATGACAAAGTCTTGAACATTCCCGGAACTCAACGCAAACTGCCTAATGGGAGAATGGAGACAAGTGGACTTGGATACACCCGGTCAAAGAAACGAGAGCTACTAAACAACTGCTATGTTATGTATGACTTCGATGAAGAAGCAAATGCTCAATAGGAGGACGCTAATCCTGAGACGGTGAAAGTTCCAGATGCAAAAGTGACCAGTCCGTCGTTCGAAGAACAAATGAACAAATTTATAAGGGAAGCTGGTCAAAAAGTCCAAGACGACCATAACCGCGAAATGGCCATCTACGAGAAAGCCAAAACACAACGCCTTCTCCAACAGGCCGTCAAAGATGAAAGTGCTGCCCCCTATCAACCTGTTATAAAAAGGCTCGACGCAGAGGCAGAGATAAGTCAAAAGGCCGAAAAAGCGCTCAACTGCAGCAAAGCAGGGCTAAGAAGCCACGCAAACGGGAGTCGAGCGTTATTGATCTATCCCTCATGAAGAAAATGGGTCGAGCATACTCGTTTCCTCGGGACAAGACGAAGAAGATACTTGATCATGCTCTAAAACATCAGATGCTTACACTGCCAGAGTCTAAACACCCCGAACAAACGGTCGAGGTCTCACACCCGGACTATTGCTTTTATCACCGAGTGATAGGGCACCCTCTCGAGGACTGCTTCACTTTCAAGAATTGGGTCGAAGATCAGTATCAGCTTGGCAAGTTCGCTCTGTCCGATAACTGGAGGGTAGCGCCGCCATAGAAGCACGAGCCCAAGGCCACGGAAGAAAAACCAGTTTCACATTGGGATTGGAAGCGAATTCGTACTTGTCACGTGATAACGATGTCAAAAGAAGAACCCGAGAACATGGATGACCTTCCCTGGTGCTTCGAAAACAGCAATGACGAGGTAATCTCAGAATTTCCACCAGCGCCAAAAGAGCTAGAAGATGGAATTCATACCACTGCAGATAACCTTAAGAAAATTGAGTTGGGAAGGGCAAATGACCCGCGACCGACATTCATCAACGAGCTGCTATCTGAAGAAAGGGTGGCAGCGTTAAAGGACGTGCTTCTACAGCATAGAGATTGCTTCGCATGGAACTATTCTGAGACGCCGGGACTGGATCCAGAAATCGCTGTGCATAGATTGGCGATATCTCCGGACGTCAAACCAGTCAAACAAGTGCCGAGAAGAATGAGGCTCGAGCTTGAGATGAGTATCAATGCCGAGGTCAAGAAGCTGATCGACTCTGGCTTCATCCAGGAAGTTCAATACCCTGAATGGATCGCCAACATCGTCCCGGTGATGAAGAAAAATGGGACGGTGCGCATATGCGTGGACTTTCGGGATCTTAATAAAGCTTGCCCGAAGGATGATTTCCCAGTACCAGTCACCGAACTGATGATAGACAATACGTCCACTCATGAGGTTTTCTCCTTCATGGACGGCTCGTCAGGATATAATCAGATAAAGATGCATCCCGAAGACCAGAAGCACACCGCCTTCAGGACTCCTCTGGGAATATTCTGTTACAAGGTGATGCCCTTTGGTCTAAAGAACGCCGGTGCCACCTACCAAAGGGCCATGACGAAGATCTTTGATGACCATATACACGAAATCGTCGAATGCTATATCGACGATCTCATGGTTAAAAGCAAATCATACGAGGAACATCTAGAGCATTTGAAGACCGTATTTCAACGCCTTCGGCAATACAACTTGAAGATGAACCCTCTCAAGTGTGCATTCGGAGTTTCCTCGGGCAAATTCCTGGGATTCATCGTCCGACACCGAGGTATTGAAATAGATCCGTCAAAGATCAAGGCGATCATGGAAATGCCTCCGCCAAGGACTCTCAAACAGCTGCGGTCTCTCCAAGGGAAGCTCGCGTATATACGGCGATTTATAGCCAACCTTTCAGGAAAGTGTCGTCCTTACAGCCACCTGATGAAGAAGGGAACCCCGTTCGTCTGGGACCAAAAGTGCCAAAGCGCGCTAGACGAGATCAAACAATATTTGCAGAACCCGCCGGTGTTGGCTGCTCCGGCCAAAGGAAAACCCCTCATTCTTTATACAACCGCCCTCGAAGGTTCCTTAGGCGCATTATGGGCATAAGAGAACAATCAAGGGAAAGAAAGAGCACTCTACTACTTAAGTCGAGTTCTGCTGGGGGCAGAAAGCAACTACTCCCCCATTGAAAAACACTGGCTGGCGTTGATCTTTGCGATAACAAAGCTCAGGCACTATGCGTTGGCGCTTGAGGTCCGTCTCATTTCAAAGGTAGACCCTCTTAAGTATTTGATGTCGAAGGCCATATTGACGGGACGACTCGCTAAATGGGCCCTGCTCTTGATGGAGTTCTCGATAACATATCAACCTCTCAAGGCAGTGAAAGGCCGGGCCATCGCCGACTTCCTCGCTGAGCATCCGATATCGGCCGACTCTCCTTTAAACTACGATCTTCCAGACGAACATGCGTTTGATGCGATCGACGGTGATAATACCCGATGGGAGCTTTAATTCGACGGAGCATCTTCCGTGAAGAAGCGCAAACAAAGTACCCCTATAATCAAATCGGGGGTAAGACTCATCTTTATAACTCCACAAGGAAGGATAATGCGCTACGCGTTCTCCCTGACAGAGCCGAGTACAAACAATGAAGCCGAATATGAAGCTCTGATAGCAGGCCTCGAGATCGCCATCGACATGGGGATTGAAAACCTCCTCATATATGGAGAATCTCAATTGATCGTTAGTCAAGTAAACGGCGACTACCAAACGTGCAAACCGGAGTTGGTGAAGTACGGCGAAAAGGTGTAGCAACTGTTGACCCAGATTCCCTCCTATACTTTGGAAAACATACCACGAGCGGAAAACAGCAAAGCAGACGTGTTGGCCAAACTTGCTAAAGAACTGGTTGACGAGAACCTCGATGACGTTAGAATCATGATACAAAGCCGTCGGGTGCTTGCCCCAGCAGAAATATCTCTCGAATCATTCGAAGAAAAAGGAGCGAGCGAGCAGACGACCCTGCAAGTAAAAGATTGAGAAAATACCGAGGATTGGAGAGAAGTCTTCATAGACTACTTTAAATCCCACCGAATGCCTGAAGAAGCGTTCACAAGACATCAGCTCACGAAACGAGCTCTGTCTTTTGCCTTCGTCAACGATACTCTGTACAAGAGGTCGTTTAATTCTCTATGGCTAAGATGTCTCGGACCTGACGAAGCGAAAAGAGTCATTCAGGAAGTTCACGACGGACTCTGCGGTTCTCACCAAGCAGGCCCGAAGATGAAATTGAAGATTAAACGGATGGGCTACTACTGGCCCACGATGATCCAGGACTGCCTCAAATATGCGAAGCAATGCCACTCATGCCAAATTCATGGGGACTTCATCCACCAGCATCCAAATCCACTACATCCAACGGTGGCTAGCTGGCCATTCAAAATGTGGGGGACTGATATAGTCGGCCCTATCGAACCAGCATTGTCCAGGGCACATCATTTCATCCTGGCGATGACTGATTACTTCTCTAAGTGGGCAGAAGCAGTACCGTTGAGGGAAGTGAAGACGGAGAATATCCTTCATTTTTTCAAGACGCATGTCATATATCGGTTTGGAACGCCAAGACGGATCATCTCCGATAACGGGCCAGCCTACAGAAGCCACAAAATCAGTCGCTTCGCGCAACAGCATAATATAGACTGGAGATATTCCTCAGTTTATAATCCGCGAGCTAACGGTCTAGCCGAGGCCTTCAACAAGACCTTGACAAAGATCATGAAGAAAACGGTGTCCCGAAATAAGAAGGACTGGCACGAGAGACAGCAAGAGGCTCTTTGGGCATATCGAACTACGTTTAAGATGGCCACAAATACAACGCCGTACGCGTTGGTATTTGGGATGGAAGCAGTACTCCCCCTCGATATAGAGTTACCCTCTCTACGAGTGGCAGTTCACTACGAGCTGACAGACGAAGAAAATGCTCACCTTCGGCTTGAGGAGCTCGATGCCCTTGATGAAACCCGGCTCATAGCACAGCAAAATCTGGAAGCTTATAAAGGAAAGATGACGCGCTCATATGAAAGATTAACCCGACTGAGGACATTCCGCCAAGGCGAACTTGTGCTAGTGGTCAAAAGGCCTATGATCCCCAATCGCGCCAAGCGAGGAAAATACGAGCCAAACTATGAAGGCCCGTACATCATAGATAAGGTCTACCAGGGAGGGGCCTATCTACTCATAGACATGCACGGTGAAAGGCCTTTCAGGCCAATAAACGGTCGCTTCCTAAAGAAATACTACGCTTAATGAGCCACATCCTAGGTCAATGATAGATGACGACGACTATGTCCGCTCGCTATCTTCCCCAGCTCAAGCTTTATAAGCAGTAGCCAGCTTTCTCAATACCGGACCGAAACGTCCTTAAACTAATAGCAGACCGAAACGTCTTTAAACTAATACCGCAGCATCCGTAGGCTGACAAAATAAAAAAAAATAAAATATATATATATATATATATATATATATATATATATATATATATAAAACGGTATGTCCATAAGCAAAAAGGGCACGGATGAAAACCCGAAAGGGCTCCGTGAGTAAAAACAGAAGGGCTACCGGCGAGTGTTCGTGAAAACCCGAAAGGGCGCGACCTCGTAAAAAAAAAGAAAGAAGAAGAAAATAAATAAAAATAAAAAAAAATATATATATATATATATAAATAAAAAGAATAAAAAAAACAGTATGTCCATAAGCAAAATGGGCACGGATGAAAACCCGAAAGGGCGCCGTGAGTAAAAACAACAGGACTACCGGCGAGAGTTTGTGAAAACCCGAAAGGGCGCAACCTCGTTAAAAGACACTTATAGGGTCCTCTCGACCTTGTAAGGAGAAATCACCCGCATGAGATCCTTACGACTCACAAGGGAGCGACACACTTAGGGATCCCCACGATTCCTAAGGAGAAAATACACTTGCGAGATCCTCACGACTCGTAAAGAGAACTCTCTTATGGGACCCTCACGGCTCATAAGAGTTGAAAGTCTTAAGTTACAGAGACCTAAACCTGTGCTTAAGCAACCCCCACAACATCCAATATTGCCCTACAAGTGGCTCAATTCTGGCCCTTGTATACAATCCACGGGCGCGAATAAATATTTCCCTAACCAAGATCCATCCGTGACTGGGGAAATGTTCGCATGACCCTTATAAGTCCTCTCGATTTACAAGAAGAAAACCCTCCTGTAGGATCCTTACGACTTACAGAGAAGCAAACGCTTAGGAATCCTTACGATTCCTAAGGAGAAAATACACCTACAAGATCCTCACGACTTGTAGGGAGAAATACCTTTGTGAAGCCCTTACGGCTCATGAGGTTAGAAGCCTTAGTCGACAGCGCCTTAACCCTGTTCGCTAAGCCGCCTTTGTTCGACATCGACGGAGGAAAATGATGATTCGCTCCTGGCAATATCCCAGTTGTAGCGGTGCTGATGCCGAAATCGGTGTCTAACTCCAGGTTTACGGCGGAAAGCCAGTAGGCCGCATATGCATACGAAATAGCCGAAATGATGGGGCAACTTGAAATAAAAAACAGCAAGTAAAATGTATGCATGCAAAATAGCCGAAATGATTGGGCAACTCGCAATAAAAAGCAGCGAGTGAAAACAAAATAAACAGCCGAAATGATTGGGCACCGCGAAAAATAGCCGAAATGATTGGGCAATCGCGACCTTCACGATATAAAAGCTGAAATGATAGAGCATCGCGGAAATAAAACAAAAAAAAGATGATAAAACTTCGGCCCTACAGCTGAGATCACATCGATCCCTGTATACAATCCAAGGGCACAAACAAAAAAGGAACCATACTCTCCCAACAGGCTCCGCCAGAAAACGAAGCCAAATCTCGATGGTTCATTCCAACTCCGAAGAAACCAGTGTCTTCAGCAAATACCTCAACTCAAGGAAACAAACACTCCTTGACGAGAGCCTCCTGATTCGCGTCGACTCGTAGAGCAACCAGTGCCTCCGTGGGAAATTCTCGATCCGTTTCAACACCAAGGAAACAAATAATCCTTGGCACTAGGGAAACAAATAATCCTTAGCAAATACCTCAACTCAAGGAAACAAACACTCCTTGATGAGAGCCTCCTGATTCGCGTCGACTCGCAGAGCAACCAGTGCCTCCGTGGGAAATTCTCGATCTGTGGGAAATTCTCGATCTGTTTCAACACCAAGGAAACAAATAATCCTTGGCGCTAGGGAAACAAATAATCCCTAGCAAACACCTTAACTCAAGGAAACAAACACTCCTTGACGAGAGCCTCCTGATTCGCGTCGACTCGCAGAACAACCAGTGCCTCCGTGGGAAATTCTCGATCCGTTTCAACACCAAGGAAACAAATAATCCTTGGCGCTAGGGAAACAAATAATCCCTAGCAAATATCTCAACTCAAGGAAACAAACAATCCTTGACGAGAGCCTCCTGATCCGCGTCGACTCGCAGAGCAACCGGTGCCTCCGTGGGAAATTCTCGGCTCGTTTCAACACCAGGGAAACAAATAATCCTTGGCGCTAGGGAAACAAATAATCCTTAGCAAATTTCTCAACTCAGGGAAACAAACAATCCTTGACGAGAGCCTCCTGATTCGCGTCGGCTTGCAGAGAAACCAGTGTCTGCGCGGAAAAATTCCCGATTCGTCTCAACTTGCAAGATGAAGCCTCAGGCAGCGGGGACTAAAAATAACTTGCTTCCTGAACAATGGGGCCCTGCAAGTCAATCTAAAACTCTCTTGCATACTATCCACGAGTCTCACTCTCCGAAGTCGAGTTTCGACAAGGAGGGAAACAACTGCTTACGAGTCCTCTCGACTCGTAAGAGGGAAAAATTTTCTTACAGGATCCTTACGACCTATAAGAGAAAACACACTTAGGAATCCTCACGATTCCTAAGGAGAAAAACCCACCTACGAGATCCTCTCGATCCATAGGGAGAAAAATCTCTACGAGACCCTCACGGCTCATAGAGTTGAAAAGTCTTAGGCAGCAGATCTGAACCTGCGGCCTAAGTCATCGCTATTTCTTAAGAAAGTCGAGATGCGTACTCTATTATCTGTTGACCATGTTCACTAAGGTGGCATGCTGATAATAAAAGAAAGAAAAGGCAGAGAAATGACACAAGATATTACAGAAAATGTGTATCTTTTATTCATAAACTTGATAGAGTACAGGATACATTATGCTAAAGAATAAAAAATATATATATACATTTTTTATTTACAAGTACAAACGATACAAGGAAAGTTACTGAGAAGGAAGTGTCTTGCATAGCTCTAGCAATTGTTCGCGCACTTCCTTCCCCACTTTCTCCTGATCGGCCACCACTGCCAGCTCCGCCTCCACTTAGGCCCGTTGCTGCAAGACAGATGCGAGCTGATCCCTGACGGCCTGATGAGCAGCTTCCCGGCCTGGGGTATCACGCTCGGCTACATCAAGTGCCCGCTTCAGTTTTAGCCCATTTGAGATGCGCTCCAGAAGGCCCTCAAAGACGGTCTTTACCTCAGCGGCGTTCGCCTCAACTTCAGCACGCAGGCGAGCAGTTTCGCTTGAAGACTCCTGGCACTCCTTCAGCCTCAAAGCTGCTTCTTGTTCCAAATGACGGAAATGAGAAGTTCTTTTCTCGAGCCATGCTCCCCGTTGAGTACTCACAGCCAAAGTCTTTGGGGATAGACGCATCGACTCCAGCTGATGAAGGCGAGCCTCAATCTCCCGACAGTGATTAACCCAAGAGGCGACGATGCCCTCGTCATAGAAGTTGGCAAATATCACCAAAATCTGGTTAACCGTCATAGCGAAGTCCGCAGCATACGTAGGAGTCTCGACGTCGAGTTCCTCGATGTAGTCGCTTAGCATGCGCAGACTATTCGCTGCACCTTTTGAGGACGGACGTCTCTGGGAAGGGCCGGCCGGCATTGTAATATGAGACTCAAAAGGTGCCGAGACCGGAATGACAGCTAAAAAGACAAAATGTGATTAAATGATGATTCAATAAATATGGAAAAAGTCATTGATAAGATAGTTTACTATACCGGTTGAAGCAGGTGGCAAGGCCGGAAGGGCCGGTGGCGCGATCGATCTTTCTTCTCCCCCTTCGATTTGTAACACTGCAGTCAGGACAAGAGAGAGTTAGAAATAATTCCAGCACCAAAAAAGGAAGGTATCAGTCGGGGACTATACTCACGAGCACCATCAGAGGGAGAAGCGAGTTCAGATGGGAAGGAGAAGTGTGGGAGCAACACTTGATATAGATGATCAAAGAGCACTCCTGAAAAGACACAACAATACGACTTTAGTACACAAATTATGCATTTGGAAGATAAGATTAATAAATTGCAAATCCATACCTTCCAACATCTTCAACGGTATGAGAGAGGGTTGAGAGGTGACCACCGCCAAGGCAGTCGTTGAAGGCGCTCCCTCGAGCAGTGGGGCATCGGCGCTGACTGCACCTGCGTTACGAAAAAAGGTGAACTTGTCAGAAAGGATTGTAAGGTAAAGAAAGACAACAACTTGGGATCTACCTGATGAGCTGCCGGCTGAAACGGAGGCGACTCCCTCCTCCATTGACATGAGGCCACCGCCCGTGGCCTCATCACCCGACTCGATGGGGACCGTCGTCGTGCTCCCGCGGCCAGGAGACGGCAGAAGATCGTAAGCAGGGAGGGCAATGATTAGAGCATTGCCGGACTCTTGGGAGAAAGCGGCTGACTCCTCCCCAAGAGTCGTGCTCATCTTACCCGCCACTCCTTCGGGCTCCGCGATCTTCATCGGCTCATCCGCCGTCACCACAAGATCGCTGGCCTCAAGCGCCTCGTCCGCCACCACCCTGGGCTCAGTTGTAATGATCATTTCATTTGCCGCCACTTCAGGTTCGGCATCAATGACCTTCTCGGCTGCAGGCCCCTCAACCTCCACCTCAGGCTCCAAAGCCTCAGCAACATTGCCTACTGTTGGCTCGGGTTCGGTAGGTGCCGCCTCCTCTACTTTCTTGGGTTCAACGGTCTCCGCCTCCCCCTCGGTCGGACTTGGCCCTGCAAGATAAAATATATAAGAACCAATGGCATTAAAATTTTTACAACAAAAACTCTGAGAGGATTATTACCTGAAGTGGATTTACCGTTTGCGCTCCGAACTGCGCGCGCCACTTGTCTGCGAGCAGTGGATAGGGCGACAGGGGCCTCTTCGGATGGAGTATCAGCACGAGGGGCGGTGTTAGGGCCCGCTCCCATAGCCAAGGCAGCCCTGCGTGCCTTTGCTTCGCGCCTCGACCGCTTCCGTTCCTCCCGGGCTGTCATGACGGACCTCTTTGACGCTTCCTTCATCGAAGCATCGTCGTCCTCATTTAAAGATGCCTCCAGAGCCTTTAAGGCGTCTCTCATCGGCACTTCAAGACGAACCTCCTGCAGTAACCCTGAGGAAGTAAGAACATCGGCAGCTGGCAGAACATCTGCGTCGCTTGGCGGGAACGACATTGAGGTTCCTACGATAAAAAGGGAGAGGTTAGATCGACCATAACACAAGGAAAATGAAAACTTGATGAATCAAAACTTACTAAGGCCCATGGACGCTCTAAGACGTTCCTCCTCTTGGAAAGTCTTCAGGGAAGCGGCAATGGATTCTTCATCAGTGATGCCTGTTGGAAGAAAAGAAAGAAAAACGTTAGTCAAAGGCAATGAGGAGGATATGTTGCAATAAAGAAAATGCGACTAGTAGTTACCTGATTGCGCAAGCTTAGCTAGCCATGCGTCACGCCTTGCCAACCACGCTGAAGTTTCGAGAGCGGCCTCCAAGTCTGTATCATCCGGCGGCGGCATGACTAATCCCTCGTTAGTCCCATATTCGATCAGGCCCTCGGCATAGGGAGCATGGGGTTCCTGACCGAACGCGACATCGGCGGCGAAGAGCGACTTCTTTTTCTTCTGCCCGCCAACCCTAGGTGCACGCAGGATTGACTTGCGTTTAGCAGCCACCTTGGGACGGCGGGTCCCGATGTCTGCACCTACACTGGACTCCGGCGAGGCCACAACCACTATCTCCACTGAAGGACGGGGCGCTAGAGGTGCATCTGCAATATCAGGGAGCGGAGATCCGTGTGTAGGACTTTGCGCACGTGATGGCCCGGTTCTAACCTCTTTTAGAGGAGCAACTACTGGAGTCCTAGGAACCAAAGGAGCGTTGCTGTCGCTGCCTGGAGGCGTACCCTTACGATCAACCAGCAGTCGCCTTTCCTCCTTTATAACGGCTCCTGTTGCATGATTGTACCAGTCTTTATATACATTAAGGAGTCGTGGAGCGCAAGCCGGCGCACTGATAAAAAAACGAGAACCCGTGTTCAGGCGCATGAAGTGATGTAACGCGTTCTCCATCCCTTCTTCATTGGTAGCAGGTTCCGGTAAGAAAGCTTCCAAGGGTACCCCTTGATCGTAGCTCAGTTGTTGGGCGAAACGATGTGGGTTATATCTCATGAAAATTGCCGCACCGTCCTGCCTGAAGACTAGGAAGCCCGGTCTAATAGAATACAAGTGGAGGGTCTCCCGGGACGTCAAAACTGAAGCTCCATCCTTAAAGGAATCCTGTAATGGTCGCACCGCAGCAGTGGACGCTTTTCCAATGGTCAATACCTTGTCGATGAAGGACATCCCGGCTCTAACGGTATGAGGGCAAAGCAGTAAACACCTGGCGTTCCGTGGTGACGGGGTCACGATTGATGCGCCAATCAGCTGTATGATGCGAGGGAAACCACACTTGTCGAAGAACGAGGGCCTTTTGTGCATACCGAAGACACCCGCCGTGTGTAGCTCGAGCCACGATACAAAGTAGTGCATCGGGAAGACCACGTGCAGTATCCCAGGCTCATTAGCATCCGCTGCTCGGCTAAGGCCATGATATAAATGCGCCAAGCCGGCGATCCTAACGGCCACCTTTACCCCGATAGTCATCCGGTGGGCTGGGTAAAAAACAGAAGGCCGCATGCGGTGAGAGTGCATTGGAATTGCAAACCAACTCAACCATAACCCGAGAAATCCTAAGAAAAAGGCCTCCTCATCCATTCCAGGGACCGCAATTTCTGCAAAAGACATAGTAGGGAAGTCCGGAAGGAAAAAAACCCTTTTGATCTATCTCCTTCTCCGGTAGGTTATCTGCACCTAGACCGAAAGGGTCATCCAGAGTAGCAAACTTGGCAGCCTCTGATGAGAGGACGCTTGGATGAAGAAACCGAGCGACGAAATCCTCAAAGTTAACTCCCCGACTCCCATGTTCGACGAAAAGGGACTCATATATGTTCAACACTTTATTCAAGCTTGGGGACTGGTGTTGAACAGCATTCTCCGGCGTGAGCCCCCTCACCATCGGCTTAGCACCAAAGACGTACTCATCTGTCGGGAGCAACTCCTCATAATGTTCCCCCATGACTGGTAAACCGGATACCTCCGAGAACTCCTCTAAAGAGATTGACACTTCTCGATCTATGGCAAGGAAAGTGTGGGTAGGAATATTCTACTTCTCCAAGAAAGCCTTGAACCACCAGGTGGGGAGCGTGGGATACTGGAAGAGAGAGACATAGACCGCGGTGTACAGTCCTAACCTTATCAACTGCGACTTCTTCGTCGACAGGATGTACCGGGCCCATGGCAGATAGCCAAACGGGTGGCGGGGGATCAGACCAATGTTATATGATTGCCCCCAGGGTCTCGCCTCGCCCTGACAGATACGGCGTCCTAGGATATCCAAGATCATAGGACGCTGGACCAGAACCGCATCCATAGCGGGATGAAGAAAGCTCTTCGCGGTCCAATCCACCATCTCCATGGCATACTGCACCGAGGGTGGGGTAGCATAGTGAATCGTCGTTATGGGTTCTGACGGCACCGTGCATGTGAAGCTCCGTCGGCCCATGATGATCTGATTATACCACGACCCCCAAAGGTGGAGACTCTTGTATTCAGGGTCATACTCCTTAATCATGGCCAGGACCTCACGGTCCAAGGACGCCTCGGGAAATCCCTCCTCTGAACGAGCAAACGGGAATGAGGTGTCGAGAGACATAGTCGTTGCAAGGGAACAAAAGCAGCCGTTAGTGTTGCAACTCCAACGCTTGGCGTTTAAATTTTTTTTAAATTAATTAATTAATTAATTAAATTAAAAATTAAATAATTACACCACACATCAGTGCAGTGGGTAGGAGACCAAGGGGGACCCACAAAATCTGGACGACAATACGTCAGTTAATAAGACAACCCCATCATTGGATGAGATTGTCAGTTGGTCCCCGAGAGAATATTCCCACTAATAAAAAAATCCCTAGAGACAAGGAGAAAATCTTCTCTTTTAGAGCAAAGCTCTGTCACAGAGTGACACTTGTCAAACTCTGGTCTCAGGGGAATAAGATTCCTTAAAAGAGCTTAGCTCTGTGATGATGATGAAAAAAATTATTAAATTTTTTTTGAAGACTCTTAGGAGTTCTTCACTTTTAGATCAAAAAGATCTATTTTTGGATCCATGAGCAAAGCTCTGCTCATGGGTTAAAACCCATGAACAAGATCTCTATAGATCTATGGATTCGTAAGAGCAAAGCTCTGTTGATGAAACCCCAAATGAGATTTCTTCAGATCAGAAGATCTATGAGAGCAAAGCTCTGTTGGTTAATTAAAATTAATTTAATATAAGATTAATTTTACCTAAAGTTTTCTAACTTGGAAAATGAGAGCAAAGCTCTAAACTTCTGGAAGCAAGAGAAAAGCTCTGAAGTTCTTGAGCAAGAGCAAAGCTCTATAAATCAAAAATCTAGAAAATGGTGAAGTCTTTCTAAAGGGCCAGAGGTCCTATTTATAAGACGCTTGCGCCCCTTCAGCTCACCCCTTGATCCAACGGTCAAGAGCTTGCCACCCTGCACTCACGTGTGCGCCACGTGAGCGTAACGGTGGGGGGCATTTGTTTCCCCCAATCAGAGCAAAGCTCTGCTGGAAATTCAAAATTCAAATTTTGAAGCAACGCTTCAAATCCCGGGCGCAACGCGCCACGTGTCAGGCGCAGACACATCAGCGCAGCGCCCAAGACAGCGCACTCAATCAGAGCAAAGCTCTATTTTAAGTAAAATTAAAGGAAGCAACGCTTCAGTTGCGCAAGCGCTGCGCTGCGCGATGCGTGTCAGCGCAGATGCGCTAGCGCAGTTGCGCTGCGCGACGCGTGTCAGCGCAGATGCGCTTGCGCAGTTGCGATGCGCGACACGTGTCACGCGCGGGGGCGTTTGCGCTAAACAGAATTAAGATTTCAAAGAAATCTTTCTGTTCTTGTCAAAACAATAAGATTTTCTTCTGTAAAACAGAAGCCCTTGGATCAAAGATCCAACGGTGGGGAAAATTCCCCAAATCACTCAGAGAAAGATCTCTTTAACTAATTTATGAGCACTATAAAAAGGACCCTAGACCTCAATTCAAAGGCATCAACATTTCTTGAAAAATCAAGAGCTTCAAACAGAGAGAACTCTGAGAAAAATTTCAAGAAAAAGGTAAAAACCTTCACAAGAGAGAAGAAATTTCTTCTAATAGATCATTGATCTAAAAACCAGATCAATGATCTTCATATAATAAACAGTGCTTTGCACTTCTTAAAGAACCACTGGTTCTTTAAAACAAGAAAAAACAAAAATAAAAAAATAGTGCTTTGCACTTTTATGAACCTTTGGTTCTTGAAATAAAAAGAAAAACTTGTTTTTCTTTGATCTAAATTAGATCAAGGAAACGAATAGTGCTTTGCACTTCTTCTTTTGAACCATTGGTTCCTGAATCTGAAAGATTCTTAAATCATAGTGCCTTTGTCACGCTCCGCTTCCTAGTGTACGGCGAAGTGGACGTGACGAGGCCCGCTACGTATATACTCAGAAGTATATACGCTAAGCGTAACTAAGCAATATAAAGTAAATCACAAGAGACGAATAATATGGAAATAACAACAACTTTTATTAATAACATTCTTTTTACAATGCAGGAAAAGAAAATACAACTGGAATGAAAAAGCAATGCCTAAACAGTGGCATAACAGGAAATGAAATAAACTGGAAAGAACAAGGTACAATTATCTAGAGCTCTGGGTCTGCCTGGAACTGCTCCAAATCTTCACTGGTGGGCTCGATCTCAGCTTGGTCCAACGCACCTGACGACATTCAAAGAAGAAAGAGATAGAATGTCGTCAGCGAACAGGTCGCTCGGTAAGTCCCAAAAGAATAAGAAGAATGAGAATGATAGAGTAACAGTATTTTCTAAAGTATTAAAATGTTGAATATTATGGAACATTGTGTAACGCTGTGGTTTGTAGCTTGGTACAGAAAGATGCCAGTGTATACGAGGAGGATCTCTATATGCTAGAGATCAGGGCAAAAGGAAAGTACAAGGAACCGTTATGCCACGGTACAACAGCAATAGGATTCAGGTTAGGTGTCTTAATCTGACCACCTCGTGCCACCCTTAACATCTTCCGTACCAATCTACCCCTTAAACCCCGTAGTGTTTTAACAGTATTGTAGTATTGGAATATGTAAGTTGGTTGACTGACCAAAACCATGATATCAGTAGACATGTTGCAACTGTATAATCAGGTAAATGGAATATCAGGATAATGGATGAATATCCATAGTTTGATTCAGTCAAAAAGGAATATATTGTTAACTGGGTTCATGGATTCATGTATTCAAATTGTATTGGAATATAAAAGCATATAGATTGACTTGAATCATATTCGAGTCAAGAATAGTCAGACTCTAACCCGAGTCAGACTAAAAGAAAAGAATTTGAAGTTCAATATTAGCTAGGGGCCTTATTGTAATTTGTGAAACTTGAGGGGGTTTTATGTAAAAATACTTTTATATAGTTTTCAAAATACACCTCAAGTATTTAATATTCGTCTTTAATTGTTATAATGAATGTGAATTTTATTTGTGTTATTCTAGTGAATATATCCTAATAAAAGTATTATTTGTTTTATCTGAAGTTCATGGTATTTTAGTGTAACTTTTAATCTTGTAATTTTTTAGAAAAATGTGGAAACTTTATATTAGGATAAAATAGGTGTTAAAATGATAATTATATATATATTAACACATGAATAATTTTTAAATGAGTAGTTTATCTTTAAAAATCTCATTTTCCTTAAATATCGTATTTTAAACCTTTCGAGACCGAATGCTCCTTGCGGAGGTCTGAATTTCGCACTACTAGCCTGCGGGTGCACGATGAACCGTACTATCCCTAACAGGTTCCCCAAAAGTGGGTTGTAGCGGCGCTTTGCTTAGGTTTAACAAATACTTTTCATTTGGGAAAACGGTTTTATAAATATGGGGTATTTATTTGCAAAAGAGTACAGTTTTCTGTATTTTAGTTATTAGGGTTTCCTAAACCAACTAGCCTATTTCTAAGGTCTAACGATGAGTCATTAGAAGCCTCAAATCGCCTCTTCACCGTCAATTGCGGCCAGGTAAGTACAAGTGAGGAGGGAGGGATCCGCTCACGAATCGTGAAACGGGCCTTTTAAAGTTACCCAAGCTCACTTGCCTAGCCTAGACACCACAAGACAGTTTAGATAAACGATCGATGTCCATGATCAATCGTGTTTTCATTTTATTAAAATATTTTATCAAAAAAGTTTACAACTTAAAGCTTTAAATAAAAGTTATAAAGATTATGGTATTTTAGTGAAAAAGTCTTGTAATTCCGTATTCTGTATTTTGACATTTATCAATTAGGGTTATATTGAGTGTGTGTAGGGGTAGGTCATTACCCCATGACTTATATTAAGTTTTGGTGAAGTTTAAAGGTAAAACATGCTATGTTAAACTTAAAGGTATTATAGCGCAAGAATACGGTATTCGGAAACGTTATCATTTTATGTGTGAAATTTCATTCAAAGTGGGTTCTACAAGTTTAGTGATCAAGATAAACCTATTTAGGAGTGAGGGAATTAATTAAACTAAGAAAAATGAACTTCATGGTATTTTTATGAAAAGAATACGGTTTTGCAAAGAAGTTATCATTTCATGTGAAAAAGTTTGATTAAATTGGTTTATGGGTGATTAATAGTCAACAAGCATATGGGTAGATAATATGTATTTGGTGACAAGTGGAAATTTAGAGAAAAACCGAATCGGAAATCGGTTTGTCCGATTTCCGTTTGGTTCCAAAAAGTCGTATTTTTACTTTAAAGAAAAGAGAGATAGAAGAAGGTGGGACTTACGATTTGGACAAGCTAAGGAAGCTAGAGGTCGTGGTGGTTGTCGATTCGTTGAAAACGTCGCGAAGGTCCTGATCCGGTCGCCGGAATCCGTCGTCGATTTCGGCAGCGCTTCGCTTCTCGCTCTTCGTACTGAGTTCTCGAGAATTTGAGAGAGTGGACTTAGAGTTGTGAGGGGAAAAGGTAGAGGATAGGGGTCTTTATATAGGGCTAGGCTAGGGTTAGGGTTTGGATTAAAAATATTTAAAAAATATATAAAAAACATTAAAAATTCATTAAAAATCATTAAACGTAGGAGTAAAAAGGATTTATTGGCCAAATCAAAACCGATCCAAGTATAATAAGTGTGCAAGAGGGTTGACCAAGTCAAGAGCCAACTTTTCTCAGTTGGTGACTCGGCCGTCCGGCCAAGTCCGGCCGGTGGCGCCGGACCGAGTCGGCCGAGTCGCCGGCCGGCGGCGCCGAGTCGGGCCGAGTCAAGGGTCCAATGGCCGGGGGTTTTCCTGAGGAACAACTTGGTATTTTTACTTTTTGTTGTCCAGTACATATTTTAGGAGTTATGGCCTTTTTACCGTTGACTTTCAAAAAAAAATAAAACAAAATAAATACAAAAATAATGTGGGGCATGGGATTTGAACTCTGGTGGCTTGGTTTAGCAGTGCAAGGTATTACCAATGAGCTACAAGCTTCTTCTTGTAATTATTGTAAGGAATTAGATACTTAAATTATTTCCAGCAACATTAATACTCCAAGTATACACTATATTTAAAGCAAATTTTTGGTATACAAAATTGGAGTTATTACAGCCTTGCACTTGCAAACTGCGCTGTTGCGCTCTTGGATTGGCACAAGCCACCAGAGTGCGCCACGTGTCGGCAGCGCAGGCACAGCGCATTAGCGCAGCGCACTGCGCTTGCGCGACACGTGTCAGCACTACAAGCGCTTGCGCTCTCTAATTGGCGCAAAGCACCTGATAAATGCAATGCATTTCCTAAAGGGCCAGGCCCAAGTCAAAAGTCTAAACAGACCAAGAATAATGCTATGCATAATTTAAAGGGGCAGAGCCCAATTGAGAGGTCCAATGGACCAAAACAAATGCTCTGCATTATAATAAAAAGGGCATAGCCCAGTCAAAATGGGCATAAATGCTATGCATCATTCTAAAAGGGGAAAGCCCAGACAAAGGTCTAACAGGCCAAATGCAAATAAAATGTGGACATTTTCAACTGGACTTAGCCCAATTTTGGCCGTAAGTCCTTAAATTAAATTGACTGAGCACGGTTGCTCCCTAAATCAATTTACGACCGGTTCGAGGGTACATCTCCGAACTCCTCTGACACCCATCATTGTAATCCTTCAACGACGTCGGAGAGGTGACGGGTCTCGACGACCACACATGGACTGCGGGGTCCTTAAACTCATGGACCGAAACGTGCTTAAACTAATGTTGGACCGAAACGTCCTTAAACTAATAATGGACCACCACGTCTCTAAAATGGAACATAGACCACCACGTCCCTAAACTGGAATTAATACAGACCACCACGTACCTAAACTGGAACATAGACCACCACGTCCCTAAACTGGCAACGGACCGCAACGTCCTTAAACTACCTATGGATCACTATGTCCCTAAACTGGAACAATAGAGCCCCCAAATGCTCTTTTGCCGGATCTAAACGATCCTGTTTAAGTCGATTTTAGCCCCAAACACGGCTAACGTATCCTTAAACATTCAAATGGACTATAAAACTCCAAATCAACTTTGGTTCAAGGGTACATCTCTGAACTCCTATGACACCTGTCGTTGTAATCCTTCAACGACGTCAGAGAGGTGACGAGTCCCGATGGCCATGTATTAAATGGATCCAGACGATCCCGTTAAGTAGATCTTAGTCTCAAACAGGACTAACGTATTCTTAACGAACGTTTAAGTTGATCTTAGCCTCAACACGGCTAACGTATCCTTAAACTAAAACACCAAACCCAAATCTAAGTAAATACGGATTTGGACTAATCCACGTCCTACGGGTGACGACATAACCTAGTCTCCGTATACAATCCACAGGCAACCACAAACAAAACAAACACACACGACACGAAGTGAAATTCTGGAGAAGGAGAAAGTGGCTACCGCGATGCGGTAGCGTAATTAATTGCAGGGGCTTGCGCCTGCAGGGAAGAGCATCCCCACAATCAAAAACCCCTCTAGCGAGGGGGAATCTGACGAAGTCTGCTACATCGGCCGCATCCGTCTAAACCTCCGATACACGGTGCCATAAATCAACTTGGCATCTTCGGAGAGGTGGACGGATAAAACCAAATAGCATCTGCCCCGAATCTCAGGCAAGACGTCCTCGCGTCGTCGGCTGCCGTTCGGAGGGGAACAGAGACCCTACCACCTTTTCGTCATCACCATCGTCACCTCCTTACCTCCTTCTCCCATCCCCGACACCACAAACCACCATCACCATCGGCTGCGACAACAGCAACCCACGACCACCTGCAACCTAAGAACCCCTCACCTCACCGCCGATCACCTTGACCTCACCTCGTCGCCGTCACCTTCTCCTCTGTTCTCTGACCCCAGAACCCAGAACCGATTCACACACCCCATTCTTTCTTTCTTCTCTTTCTAGATTGGTTCTTGACCGTCTCGCCGGAGTCGCACGCGTCACCGACGATCCGGATGACCCAGTCATCGTCGTCGTCCAGCGTAGACATCATGTCACGTTATTGATCAGCCAGGTCTAGTCCTGCACACGTAGTTTGCATCGTAACGTTTATCCGACGTCGATCGTGATGTACCCACCCCGACATGAGATCCGATTAGGCAAGTTTATCTTGCAACATGCTATGTTACTATATCGATATCTATATGAAAAAATAGTACATGTGTTTTATTATACAACATGTTATAGATTTACAGTTTTATGATATCCATTCGTATCCGTACTGATAATCGCATATCTAATTGCATGCCGGAACATCATGATATCATTATACTACCATATTAGTACAACGTGTTATCTAGTTTGCATTATACATAGTTATAGGCGTATAAATGCTTATTACAGATAGACACATATGCGTCCTGGTATCAGTTTGGTTACCGTGTTCCGATACTCGTTACAATTTCACATTTGGGTATCTATTTGATACATGTGCATCACATGACTTGTTCACGACACACTACTTGACTTGTTACTTGGATCTTGTTACTAATGCCAATAATATTGACGTGTTGTCTTGACGGACGTGACTTGTTGTCTGAATAGACAAGAACTGTATATACTTGATCCCGTGTTGGCATTAGATCTATATTTGCAATACCTGACTTGAACATAAATCTGGGGGAAAGGAAAAATCAAGAATATAACCGAAATGTAACTCAAGAGGATATTATTACATGTTTGCCGTTTTTTTGGGCGTTACGGAATAATTACATGTTTGTCGTTTTTCCGGGCGTTACGGAATAATTACGTGTTTGCCGTTTTTCCGGGCGTTACGGAATAATCATTACTTGTTTGCCGTTTTTTTGTGCGTTACAGAATAATCATTACTTATTTGCCGTTTTTCCGGGCATTATGGAATAAATGTTGTTGCCGTAGTCCCGTGGGGAATGAACAGGACATATACTGTTGGGTTACGATAAGGATTACATTAATTGATTTCAAAGACTTTTAGAATAGATAACCTAGAAGCACAGTTTTATGTTACACATCACACATCACATACATACACATGCCTCACTGTTTCATATCTGTGTTATTCATTTATATTCATGTTTACTTATGTCGTTATATCCTGATTATCACTGTTATTTGGTATTATGATGCACTGACGTCTGAGTTTTGCATAGCCCAGTTCTTTTACCTTTATCACAGACAGATCAAGAATACTTTAACCATCAAGCCGAACAATGAGGAGTTGAATGTGTATTTAGAGATGATTAGTTTAGTTTATTTCCGCAGTTTTATTTCTTTGATGTGAGCCCATATTGGGACATGTTTCAGATGTTGTTTATTGGATTTGATTCATTTCCGAATGCATTTTCTTGACTCTATTTTACTGTGACAAATGGACATGTACTAGATAAATTTTTTATTTTTCTGTTCTTGATATCCTATATACAGCCGTAATGTGAATGTGGAGGGATTATTCCTAGCTACAAGTAGCATGGTTTGCTCTGTCACGTGCCGTAGTCTGCGTATTTTAGGAAGCGAGGCATGACAAGATTTGTTTGGTATCAGAGCCATAGGTTTTAGGGTTAGTCGGGTTTGGTTCTTTTGTAGTTGGGTATTGAACCCAATACACTAACCAGAAAACCCAGAATTAGGAACATGTCCTGCCACATTACTATCTTGCCAGTCTTGAATCTATAGCTATCTTGTTTATTGAATCCTGTTTACCGTTACTAATCCTCTTCAGTGTCTTGGATTCAGAATCATGGCGGATAGAAATTTGCGATCGTACCAGAGGAGTGTTGATGACGCCGCATTTCTTGGAGTTATACGTGGTATGCTGGAAAACTAGAAGCGACAAACTGAGCTTAATCAGCGGCAGGCCGAGGCTTTTCAGGAGGGTCTGCAGACAGTCCAGCAGTCCGTAGTCATTGTAGCACCGGGGCCAGCACAACGTGAGGGCACCGTGGCGGACTTCAGAAGGCTCATTCCGTCCACATTTACAGGATTGGAGGAGCCATTGCCAGCGGAGCAGTGGCTGGTTGATAGGGAGAAACTGCTCATCGCCATGCAGATTCCAGATGAGAAAAGGGTGGATGTAGTATGCATCCAACTGGTAGATTACGCTCGCAAGTGGTGGCTCGTAGAGGATAACCGTCTGCCCAAACCGATAAGTTGGGAGACATTTTCGTGAAGTTTCTTGGAGAAGTTCTTCCCGAAATCTGCTCAGGAGGAAATGGAAAGAAGTTTATTAGCCTGAAGCAGAATGGCGGATCCGTTGATGCGCATGCGGCTGAGTGGACTCGGCTCAGTCTATTTGCGGGGCCTTTGGTTGCCAACGATGCAGATAGGGCATGAAAGTTTATGCGTAGCTTGGATGTGGAGATCCAGAGACACATCATATCTTTGGGTTTGACCACCTTCTCCCAAGTTCTCAAGGCAGCAGGGAGCAGCAGAGTTTATCGGTGAAAGTGAAGGATACGCAACATCAAGCAGTTGTTGTGCAGAAGCCGGCATTTATGCCAAACCGAGCTCCTGTACGCAGAGGCATCCCAGTGAACCAGCGAAGCATTGTACCTATGAAAAAGCTCATTATATCCGATCAGAGAATGAGTGTATTTTGTGACTACTGCCAACGATCGGGTCATTTCCGGAGAGAGTGCCGGATGAGGCTCGAGAAGTGTCTGATGCTACATACTCGGTCTGCTTTTGATTGCTTTTAAGGGTTTTTGCTTTGCACAGTGATATATATGATATATCCCGCACCTCATTCGACGAGGAAAGGGCCGACGATCCCTTCACCGGGAGTGACCCCTTTAGCAAAACTAGAAAATCCTCAAAATCACTCCATTTCAAAACTTCATTTGATTCTACAACGATATCAAGTTCATTACGCTCATGGTTTTCATGAAAAACCTGCGTAGCCCTCCGTCAATTCAGATATGTAATATTCAGTATTCGTGCTGCGGTTGTTTGGCATGCGTCAAGGCGTAGTGTACGGTAGCTGATTATTACTTGTCTGTAGCATGAGATGCGATTGGATTAAGGTATTCGTACGGCGTTGTTTGGCATGCGTCAAGGGTCGTACGGGTGGGTTTAATTCAATCACGAATTGTACGGGTTGAACTTGACTAGCGGACTATGGGTTGTTTGGCATGCGTCAAGGTCATAGCACGCTAGGGGCAAAATATTATCGGGAATTTCAAGTGTTGAAATTTGCAATGAGATTGCATACCTTCTATGAGATAGTTGGATCCCGATACCCACTGCGAGTAAGAGTTACTCCTGGGAGAGTTTTACACATTACAATTAGCCGATCAAGTAGGTGTCTAGAAAGGTGTCAACGGGGTTACGCCTCTGGGAAAACGAGGTTTACATTAATTAGGTTCATGCGAAAGCACGGGGGACCTCCCTCAAAGTACCGACACTGGCCTGGCTGAAAGAGTGGCAAACTTGTAGTGTGTAATTAATCCCGGCTAGTCTTTCCTTTTAGGGTTTGAAGGAAGATTTGATAAAAAACAGTGGGAGCCATCCTGATTAGATAAGATAATAACCAATCTGATCTTGCACGAGCATATGCTAAAGTGGTTTCTTCTCTCTCTCTCCAGGTAGCGACCATGTCATGCCCTAATAAAGATAATAATATGGATGTATTGACCGAACCCGCATGTTATACTGTGCTGGGGAACGTTGGTTCCGTTCTTTCTTATAAGAGTTATAGGACTGAACAGGATATAGGGGAATACCAGGATTCCCATGCCACCCGAATGAAGAAAGTACATGTTGATGCATTTTCTTCGGGTGTGTTCGTTACAGAGAACTGTTTCTCCATTTGCTCTACGTCCTGGGTATTAGATACCGGGTCAGGATCCCATATATGTAATCAGTTACATGGGCTCAGGAAAGGTAGAGAACTTGGAGAAGGTGATAAAAACATTAGAGTTGGAAATGGTGCAATTGTTGCAGCTAAGACTGTCGGGGAATATCACCTTGTATTACCGACTGGTAATACATTGGTTCTGAACGAATGCTATTACATGCCGAACCTGATATGCAACATTATATCGGTTTCTTTATTGAGTAAAGAGGGATATAATTTTGTATTACAGGACAATGTTATGAACATTTTCCGTAACCAAAAGTTGGTTGGATCAGGCACGTTGTGCAATGGCATTTATGTTCTAAATCAATCAACAGTTCTGAGCATAACAAACACACACAAGAGGAAGAGTTCAGAACTGAACGAATCCTTCTTGTGGCATTGTAGACTGGGTCACATCAATGCGACACGACTGGCTAAGTTGCATAAGGATGGATATTTAAATCCGTTTGAATTTTCATCTTATGACACTTGCCAGTCATGTCTCAAAGGCAAGATGAACAAAACTCCGTTTACGAGACACGGAGAAAGAGTTACCGAACTCTTGGGACTTATACATAGTGATGTATGCGGTCCCATGTCTACACATGCCAGGGATGGTTCTTCGTACTTCATTACATTCACTGACGATCTCTCTAGGTTCGGGTATGTGTTCCTGATGAAACACAAATCAGAAGCTTTTGAGAAATTTAGAGAATATAAACAAGAAGTTGAGAACCAAACCGGAAAAGGTATTAAAATCCTATGATTTGATCGAGGAGGAGAATACTTGAGCAATGAATTCCTGGACTTCCTAAAAGAGAATGGGATTCTCTCTCAGCTGACTCCTCCGTATACACCACAGCACAACGGTGCATCAGAACGGAGAAACCGCACCCTATTAGATATGGTGCGCTCAATGATGAGTACAGCTGAGTTACCTATTTCCTTCTGGGGATATGCGCTTGAGACAGCCATGGACCTATTGAATAGAGTTCCTACCAAATCAGTGCCTACCACTCCATATGAGTTATGGAAAGGGAAGAGACCACATCTTAATTACATTAAGATATGGCGTTGTCCAGCCTATGTCAAAAGACAAAATCCGGACAAACTCGAGGCAAGATCAGTCTTATGTAAGTTTATAGGATATCCCAAAAATTCACAAGGGTATTGTTGGAGATAGTGCCCTCATATTCAATTATTGGATCGCAGGTACGTGATTACAATGATTGCGGAGGACCTATCCCGGTATCACAGTCTTACTCGAGATGATAGTATGCTATCTGGTTTGCCTTTATCAGTCGTGTACATGTTCAGGTGACTGATTGCATGTTACACTTTGATAGAGCCCTTAGGATCTTGCTTTACTACCAACAGTATAATGGCGATCATATACGTGAGAGTTGGGTAGTTTATACGCATATCCTTAATTGTGGTCCCTAGTCGTGGTAGTTTCGAGACAGGGCATCGATACTCCGGAGTAGACTAGTGTGTACAGTCGAGACCCCGACGAGGGGCGGTGGCCGGTCTCACAAGCCACTGGTGTCAGTTGGATCACCTAAGATGTATACAGGTGCTCATTGGGTTATGAGTACACCGGACAGGACTCGCCGGGAATCTGCTAGTTAGTACTATACCTATCGTCAGATAGCAGTTCCCTGGTGACATGTGTACAGGTCAGTTCATCGACCTGAGGTCGTCATTTGTCTCGTGTGAGTTCCCACTATGCTTTGATTCCTACCCTACCACGGCTCAAAGGAGTCGTGCAAACAGGTAGCTTTTGGGTACAGTCCCGAGCCATATGGAGGCACGTGAGCGGATCGGCAGGGGATTCGTCTCTCCCGGTATTGGGGGCGAGGTCGTGCTGTGTCTAGGAGAGCCATTATACAAATCCATGGCCATGGTAGGAGATTTACTGGTAGGTACTCCAGTAGTATCTCAGGGTGTATTGGGCTTCACTCCGACATCACTTATACTGCTATTGGGGGTCTGACGTTGCTAGCCCCCTAGGCAGATATGCGATACTCATTGACGAACGGACCGGACTGTATATACATTGTCACTGTTAGGCTCAGTAGGGTTTTCCGGATGAGTGCGCTCATCGGCATCCCTTGAGGTCAGTCCATGGGCAGCCGTTACGCATTGCTAGTGCCGCTGACGGTTTGTGGTTAAACCCACTGCCAGGGTGCTGACGAGTCATTAGAGTCCCCCACAGACAGTTTCCCAAGTTCGGGCGAAACGTTGTAGAGGCCGTATGGTTTTATGGCAGGGTTCGGAAAATGCACGTGCGTTTACGCACGTGTCAGTTTTCGGGCAGATGATACTGGTCGGCTTTGGTTTAAGCCGGATCCGAGTATTATATTGAGTAGGTATAATATCTTTGTCTCAGTTGCATTTGTATTCGGTCGTAATACAAATGCGGGTATATTTATACAGTATTCGGGGTTATCCTGAAAGTCGTTTCAGGATCACTTTTGGAAGTTGCCAGTTTCCAGTTTTCTATCAGCCGTCTTTTAACATTCTGTTAAAGACGGATTTATCTTTTCTTCAGATATGATGAGTCGTGCTTCTAGAAGTTTCTAGATATGGTGACTAGGGTGATGACTTGGCTTCATGACTCATTAGGCATTAATGGTGTCATTAAAGCTTTTGGTGACTAGGGTTTTTTAGTTCAATGTTTCTAAATGACTCATCCTTTTTCATTAATGCATTTTGTTTTGGCTTAAGATATTTTAGTGAGAAGCTTTTGGTTTATGGTCACCTCCCTCCTCCTACGGTCACCCCCCTTCTTCCTTATAAGGTGGCCGGCCCCTCTCTCTCTCTTGATCGATCTCACTTCACTTGTTGAATTCATTTTAGAGAGAAAAGATTATGATAGGTTTTATCGGTGTATGGAATTTCACAGTCCATTTCATTCCATCACCCGATTCCTTCGGCAACTTCATTAACCGATCGTCCACGGATTTGGATGAAGTGAGACAAAGTCATCTACTCATTCTTGGCCGTCTCTTTTAACAAACTTGACGATCGAGTTGCCTCGAGTCAGAGGCGGGAGCCCGTTTAAAGAACCGATCATGTGGTGCCACCTCGACGGAGGAGATCGGAGATCGACGAGATCGGAGCAGCCGCAACGGAGCGTGGGATGATGGTTGAAGAACGAAGGACTCGGATCGTTCGGTACAATCTTCCTACACTCTTTACAGTTTGTTAGTTTAGCAATAATGGCAGATCCGGGTTAAAGTATACGATAGCGCCAAGTTTAAAAGTTTTTATTCCGCATTTGGCGTCTGTAGACTGCCGGGGCGCTAGCGTAGACTTACAGTGGTATCAGAGCCTCACCATTTTGCTATACTAACTTGTGCTAAAGCGTTTAAAACATCGATCCGACCGGAAATCGAAAATTGCAAAAATCACAAAATTCAAGCCCGACGGTTTCTGTTAATTTTAAATGGCTTCAAAAATTATTTCTGGATGTCTTAAAAATCTGTGCAGGGAATTTTAAGAGCCACGACAAAATTTGGGGTCGTGATCCCTCCAAGCTGCCGAGGAAGGGCGGCCAAACCCATGGTTTGGCCGCGCTTCCGCGGCCACGTGGGGAGCACGTGCTCCCAAATTTGGTCAGTGGGTTCTGTGATGGATTTTGGGGTTTTTGGAATATATAGTTTTGGCCCAGATTTTGTTACTGTTCACCAGTAAGCAGTGGGGCCCACTTTTTGAAATTTGGTCTTTGGTCGATCGAAATTTAAACACGTTAGTTTACAGTGCTTACATTATATCTCCGACCGGGAATGTCATTTGATCGGTAAACCGCGTCTGATTGCTATAGTTCTTTTAGACGGGTTTGCGAACGTGACATTCGCGTTGATGTTCTGTGTTGTGCTGTGATGTTGCGGATTTGTCGTGGTGGATAGCAGTGTGCAATGGTAGTACAGTTTGAGTTTATTTGTACATTTGATATTGCGGGGCGAGCGTCCAACTTGTGGACTGCCGTCACTGCCTGCTGTATAATATTCTTTTTGGGGCACGACCAGGTTGCGGTCGATGTACCTATTGTACTATTTTTCATTACTGTACTAGGTTTTGCCCCGAGACGGAGTGCACGGATAGCCGGGTTCTGAGAAGCAAAAGGTCCGCATCTCATGGCTTTGGGAGGCAGAGGGGCCCCACTTCAGAATTGGCAGACTATTCGCCGCACTCGTAGGGGGTACAGGTTGACCCAAGGAGGGGTGCTCAATTTACCGGATTCCGTGAAGTGCTGGGTGTTCCATTCACTATGCTGTGGGGACTACCTCGCTTCAGGTTTTGGCGGGTAACTTGCCGCACCCGTAGGGGTCTAGGTTTCATTGCACAGGCTATCCACACGACAGGGGAACGTCGGGTTTCAGCAGCGGCTCTGTGAAACTCGGGGATCCCAGATATCTGTATTGTTCTGTGATGCTTATTACTTTTCTGTAATGTTGCATACTATCACGCCTGGAGCGATTATTGTATATTGGTTTATATACTATTAGATGTTGTATATGTTTTACACCCGCGCTAGTCCAGCCCCCGCTCTGTCGTTAGTTAAGTAACCTAACGGGTGATGACGGGACCCAGTGACGAATGCGGATGGCATATACGTATATTTTATTTTCGTTCTTTTCTGGTGTGATAATTGATGGGACTGCGTTGATTCTGATCAACGCAAAGTAAAAACAAACCTGTTTGAGTTGTTGGAACAAATTTAAAAAGTGTTATTGCAAAGACGTTTCCTTTTGTTATGCATAGCGGTATTCAGTGGAATATCCAGCACCTCATTCGACGAGGCAAGGGCCGATATCCCTTCACCGGGACCGACCCCTTGGACAGAAGTTTGCGTCAGAGTAATAACTTCACTATAGTCGATTACATGTTGCTTTGCATAGCGGTATTCAGTGGAATATCCTGCACCTCATTCCACGAGGAAAGAGACGAGATCCCTTTACCGGGAGTGACCTCTTTAGCAAAAGGTTTTCGCCACTATATTTTAAAAAAGCTATCAGGTTCCTTCAGCGATATCAAGTTCACTACGCTAAAGGTTTTTCGCCAAAAACCAGCCGTAGCCCTCCGTCATTTCATATGGATGGTCAGTAGTATTCAAGCTATGTTGGTCTAGCCCTTAGCTAGGACATAGTGTTTTGTAGCTGCTGGGTATTCATTTGTTGCATAGATAGATGAGTTGGTTTGGGACAGTCGTACAGCCTTGTTGGCCCTTAGTCAAGGGCGAGTACGGGTGGGTTCAAATTAACAAGATAATGATGGGAAGAACTTAACATGTGACTTATGGTGGGGTGGCCCTTAGTCACGATCATAAGAGCATGGGGCAAAAACTATATCAGGAGTTTCTAAAGAAACTGAAACTTGCCGAGTATGCGCATACCTTCTGGAGTATGAGTAACGTGGATGCATTCCATCACGTTATCATGCGATGAGAGTTGGATCCTGATTCCCACTGATGAGTTGGTTTACTCTTCGGGTGATCCCGATTGATTCTTCTTTAGGTTTGGAGGAGAGTTTGACAGGACAGTGGGAGGTTTCCGGATTAGATAAAGTGATGACCATTCTGATCTAGGTTAGAGTGCACGCAGAGTGTTTCTTTTCTCTCTCTCTCTTTGGCAGCAACCTTTGACCGACCCTAGACTATGACTCAGTGACCAGGTTGACCGAACCTTCTTAAAATACTGGCTTTTGGATTGTCTGAGTTGCATAAGTCATTGCCACTCCTTCTTTTACCCTTTGAATTTCTCAGAACACCCGTATACTGCGGATATCCACTTCCATTGGATAGATCCATCGTATGGTTATATACGAACTCGAAGGGACTTCTTCGGGGATGGATCCAGGTTCAGGAGAAATAGAATTGGTTTATTCAGTTGTCTTTTATTATCACCTTCTCTCAGGTTGCGAGAGCTCCTTGGTTTAGGAGAGTACACCTATTACGCCTATTGGATAGTCTTATTCCAAACCATAGGCTGGTGCCGAAAGGTAGGGAATGAAGAAAACCAATTAGCCTAAGTAGGGTGTGCAGAAGGTAATATGTAAAGACAAAATAAAGGGATTAGAAAGAGGGCAAAGTAAATTGCGACTGATATCATTCACGACCAAAACCGCGTACTTCATCGCCGCTCCTATTTCACCTTTAAAAGAATAAGGTATTATTCAATTGTCTTTTATCGTCACCTTCTCTCGAGATGCGAGTACTCCTTGGTTTAGGAGGGTACACCTATTATGCTTACTGGATAGTCTTCTTCCAAACCATAGGCTGGTGCCGAACGGTAGGGAAGGAAGAAAACCATTTAGCCTAACGATGGTGTACAGAAGGTAACGACTAAAGACAAATAAAGGGATTTGGAGAGATGGCAATAAAATATACGGTTGAAGTCGTGAATTGGATTATGGAAGAGGCATTGCTATGAATACCAGGATACCCCTACGAAACATTTTCATGTTTCAGTGCATTGTTAAAGGAAAAACTGTTTTCCCAATTAGACACTTACTCCAAGGGTATGTATTTACCAGGTTTCATTCTCATATCTGTATGGTTTTACAGATGATGAGTGGGAGTAAGATATTGGGAATTAGGTGATTATCCTCATTATATTGGAATTCGTTGTAATTGGTGATATTTGAGGAAATCGCCAGGGAACAGTTTTCAACCTACAACGCACAGGTTTTGAGTTGTTTAACTCAGCGGACTTATACAGAGTATTGTATGTTGTCCTAGTGTCCTTCAGGACAAAGGGGTAGGTCCTCGTACTATGTTCTGTTTACTTATAACTTCTCTAGTATTTAGACGAGTGTTTCGTAGAAATACAAGGTCTAAGTTTTGAGAAGTTGTGGGTATAAGAATAAAGTAGAGAACCAGGTATCACAAGTATCGGGATTCTTCAAAAAGATCGAAGATGTAGATTCTTGTGATTGGTATTCAGATGATAGTGATGGTTTTGAGAAACGTGTTTCTCTTTCAGGTTACTCATAATTGGATGGATTCCTAAGTTAAGTAATGCTGATTAGCCTCTTTCCATTAAGTTGATATGCACTGGAGACAGATGCATGGATTGAATATGGTTCCAATTAAATAAGTGCTAAAGTTTCTATATTGGATATAGAATAGTTCGTACCTTAAAAGAAACTAAGGTACGGGGAGTTGTCCAGCTTATGCTTAAAACCAGACACTGGATAACTCAGGGCACGTTTCTGTAATGGCTGTTTGTGGGTTGACCCTGGCTATAACGAGGGTTGATATTCTACCATTTGGAAGATCAATAGTGATATTGTTCTTGACTCGCCACAGTTTTAGTAAAAATGGATCTTTTTCAGAAAACAGCAGTGGGGGTATGGTAGAACTGGAAGTGATTCCAGAACCGTGAACGATTACGGAAAAATTTAATAGGACCTATACATTCAATCAGGTTTGACATTCCAATAGCCACTCCGCAGGTATGGTAGGTAACCTCAGACACCCGAGAGGTACTCCGGTAGCCTCAAGGACGGTGACAGGGAGGTTCTTATCTACCCAGACTTGACACTACTGTTGTTCCAGGATATGAGACCCGGTAGGAGGGTTGTCGTAGTCAGTGGGAGCAACGGAAGCATGGTGGGCAAGTAGCTTATGTCTATTTATAGACTTGAGCAGTTATAGCGGAGATAGATCATCTAATTTTGATGTGAAAGTCATGGGTTTGACTTCAATCAGAATAGGGGATGGATCAGTTAAGAAGGTAGTAGGGTGTGATGTCATGGTATCTGGATGACATACACAGAGTAGGAAGTAAAATTCCTATACTACGATCGGTTGTACTGTGGTCGTCACACAGTTGTTTCTCCAGACAGGATATGGATATAATATTAGACATTCTGGTTTCTGGATCTATGGTTTTAGATCTAGATTTGGGTGGTTTCCCAATGTGGGTACTTTGACAGATATTCTAATGGTTTTTAGAATAGTTGACTCCTAGCATGGTGGTGTACCTGTAGGTGATGGAGTCACCCTCTCTAAAGGTGTCGTATAGACTAAAGGGGAGAGGGATGTGCATGATTGGCAGATCACTTGCTTAGGCAATTGAGTCAATCATGAGATGTCAAGTACCACACCAAATGTTGGTTTTGCACTAGATGCAATAAGTTTGTATTAATCCAATCCTGGAGAAACATAAGGAAGCAGTTTTAGAACATTAGTACATGTTCTATGGATTTGATAACGGCAGCCTCTTTCGGGAGACGGTTATCATTCCAGGCTTCAAAGGTGATGTGGATGACAGAGTGACTGTCAGAGTTTTAGTTTTTCCCTCTGACGAAGAGGGACAGTATTATGGACAGGTGGTCCAAGAGGATACTGTGGGAAGCAAGGGGCCCGATACTAATTGGGTTCAGTGATCGATTCAGTCTAAGAAGTTTGGATATGGAGTTCATTTATGAACTAAGGTCCCATCAGATATCCAGACATGGTCTAAGACAGGTATTACTCGATTCGGGAGATGGCTTTCTCCGCGAACTTGAGATTAAGAGAGATATAGAAAGATACTTCTAGGCGGATCCACTCACTGAGGCTATTTCTCGAACACAATAGTTTTACAAACGGGTTTTGTGAAACTGATTAGTAGAGAAGTTGGATGTTCGGTTTCACACGGGCTGTGAGTAGTCGACATCGCAATATTAGCCTTGAGTGCAAGTGGGAGATTGTTGGAGATAGTGCCCTCATAGTCAACTATTGGATCGCAGGTACGTGATTGCAATGATTGTGGAGGACCTATCCCGGTATCACAGTCTTACTCGAGATGATAGTATGCTATCTGGTTTGCCTTTATCAGTCGTGTACATGTTCAGGTGACTGATTGCATGTTACATTTTGATAGAGCCCTTAGGATCTTGCTTTACTACCAACAGTATGATGGCGATCATATACGTGAGAGTTGGGTAGTTTATATGCATATCCTTAATTGTGGTCCCTAGTCGTGGGAGTTTCGAGACAGGGCATCGATACTCCGGAGTAGACTAGTGTGTACAGTCGAGACCCCGACGAGGGGCGGTGGCCGGTCTCACAAGCCACTGGTGTCAGTTGGATCACCTAAGATGTATACAGGTGCTCATTGGGTTATGAGTACACCGGACAGGACTCGCCGGGAATCTGCTAGTTAGTACTATACCTATCGTCAGATAGCAGTTCCCTGGTGACATGTGTACAGGTTAGTTCATCGACCTGAGGTCGTCATTTGTCTCGTGTGAGTTCCCACTGTGCTTTGATTCCTACCCTACCACGGCTCAAAGGAGTCGTGCAAACAGGTAGCTTTTGGGTACAGTCCCGAGCCATATGGAGGCACGTGAGCGGATCGGCAGGGGATTCGTCTCTCCCGGTATTGGGGGCGAGGTCGTGCTGTGTCTAGGAGAGCCATTACACAAATCCATGGCCATGGTAGGAGATTTACTGGTAGGTACTCCAGTAGTATCTTAGGGTGTATTGGGCTTCACTCCGACATCACTTATACTGCTATTGGGGGTCTGACGTTGCTAGCCCCCTAGGCAGATATGCGATACTCATTGACGAACGGACCGGACTGTATATACATTGTCACTGTTAGGCTCAGTAGGGTTTTCCGGATGAGTGCGCTCATCGGCATCCCTTGAGGTCAGTCCATGGGCAGCCGTTACGCATTGCTAGTGCCGCTGACGGTTTGTGGTTAAACCCACTGCCAGGGTGCTGACGAGTCATTAGAGTCCCCCACAGACAGTTTCCCAAGTTCGGGCGAAACGTTGTAGAGGCCGTATGGTTTTATGGCAGGGTTCGGAAATTGCACGTGCGTTTACGCACGTGTCAGTTTTCGGGCAGATGATACTGGTCGGCTTTGGTTTAAGCCGGATCCGAGTATTATATTGAGTAGGTATAATATCTTTGTCTCAGTTGCATTTGTATTCGGTCGTAATACAAATGCGGGTATATTTATACAGTATTCGGGGTTATCCTGAAAGTCGTTTCAGGATCACTTTTGGAAGTTGCCAGTTTCCAGTTTTCTATCAGCCGTCTTTTAACATTCTGTTAAAGACGGATTTATCTTTTCTTCAGATATGATGAGTCGTGCTTCTAGAAGTTTCTAGATATGGTGACTAAGGTGATGACTTGGCTTCATGACTCATTAGGCATTAATGGTGTCATTAAAGCTTTTGGTGACTAGGGTTTTTTAGTTCAATGTTTCTAAATGACTCATCCTTTTTCATTAATGCATTTTGTTTTGGCTTAAGATATTTTAGTGAGAAGCTTTTGGTTTATGGTCACTTCCCTCCTCCTACGGTCACCCCCCTTCTTCCTTATAAGGTGGCCGGCCCCTCTCTCTCTCTTGATCGATCTCACTTCACTTGTTGAATTCATTTTAGAGAGAAAAGATTATGATAGGTTTTATCGGTGTATGGAATTTCACAGTCCATTTCATTCCATCACCCGATTCCTTCGGCAACTTCATTAACCGATCGTCCACGGATTTGGACGAAGTGAGACAAAGTCATCTACTCATTCTCTACATCATTCTTGGTCGTCTCTTTTAGCAAACTTGACGATCGAGTTGCCTTGAGTCAGAGGCGGGAGCCCGTTTAAAGAACCGATCATGTGGTGCCACCTCGACGGAGGAGATCGGAGATCGACGAGATCGGAGCAGCCGCAACGAAGCGTGGGATGATGGTTGAAGAACGAAGGACTCGGATCGTTCGGTACAATCTTCCTACACTCTTTACAGTTTGTTAGTTTAGCAATAATGGCAGATCCGGGTTAAAGTATACGATAGCGCCAAGTTTAAAAGTTTTTATTCCGCATTTGGCGTCTGTAGACTGCCGGGGCGCTAGCGTAGACTTACAGGTATATCTTCTACCACCCCGAGGAACAAAAGGTGTTTGTTTCTCGACATGCCACTTTCTTAGAAAAAGGTTTTCTTATGAAACAGACAAGTGGCATTGAGGTAGAACTGGAAGAGGTTCCAGCGACACAAACTATAACAGAAGACTTGGTAGAACCAGAGGATTCAGTAGCTCCCGACGAACCTCAGCCTCTCCGCCGATCTGGTAGGGTACCTCGCCCACCTGAGAGATACTACGGTTTTCTCATGGATGGTGGGAGAGAGGATTGCATCATGGAGGATGATGACCCAACTAGCTTCGAGCAGGCCATCACGAGTGGGGACTCAGTGAAATGGCTGGATGCTATGCGGTCCGAGATGGAATCCATATACACCAACAAAGTATGGACTTTGGAAGTTGCTCCTGAAGGGGTAAACCCATTGGGAGCAAGTGGATCTTCAAGAAGAAACTTGGTGTAGATGGGAAAGTGGAGACTTTCAAAGTTAGACTTGTTGCAAAGGGTTTTCGTCAAAGACCAGGTGTGGATTATGACGAAACCTTTTCTCCAGTGGCTATGCTTAAATCCATCCAGATCATGCTTGCCATCGCTGCATATCATGATTACGAAATCTGGCAAATGGATGTTAAGACCGCCTTTCTAAACGGTGATTTAGAAGTGCGCGTGTACATGACTCAGCCAGAGGGCTTCGTAGACAGTGGGAGCAGCGGGAAGGTGTGCAAGCTGCTTAAATCCATTTATGGATTAAAGCAAGCATCGCGGAGTTGGAACATCTGCTTTGACGTCGTTATCAAAGAGTTTGATTTCGTCAAAAATCTAGATGAACCTTGTATCTACAAGAAGGTGGCAGAGAGTAAGGTTGTCTTCCTCGTATTGTACGTGGACGACATACTCTTGATAGGAAATGATATTCCTATGCTGCAATCGGTCAAGCTCTTCTTATCACAAAGTTTCTCAATGAAAGATCTTGGTGATGCCTCCTGCATATTGGGAATCAGGATCTATAGAGATAGATCCAAACGGATATTGGGATTGTCCCAATCCAGGTACATTGACACCGTACTAAAGAGGTTTAGTATGGAAGAATCCAAGCGTGGGAACTTGCCCACGATCTCTGGAGTCACTCTCTCCAAAGAGATGTCTCCTAATACTGATTTGGAGAGAGCTCGCATGCAAGGGATACCCTATGCTTCGGCTGTAGGCTCTGTCATGTACGCGATGCTGTGTACCAGACCCGATGTAGCATGCTCACTAAGTGTAGTGAGCAGGTATCAAGCTGATCCTGGAGAGAGTCACTGGACAGCTGTGAAGAGCATTCTCAAGTACTTACGAAGGACTAAAGAGATGCTCTTGGTGTATGGTAACGGGGAACTCCAAGTGGAGTCCTTTACCGATTCAAGCTTCCAGAGTGATAAGGACGACTCTAAGTCGCAGTCGAGATTTGTCTTTACCCTTTACGGAGGGGCGGTTAGCTGGATGAGTTCCAAGCAGGAAACCGTGGCAGACTCGAGGATGGAGGCTGAATACATCGCTGCCAACGATGTTGCCAAAGAGGCTGTCTGGATCAAGAAGTTCATTACTGAACTTGGAGTGGTTCCATCCATTGAGCATCCAATACCTTTGTATTGCGATAACAATGGAGCGGTGGCTTTGGCCAAGGAACCCAGGTCCCATCAGCGATCCAGGCATATTCTGAGGCGGTATCACCTGATCCGGGAGATAGTTGATCGCCGGGAGATCGAGGTCAGGAGGGTTGACACGAAGAACAACACGGCGGATCCACTCACGAAGGCCATTCCCCAGATACAGTTTGAGAGACTCTTCGGGATGCTCGGTATGCGATACTACAGCAGCTGGCCCAGTGCAAGTGGGAGATTGTTAGTTGTATGTATGCCCTAGAGGCCAGCATTGTACAGATGATGTATATTATATTGGATGCTTGGACATATATAGAGATGACTTTCTTGCTCGATATGATAGTATGCTATCTGGTTACTCTTTATCTTAACATGTATACTAGTCTCTTTAAACTGTCTTATGGTTACATGTTGGTAAAGCCCTTAGGATGTGTACTTGACTACCTAGACTATGATGCAGATCATACTAGTGGGGACATGGTAGTCCATAAGTACATCCTTTAAGGTCCCTAGTCGTGGGTGTATCGAGACGGGGCATCGATATACCAGAGTAGACTAGCGTATACGCTTCTCGACCCATGAGATGGGCGATGGATGGTCCCATATCCATTGGTGTTTGACATCAGAGATGGTATACGGGTGCTCAGTGGAGACTGGGTACACTGGACGGACTCGCCGAGAACTCCCAGATGGTATTATACCTCACGTCAGATGGCAGTTCTCAGGTGACACTTGTACAGGTTAGTCTGTAGACCTGAGATCGTCATAGAGTCTTGTGTGATTCCCACTGTACTTTGATCTCCACCTTACCACGTCCATGAGGGCATGCAAAACGGTGGTCTTTGGGTACAGTCCCGAGTCACATGGAGGCAATGAGCGATAGGAGGGGTTTCGTCTCTCCCGGTATTGGGGGTTGATGTTGCGCTGTGCTCGATTGGCCATAACAGGGAAGTCCCTGGCCAGGGCTGATCAGAGATTTGCTGGTAAGTGTTACCATTAGTTTCTCGACCCGTTATGAGCCTCACATCGGCATGACTTATCGGTTATTGGGGTCTGACGTTTACCACCCCTAGACTTGATATGCGACATATCAGACGAACAGACAGGACTGTATGGTAAGTGTTACTGGTTGGATTCACAGGAGTGTGAGCGGGCTAGCTCGTCGATCTTCTGATCGCTCAATACCCGGATGGCCATTACGTTTAGCAGACCGCTTGCGGCTTGTAGGTGCTTGATATGATCATCATCTGCTACCGGCGTATTGACGAGTCTTTAGAGTCCTACACAGAGGTTTCCTGGCTCAAGCGAAACGAAATAGGAGCGCATATGAGATATGTGCGGGACCGAGAATAATGCGTGTATGTGATACCGCATTTCATTCTCGCGATGAATGTTTCGATTGGTTGTATGCGATATGACCTAGTTATCGAATCATTGATTCGATGAATCGATACATTAGATACTAGTCGGTTATATGCGACATGACCGGATCATTGAATCAAATGTTGATTTAATGATTTAATGTATAATTATATATTCGATATATTACTTTGCATTAACTAGTATTGGTTCACTTTAAATGGATTTTCTCACTTGATGTGCAAGTTGTATATGTGATATACTTTTATGCACATGTTTGTATTATGTTTGATGATACTTGCTCATTTGGTTAAGTGTATAGAATTATACCATGATTATGTTGATGTTTAGGGTTTTGCTTTTTCATTTATTTATTTATTTGTTTATTTATTTATTTGGAAAAGATAAAGATGAGAATGGTGGCTTTCTTTTATTCTTATTGAAGCTTCATGAAGCTTTGACTTAGTCACCATTCTTGTCTCATGCTTAACCCTAACCATTTGAACTAACCCTAGTTCATTCTCTACACTTAACTATGGTTAAGATTATGATAAGTTTTCATTTTCTTTTTCATTTTAAAAACTCTCCTCATATATTCTTTCTTCTTCTAGATCATCTTCTTCTTCAAGAAAAGCTTAAGTCCATCAATGGCAACTTGAGCAAAAGTGAGAGAAATCCAATTCTAAAGTGAACCCACCTCCTATTTCTTCACCCTCTACCTCTTGCCAAGTAGTATAGGGTGTTTTCTTCACAAGTTTCACAACTTGGTGAAGTTGGAGCTTGAACTTGTGATGCCTCGACGTAGATCATCTTCGGCACGAAGCCGACGACCTAGTCCGCCCGTTTCCCCGATGAAGCCGACGATTGAGTTCGTGATTTGAGATGGACAGCGAGAGAACGCCTACGTGGAGCTAAGGAAGTGGAGAAACGGATCTACAAAGGTTGTAGCCTCTCTCCTTTAGTTAAGTTGTTAACTAGTTTCGTTTTTCGCCTAAACTCTAGTCGACGATCCGTATTAGGTTTTCTCGGCACCCTAAAAATTTGAAATTGGCATGGTTGATGCCTTGTGAGACCTCTTTAGAGTGCCTAGGAACCCTACAGAGACGCCGCCTCAGAATCTTTGACTCTTAGCGCTGGCACTGCTACCGCTCTCGTGCTTTGCACGTAAGGCGCCGCCTTAGAGTCTTTGACTCTTAGCGCTGGCGCTCTTGGCGCGAGCGCTTTTATGAAGCGCTGCTTCATTTCAAATTTCAAAATTTGAACAGAGCTTTGCTCTGATTGGGGAAAAAAATGCCTCCCCACCATAGCGCTTACGTGGCTTACACGCGAGTACAGCGGTGGCAGCCTCTCCACCGTTAGATTGTCTTGGAAGTTGGATCGACTTCCGGCGCCTATAAATAGGGCCTTTGTCCCTTGAGATGACCCTTGTTCATCTTCTTAATTTCTTATTTCTGAGAATTTTATTCTCTCTTCAGAGCATAGCTCTTTGTCTTAAGAACTCTCTTAGAGACAGAGCCCTGTCAAAAATTTTAGGTAAAGATTAAATCTTTTGAAGGGATTACTTCATAATCTAGGGTTCCATCCATTAACAGAGCCTTGCTCTTTTCAGATCATAGATCTAAAGAATTTTTTTAGGGTTTTCTTAACAGAGCTTTGTGATCAGTCGAAAATAATGTATTTTTAACACGGCAATTTCCCCATCTTTTGCACTCATTTAGAAGTGTTCGGTATTCATATTTCACATATTAGCAAATCTGTCGTTAAATATCAGATTGCATGTGTTAAACTCTAAAACCGGCACTTTAAGGGAAATTGACCGCATTTCATGGTATCGCATCATCTCTGTATTTGCGCAACACTTGTGTCGAGATTTGTGCAGGAAATTGCAGGAGCAAAGTCAAAAGAAGCTGATCAAAAATACACCAACTCAATGATTTCAGATCTGGTAGCAATTCAAAAGAGAAATATAATTCAACATATCAAAGAAAGGCCCACAACTCAAGCCCAACAAGCACCAGAAAAATCAAGCCCTGAAGCTTCAAAAGAGCCGCGGAACCGCGGCGGGAGCCGGATTGCGCCGCTGTTCCGCGGCGGTTTGGTCGGATCAAGCTTCCATTTTCAGTGCAAAACTCCTATCTCAAGGCCTGCACCTCATTTTGACACGTCAAATTCCAGAATTCTCCAGAGTCTTCTGCCAGATCAACAAAGATCATTAAGCAAAGCTAATCCTAATTAAGCTCCTAACTAACCTCTTCTAGAAGCTCCCTCCTAACTAATCACATCTAGAAGCTTCTCCTCTAACTAACTTTTGGAGGGAAATTCAAATCTCCTCAACAAACTTTTGGAGGGAAACTTAAAATTCAAATCCTAGATCTAGGGTTTAGATGTCTATAAATAGGATCCTAGATCTAAGGGTTGAGGCTAATCAATCAATCTTTAGGGGTTCAATTTTTAGTTAGCTAATTCTTCATTAATCTTTAGTCTTCTTCAATTCTTCATCTTCTTCCACAAGTCTAGTGACAAGACTTGTGCGAAAACCTAACCCTAATTCCACTCCAAATTCAAGATCTTGAGTACCAATCAAGCGAGAAACCCTTCAACCTTTTAGGAGCCAAGCCGATCTCCAACCGAGCAAGTGATCCAAGCCGATCCGCGACTCACGGAGCCGAGCGAAGCCAAATCGACGATCGAGTTCTTCCTCTTGTAGTTCTTGAGCGATTGTAATGAAATTGTTGATATAAATAAAAGGTGAAATTCTTTAATCTTGCTTTCTTTAAATTCTTGCATCATGATTCGATCTCAATTTGTAATTATAGTTCTTGTTGTGATGTTTGAGTAAAACTCCGCTCGTAAAGGAGTCGAGACGATCAATAGAATGATGATGTAACAAATCTTAAAACGATTTTTAAGTCCTACGAGTTTTGTAAACCCTAGCAAGTTCAAGAATCGATGAACTAGTTTCGTAGCGATGCTTTCTTGATTGTGATCGCTCGAAATTAGGGATCTACGATCGTTTCTTGAATTTACTAGAGGCTAGAATGTGAATGATATCGACGAAAGAATAAGGCATAAGATGAAACCCTAGTTTCACTAGAAATCCCTAATTCTTGTCGATCATCATCGATCTAGTATCAATTCATTGAAGGATAAGAATACGTCATCATAAGATTGCATCACATCTATAGATCCGATCGATTCCTACGAGCCTCATTTCGATTCTTGATATTTGGTTGGAAAAATCATCAAACTATCAATTCTTGATTCTATCTTTTTCTTGTTATTAGATCTAGATATTTTCTAATTCTTGAACTTCAAATATAAATCATGAATTGTTTCTTTTCTTTTCTTTAAAGTTTTGACTCATCTAATTCAAAAGACGAACTATTACCTGTGGACGATCCGCACTCACTTACAATCTACATCTGACACCGTAGTTGATTGCGGTCAAATAATTTTTGGTTGTGATTTCTTTACAATTTCCAATTACACAAACAAGAATTCTTTTCAATCAAATGGCGCCGTTGCCGGGGATCATTTGATTTGATTTGATAATTTTACATCCAATCGGAAAATTATTAACAATCACTTTGCTCTCTTGAAATCATAGATCTAAAGAGATCTTTCTTAGGGTTTCTTAACCCATTAAAGAAAAACTCTTAGAGTTCATTTTGCAGATCTTAAAGATCTTGGAGTTTTTTACTCAGTAAAAGCTTTGCTTTTAGGGTTTTGATGGATTGTTCCATCGTCTTCACAGAGCATAGCTCTTAAAATTTTTAAGGAATTTTATTCTTCTCATGATTAGAGTTGACAGATGTCACTCTGCTGCAGAGCGCTGCTCTCAAGGGAGTTTTACTCCTTGTCCCGAAGGGCCCTCATTAAATGAGAATCCTTTTAGGATTTCCTCATTAATGAGTGACTGTCTCAACAATGATGAGCCGTCATCTTGATTCTGTGGGTCCTCTTTGGTCCCTTTCCACTGCATTGCAGTGCGGTACGAATTTAAAGTACCAAGTGCCAGAACTTAAACTGTAGCATTGACGGTTAACTTTTGTTCTTTCTCGCGCAGGTACTATGTCCTTCAACATTTCTTTCCCGTTTGTTTGTTCAGAAAACGGATTCCCTGATGCGCCTGTGGATATGGAAGTCTTCGCGCTGATCAAAGATTACGACCCGGAGCAAAAGAACCTTCATTTATAGGGGACGTGATACAATCAGATCATCAGGGGCCAGCGTAGATTTTCTTGCGCAGCACCTTTGGAGCCCATTCCAGCAATCCATTACGCCGACTCACCCCCAGTGAACTATGCCGTGGAGGAGGTTAACTGGACCTCGGAGAGTTGCCTTCAGCCCTCTATGGCTGCAATACTCGTACAGCCTCCAATGGCTTTGGATACCTTAGGACGACGTATATGTCAAGGTAAGTTGCGCCCTTGGGGACAGCTGTACATGATAGGCTTGACTCCTCGCCATCCAGCTGGATATTTGCAGTGGGCCCGATACATTTTGTCGGCCAAGAAATCGCAGCTGTTGTAGCTCGGGTTGTACCACGCGATTTATGCGTCCCTCTTCCAGTATTCCACGCCCCCTGTATGGCGGGTCAAAGCTTTTTTAGAACAATGGAACATTCCAATTCACACCTTCCTCCTATTAGATCGGGAAGTTTCAATCTCTTTAGAGGAGTTCGCGGAGATCTCCGGCTTTCCTGTCAGAGGGGAACATTATGAGGAGATATTACCCCCTGACGAGTATATTTTCGCCACTCGATTAGTAGTGATGGGTCTGTCTCCAGAGAATGCCATTCAGCACCGATCCCCAAGCTTGATCAAGGTGTTAAATATATACAAAAGCCTGTTTCTTGAATCCGGAAGCCATGGGGTCAGCTTTACGGATTTCATCACCCGTTTTCTTCGCCCGGAAGTCTTGTCGAAACAAAGTGCGAAGTTTTCCAAGCTCGACGATCCTTTCAGTCAGCCGACAGCGGAAGTAGATCAAAAGAATTTCTTCCTCCCAAACGCCGCGGTCGTCCCCTTTACAGAACTCGCCGCTCAAGACATCGACGAAGAGGCATTCTTTTTAGGGTTCCTTGGTTTATGGTTAAGCTGGTTTGCGCTCCCCATGCATCCCCGCTACATGAGGCCGTCTGTTTTCTACCCGGCTCACCAAATGGTTGAAGGGACGCAGGTTGCCGTTGGGATTGCTGGGCTGGCTTACCTGTATCATAGCCTTAGCTTGGCGGCAGACACCTCTCAACCGGGGGTGGAACCCGTAAACTTCCCGATGTACTATTTCACTTCGTGGCTCGAGCTGCATGTGCTCGGCGCTTTTGGAGTCCACAAGCGACCCCGTTTCTATGAAAGTTACAACTTTCCTCGGGTTATGCGGCTAGTTGACGCTTCCATTTTGGAACCGACTCAGCGAGAGGCTCGGGGTCTGATTCTTCACCCGCGTACGGTCAGGGATGGCATGACCTTCATCAATAAGGTCATGAATATCGGCAAGGAATCCGCTAAGACGGTGCAACCGCCGCGGAACACTTTCAAAGATGGGGTTTCTACCTTGAAAGCTCGGGAGATTCTTTACTTATATTCAATCAGGCCGGGTTTTTTGGTGTTTAGGCAGAACTATTCGGCTTTGTTTATGAGATACATCCCACACAGTTTCTCTCAACAATCAAGCTACAATCAGGGTGTCCCGCTTGAGGCCTTCCTAGCTGAGCCAGTTGCTATGGAAGAGGGCATCCGCAACGCGCTACACCATTTCATGCGTCTTAACACCAGGTCTAACTTCTTTATCAACGAGCCAAGCTGTGTTCCGAAAGCTTTGAATGTGTACGTGGCGTGGTATCAGCACGCGATGGGCGCTGTTATCAGGGAAGAAAAACGATTATTGCTTGATCGCAAGGGCGCAGCCCCTGCTGATAATCCAGCCGTTCCCCTAAAGCGACGGACTGTCGTTCGTCTCCCTTGAGAGAACCTGCTACGGTTGAAGTCCCGCGTGCTATGCCTGAGTTTCCCCTACCCCGCTCTCTTGTAGAAGCGGTAGCTGCATCATCTTCTGAGTCTGGTATGGGTATGGAGGTCGGGACCCGTCGCCCCAAATTGCCCGCTAAGCGCAAGCTCATGTTATCGGCTGCCGGCATCAAGTCACAGAAAAAGAAGAAGTCGCTATTTTCTGCGGACTTTGCATTTGTCTAGGAGCCTCATGCTCCTTACAACGAGGGCTTGAGCGAATACGGTACTAATGAGGGTTTATTCATTGCGCCGGATGATACCAATCTAGAGGCTGCCATCGCGGTTTCCGAGCAACTAGCTCGTGATGAAGCGGCACCGATCACCATTGCAAAGTCAGGTAGACTTCAGTCGTATCTTTCCGTGGTTATATTTTTTTATTATTATGCTTTGACTGACGCTTTCTTCTTCAACAGGTATCTCCGTCGATGAGGCTCTCGCGGCTTCCCTCAATACTTTCGAAGAGGAAGATAGGCTCTGTGCTTCTTTAGGCCTTGGTATAATTAGGCTCATTGAGCCTTCATTCCCTTTTTCTTCATTCGCGACTTGACCCTCTCTTTTGTCTTATTGCAGGGACTACCTTGACCCCGGTTATCCCGAGTGTGGTGCCAATCCCGAGTGGCGAGGCGGCGAGGCTTCCATAGCCAATTATTGTGGCCCCAGCTCCCTTGTCAGTATCGCAAGAGGCTTCACTTAAACAGCCGATGACGGACGCCATTGCGGCTCTAGAGGCAGAACTTGGTTCGGACGATGACGTCCCTTTGACGGAGGTCTTGCGGAGATCGCTTCTCACCGCTCAGACCGAAAGGAAGCGTAAGAAGCGTGCAACGAAGGAACGCGATGCTAGCTTGGCTATGGGCGCAGGTTCAAGCACTACCCCATCCGTCGCCATTTCTTCAGAGGATGCTCCAGCTGCCCTGTCTACCTCCCATAGACAGGTTGTGCACGCGGCTCGGGAAGAAATCTAAAAGCCGCCTCAAGGTAGTATAACGATGAATGTTTTATTATAATTTGATCTTTAAATTCTTATATACCATATCCTGCAAGGCCAAGTCTTGGCGATGAGGTGGCAGGTGAGATAACGGTGACCACAAATCCCGAAGCGGCTGCTCTCTCTCGGGAGTCTGGGACTGCCCAAACTGCCGCTCTTTCTCCTTGTGGCTCCCCGGTATCGACGGGCATCGCAAGCGTCACAACGGCTCTTGTCGAATCAGGGGATGAAGCCGTGGGCGCAGAGACTATCCCTTTGCCGGAAAGCGAAGAAGCCGCAACGACTGGTGATACTTCCGTCGCGGTTTTGGTTAACGACCCGTCATGTTAGTCTTAAGTCATTGTTCTTTTTATTCCATAACTCCGTCTAGATTTTCCTGATGATGTTTCGTTTGTAGGCACAGAAATTGTTCCATTCAAAGCACTTTCGGCCGCCGCCATGACGGTTGTCATACCCTCGCCTTCTCCTACGTCCCCCAAAATGCTGGAAGGTATAGATTCGCGACTTATTTAGCTGAACTATGAACACCGTCTTTCTTGTACTGACCGTGTATTATCTCAACTCTACAGGAGTCCTTTTTGACCATTTGTACCAGGTGCTGAACCCACATTTCTTCTTCCGATCGGATGTTGTTCTACCTGCTGATATTGGTTTGTATATCCTTCAGCAATTGTTCCTTTCTTTCTTTTAAGAATAACTGTACTGTTGCTGAGTCTTCTTTATATTGATCGCAGCGTCACGAATCGGAGGAGGAGACGAGAGGGTAGTCGCAGCTCCGGTACTCCCAATTTTGCCATCAACCACAGCCGGTATAGTAGACTCCATCGCTCGTATATTCTCTTTATTTCGCGAGTTTGCTTTTAACCGCAATTCCTTTTGCAGCAATCGCACTGGCTCCATCTCCTTTCGAGTCTCGCATCCTAATGCCGGCATGACCCTTTTCCAGACGTCCATCTTCCAAGGGCGCTGCGACCAGCCTGCGCATGTTGAGTGAATCCATCGAGGAGCTTGACGCGGAGGCCCCTGCATTCGCTGCTGATTTTGCTGCTGAGGTTAATCCGATGTTGGCGGCGCTTGTGCACTTCCATAGCGAAAGCGTCGTCGAATCTTGGGTTAATTATTGCAGACAGATCGAGGCGTGTCTGCATGAGATTGAGCTCAAGCATCCTTCTCCAGAAGTGTTGGCTTTGAACTCCCAACGGGCTGCATGGATTATGCAGAGCGTTCTCTTCCTCCGCCATTTCGAACAAGTGGTGGCCTTGAGGCGGAAGGAACACGAGGAGGCTTCAGGTGAATCTGCCCGGCTTCCCCCCAGGTTGAAGCAAATGCTGCACAACTGAAAGCTATCTTTGATGACCTCCTACGATGTATTTCTGATGGGATAACGCTGAGGCAGAAGCTCGACCTAACCTAGCGAGATGCGCAAAGTCATGAGGCAGCTCAGCGAGAAATCGATGAGAAACTTTCATCTTGTTTGCAGCAACGGGCTCGAGTCGAAGCGGAGCTGGCCGCAGCGGCTGATCATGAGAAGGAGCTGAGAGGAGTGCGCGAGCGGCTTGCTGATTTGTTAAAATCGCCTCCTTCTCAATATTCATCTTTGTATCGATTGTAATTTATGAATAACATGTATTCATTTCATTTTTTTAATGTGATGTATCTCGTATTCAATTGAATTCATGAATAAAGGACACATATTTTTTATCTCTGACTATCGCTTTCTTTAATCTGCTGTGTTGTTGGTATATTACTCTGGCAAGTGTGGCCTGTAGGGTAGTGATGGCTTAGGAGATAGGGTTAGGATCTGCCACCTAAGAATTTTCAATTTTATGAGCCGTAAGGGTCTCACAAAGACTTTTTTCTCCCTACGAGTCGTGAGGATCTCGCAGGTGCATTTTATCCTTAGGAGTCATAGGATTCCTAAGTGTGCTTTCTTTTGAGAGTCGTAAGGATCTCGCAAGAGAATTTTCTCCCTTACAAGTCGAGAGGACTCGTAAGTGATTGTTTCCCTCCTTGTCGAGGTTCGACTTCGGAGAGTGTGGCTCATAGATGGTCCATCTTAATCTCCTTGGAGGGTTGTGATGGCTTAGGAGACAGGGTTAGGATCTGCCACCTAAGACTTTTCAATTTTATGAGCCTTGAGGGTCTCATAAAGACTTTTTCTCCCTACGAGTCGTGAGGATCTCGTAAGTGTATTTTTCTCCTTAGGAGTCGTGAGGATTCCTATGTGTGCTTTCTCTTGAGAGTCGTAAGGATCCCGCAAGAGAATTTTCTCCCTTACAAGTCGAGAGGACTCGTAAGTGGTTGATGAGTTGACTTGTTCCCGAGTCGAAGCATTGCTTTATGACAGGGAGGTCAGGGTTGACATTTATCCGAGTCGAAGCGTTGCTTTACGGCCAGGAGGTCAGGAGTTGACATGCATCCGTGTCGAAGCGTTTCTTGACGACATGGAGGTCAGGGATTGACATGTACCTGTGTCGAAACATTGCTTGACGACAGAGAGGTCAGGGGTTGACATGTATCCGTGTCGAAGCGTTGCTTGACGACAGAGAGGTCAGGAGTTGACATGTATCCGTGTCGAAGCGTTGCTTGACGACAGGGAGGTCAGGGTTGACATGTATCCAAGTCGAAGCGTTGCTTGACGATAGGGAGGTCAGGGTTGACATGTATCCAAGTCGAAGCGTTTCTTGACGACAAGGAGGTCAGGGGTTGACATGTATCCGTGTCGAAGCGTTGCTTGATGACAGGGAGGTCAGGAGTTGACATGTATCCGTGTCGAAACGTTTCTTGACGACAGGGGGGTCAGGAGTTGACATGTATCCGTGTCAAAGCGTTGCTTGACGACAGGGAGGTCAGGGTTGACATGTATCCAAGTCGAAGCATTCCTTGATGACAGGGAGGTCAGGAGTTGACATATATCCGTGTCGAAGCGTTTCTTGACGACAGGGAGGTCAGGGTTGACATGTATCCATGTCGAAGCGTTGCTTGACGACAGGGAGGTCAGGGTCGACATGTATCCAAGTCGAAGAATTGCTTGATGACAAGGAGTTCATGGTTGACATGTATCCAAGTCGAAGCGTTGCTTGACGACAAGGAAGTCATTGGCTGACTCTAGATTGTCTGTGAACCGTAGAGTCTTGGAACTGGGGACTTTGTCGTGGCTCCGATTAGTGATGTCGTATCCGTGTCCTGCTAGAATGAGAAGGAACGCCGTTGTTGGTCTTCTGGGATGCAGATGTTGTTGTCAAGATTTAGAACTAGGGGCTCTGCCATGGCTCCGCTTCGTTGCAACACTGAGGTCAGTTGTTGACGTTACATTTGCGTCCTGCCGGAGTTGAGAAGGAACGCCTTGTTGCTCTTCTGGGATGTTGATGTTGTCGTCGAGATCTGATCCTCCCTTTGACAGAGTTTGGTAGGACAATATGATTCCCTTTTTTGTTTGTGCCCATGGATTGTATACATGGGTCGATGCGGACTCACCTGTAGGGCAAAAGTTTCATTCTTTCATTTTTTTATTTCTTTCCGCGATGCTCTATCATTTCAGCTTTTCTATCGCGAAAGTCGCGATTGCCCAATCATTTCGGCTGTTTTTTTGTGGTGCCCAATCATTTCAGCTATTTTCTTTTTGCTCGCTGCTTTTTATTGCGAGTTGCCCAATCATTTCGGCTATTTTTGTATGCACTTTTGGTTCGCTGATTTTTATCGCGAGTTTAGACTTGGAATTTGATACCGATTTAGGCATCAACATCGCTACAACTGGGATATGTCCAGGAGCGAATCATCATTTGCCTTTGTCGGTTCGAACAAAAGTGGCTTAGCAAATCGGGTTAAGATCCTGTTGACTAAGGCTTTTGACTTTATAAGCCGTTAGGGTCTCATAAAGATGTTTCTCCTTATGAGTCATAAGGATCTCATAAGTGAGTTTTCTTCTTAAGAATCGTGAGCGTTCTTAAGTGTATGTTCTCTTATAAGTCGTAAGGATCTTACAAGAGTGTTTTCTTCTTATAAGTCGAGAGGACTTACAAGGGTCGTTCACCATGTGAGGATATCCCTCGTTGCTGGTGGGACTTTGTTGGGGAAATGTTTATTCGTGCCGGTGGATTGTATACAAGGGTCAATATTGAAACGCTTATAGGGCCATATTGGGATGTATGACGACTTAAGAACAGGTTCAGATCCCTGTAGCTTAAGGCTTTTGAATCCTATGAGCCGTGAGGGTCTCATAGGGGAATTCTCCTTACGAGTCGTGAGGATCTCGTAAGTGTAACTTCTCCTCAGGAATCGTGGGGATCCCTAAGTGTGTTGCTCCCTTATGAGTCGTAAGGATCTCACACAGGTAATTTCTCCTTACAAGGTCGAGAGGACCTTGCAAGTGTCTTTTAACGAGATTGCGCCCTTTCGGGTTTTCACAAACCCGCCGGTATCCCTGCTGCTTTTACTCACGGAGCTCTTTCGGGTTTTCATCCGTGCCCATTTCGCTTATGGACATACCATTTTTTTGGCACGTCAACCGAAGGATGCTGCGGCTCGTAGTAGTTTAAGGACGTTACGGTCCGTAGTTAGTTTTAGGACGTTTCGGTCCATTGTTAGTTTAAGGACGTTTCGGTCCGTTGTTGGTTTAAGGACGTTTCGGTCTATTGTTAGTTTAAGGACGTTTCAGTCCGTGGTTTTCCATGTTTGGGATGGGGTATCGTTGGATACTATTTTTAGAGTCTGAACTCAAGAAGATAGCGAGCGGACACATGCGTCATCATCTATCATTAACTTGGTTCGTGACTCGTCAAGCGTAGTACTTCTTAAGGAACCGGCTGTTTATTGGTCGGAAGGGTCTTTCGCAATGCATATCCATCAGCAAGTATGCCCCCACCTTGATAGACTTTGTCTATGATGTACGGGCCTTCATAGTTCAACTTGAATTTCCCCCGTTTGGCACGATTGGGGATCATAGGTCTCTTGACCACTAGTATGAGTTCGCCTTGGCGGAATGTTCTCGGCCTAGTCAATCTCTCGTATGAGCGCGTCATCTTTGCTTTGTAAGCTTCTAGGTTTTGCTACGGCATGAGGCGAGTTTCATCGAGAGCGTCACGCTCCTCGTGCTGAAGATGAGCATTCTCTTTATCTGTTAGCTCATAATGAACTGCCACTCGTAAAGAGGGTAGCTCTATCTCCAAGGGGAGTACGGCTTCAGTGTCGAACACCAACGTATATGGCGTTGTGTTGGTGGCCGTTTTGAACGTGGTCCGATACGCCTAGAGAGCTTCATGAAGTCTCTCGTGCCAGTCCTTTTTATTTCAGGACACCGTCTTCTTTATGATCTTCGTCAAGGTCTTGTTGAAAGCCTCAGCTAGACCATTAGCTCGGGAATTATAGACCGAAGAGTATCTCCAGTCTATATTATGCTGTTGTGCGAAGCGGCTGATTTTGTGACTTCTGTAGGCCGGCCCGTTATCGGAAATAATCCGTCGTGGAGTGTCGAACCAATAGATGATGCGTGTCTTAAAGAAATGGAGAATATTCTCCGTCTTCAATTCTCTCAGCGGTACTGCTTCTGGCCACTTAAAGAAGTAATCGGTTATCGCCAATATGAACCGATGTCCTCTGGATGATGCTGGTTCGATGGGCCCGATTATGTCAGTTCCCTACATTTCGAACGGCCAGCTTGCCACCATTGGGTGTAGCGGATTTGGATGCTGGTGGATGAAGTCCCCATGAACCTGGCACGAGTGGCACTTCTTTGCGTATTCGAGACAATCCTGAATCATCGTGGGCCAATAGTAGCCCATCCTTTTAATCTTCAGTTTCATCTTCGGGATGGTATGATGAGAACCGAAGAGTCTGTCGTGAGTTTCTTGGACGAATCTCCTTACTTCTTCCGGTCCCAGGCATCTCAGCCATAGAGAGTCGAACGATCTCTTATACAGCGTGTCATTGACGATAGAGCTCGTTTAATGAGCTGATGTCTTAAGGACGCATCTTCAGGTGTTCGACAGGATTTGAAGTAATCTATAAAGACTTCTATCCAATCTTTAGCCTTTTCCTGGTCTTTTATTTGTAGGGTCATTTTCTTGGTCGTTCTCTTTTCTTCGGACGACTCCGGAGATATTTCTACCGGTGCAAGAACCCGACGGTTTTGCACAACGATCCTCATGTCATCGAGGTTTTCATCAGCCAATTCTTTAGCGAGTTTGGCTAACGCATCCGCTTTGCTATTTTCCGTACGCGGTATGCTTTCCAGAACGTAGGAAGGAATTTGGGTCAGCAGTTGCTGCACTCTCTCGCCGTACTTTACCAACTCTGGTTTGCACGTTTGATAGTCACCGTTTACTTGGCTAACGACCAATTGGGAGTCTCCGTATATGAGGAGATTTTCGATTCCCATGTCGATAGCGATCTCAAGCCCTGCTATCAAAGCCTCATATTCGGCTTCATTGTTTATCCTCGTCTCTGTTAAGGAAAAGGCAAAGCGCATTATCCCTCCTTATGGAGTCACGAAGATGAGGCCTACCCCATATTTGATTATGGGGAGATGTGCTTTCGCTTCTTCATGGAAGATGCCCCAACAAAGTAGAGTTCCCATCGGGTATCACTCTCTCCTCTCTCCCTGTCGATCGTGTCAAATGCGTGCTCGTCTGGCAATTCGCAATTTAGGAGTGAATCGACAGGTATCAGATGCTCAGCGAGGAAGTCGAAGATGGCCTGGCCTTTCACTGCCTTAAGAGGTCGGTATATTATCGAAAACTCCATCAAGAGGAGAGCCCATTTAGCGAGTCGTCCCGTCAGTATGGATCTTGACATCAAATATTTGAGAGGATCCACTTTTGATATGAGGTGAACCTCATGCGCCAACGCATAGTGTCTGAGCTTCGTTATCGCGAAGATTAACGCCAGGTAGTGTTTTTCGATGTGGGAGTAGTTGTTTTCTACCTCCAGGAGAACTCGACTCAAATAGTAGAGGGCTCTTTCCTTCTCTTGGTCATTTTCCTGTGCTCATAGTGCGCCTAAGGAACCTTCAAGGGATGTTGTGTACAGTATGAGGGGCTTTCCCTTGACCGGAGCAGTTAGTACCGGCGGATTCTACAGGTATTGATTGATTTCGTCTAGTGCGCTCTGGCATTTACGATCCCAGACGAACGGGGTCCTTTTCTTCATCAGGTGACTGTAGAGACGGCATTTGCCGGAGAGGTTAGCTATGAACCGTCGGATATACGCGAGCTTTCCTTGGACAGACCGCAGTTGCTTGAGAGTTCTTGGCGAAGGCATTTCCATGATCGCCTTGATCTTCGACGTGTCTATCTCAATCCCCCGGTGTCGTATGATGAATCATAGGAATTTTCCCGAGGAAAATTCGAACGCGCATTTGAGAGGATTCATCTTCAGGTTGTATTTCCGAAAACGTTGGAACACTATCTTCAGATGCTCCCAATACTCCTCGTGCGATTTGCTTTTCACCACGAGGTTGTCAATATAGCATTCAACGACTTCATGTATGAGGTCCTCGAAAATCTTCGTCATGGCCCTCTGATAGGTAGCGCCGGCGTTCTTCAGACCGAAAGGCATCACTTTGTAGCAGAATATGCCCAGAGGAGTCCGGAAAGCGGTATGCTTCTGGTCTTCGGGATGCATCTTTATTTGATTGTACCCTGATGAGTCGTCTATGAAGGAGAAGACTTGTAACGCTTTAGAAATCATTATGCGAATTTTCCGTTTTTAGGGTAAAATAGTCGGTGTTTTCCGTAAAAACCTAGAAGCGATCTTTTTGCAGTATAGAATTCACTGCACCTAGTTTAGCTAGAAAATTGCTAGTTTGCGGGTTTTTGTAAGTCACTTGTAATTGTAGTGCATTTTAATATTTTCCCTAATTAAAATATTATTTTTAAGCTTTTAATTATGCACTTAATTAGTGGTAATTACAATTTTGTTTGGGTTAATTACTACTAAAGTAAGTCTAAGCTAATCTAATCACTAGTTTAAGCTTAATTCTTTCTCTCCAAAATATCTAGATATTTGTGTAATTAAATTGAATTTTTAAAGAAAAGAATGAGGCGGCTTAGGATATTATTTGCATTTATGAGCATTTATTGTTATTTTGCACTAGAATTTTCCATACATTTCTTAACCTCCTCTCTTGGCTTCATTTGGCCGAACCCTCCCCCCCCCCCCTCCCCCATTCTGCCCTCTTTTTCTCTTGCCTCAATTTCATCTCTCCAAGCTCACAAAAATCATTACAAATCATCAAATAATCACACAAACTCATAAATAAATCAATACCCATCATTCTTCATCACAAAACAAGTTTGGATCTTCAATCAAGTTAGGATTTTTGGAGGCTAAACTTTGGATTTCTAGTTGCAAGTTTGTGATTCTTGTGAGGTATAAAATCCTAACCCTAAAATTTATTTGTTGTTTTAATACTTTAGCTAGCATGTAAGATGTTTAATTTAAGCTTTCATTGCATGTTTAGAAATTTCCAGAAATGGTTTTTGATAATCAAGTTAGGGTTTTGTTTAGTGAAATGGTTAAGTGAGTTGTGTAGACAAAAGAAAACTTAACCTAGTTTTTAGATTGTTAAATGATATTTTTCCTAATTATCTAATTAGCTTAATTGCAAACTAAATTTTTACTAAATCCTATTTGTGTGGGATTAAAATTCTAGTAATGATTTGTGTGGTTTAATCAAGCTATTATGAGATTATTATGATTACTAGTTTGGGTTAAACATGTAGTTTTGAGCTAAAATGTTTAAATGTTGCTTACTAGATTTCGGTAAAGTTTAGGCGTGAGTTTCTATTGACGTTACGATGTGATATATATTATCTTCCGCGCTATGTGTTGTGTTGTGAATGCGCGATCGGTATGATCAGGGTCTAGGTTTGGTGATTTTGTCATTTAGCGTTCCTAGCTAGGGTTGTGCCGATGTCGTACGTGTTTGGTGCACTAAGTGCACAATGTGTTATCTTGTGGGCGTTATCCTTGCGTTACGTGTCTTTGTGTAGCTTTTGCTCTTGAGTTGGTTTCGTAGTGTCACTACGCACGTTAGCCACTAGACGAACACTTGAGAGTATGTTTGGAGTTGGTGCATCGTTCAAACGTAGTTGTATGTGTTATTGGTCGATTTCTATTATGCACTTGATTTGTTGTTTTGTGATTTTAGGATCACAGGCGAGGACTTCAGACGCTGCGAAGAAGGGAAAGCAAGTGGTTGGTTTTACTTAGCCAGGATCGTTGTGAGTAGATTTAACATCTACAGGGGAATCGCCCGCATGGCGTTATGCGTCTGGCCTAGATTAAATGATATGACTATTAGTTATAAGTATATGGACATTGATTGTGCATGTGGACCTTTGTTGCATATCTCATTTCCTATTGTGTATGGACTTAATATTAATGAGACACAACACCATTATTGACGGTTCATGTTTCACGAGTACTAATTGTATGCTACAGACACACCGTCGATAATTGCCATGACACGCACAACACCTATACATATGTGATATTGTATTGGTCAGGGACATTGAGACATTGATTCATATTCCTTTGTGCATATGACATATAACATACATGTATACCTACATGCTTACACATATGCCTTGACATGCCCACATGCTAGCTACCCCTATACCTATATGGTATTGTACCATTAGTGATAGGTATATACACATATGGGACACAGCTACATGTACATCTTGCATACATACTTACATGTACACTTACCTAGCTTGATACAGCTATACATATACCCGGAGGTTATTGTATCATTATTGACATGTATATACACATACCTAGCTTGATATACCTACACACATACCTGGAGGGTATTACATCATTATTGATAGGTAGATACACATTGTAACATTTTGGAAATCGTTTAGGCGATTTTCCGTTTTTAGGGTAAAATAGTCGGTGTTTTCCGTAAAAACCTAGAAGCGATCTTTTTGCAGTATTGAATTCACTGCACCTAGTTTAGCTAGGAAATTGCTAGTTTACGGGTTTTTGTAGGTCACTTGTAATTTTAGTGCATTTAATATTTTTCCCTAATTAAAATATTATTTTAAGTTGTTAATTATGCACTAAAATAGTGGTAATTACAATTTGGGTTGGGTTTGTTATGCTAATGTGGATCTATGCTAAGTTAATCGCTAGATTAAGCACTAATCCATCCTTGAAAATATCCTAGGAAAATATCTAGATATTTGTTGAATTAAAGGAAAATTTTAATTAGAAAAGAAAAGGTTTTAAGAGGTGGCATTGTAATTAAAGCTTTTATTTTGTTTTTCTTCCAGATTTTTCCACACTTTTTTCACAAAACCCCCTCCTCCTTCATTTGGCCGGCCACTTCCCCTTGCTGCCCTCATTTGGTTTTCACCCCATGTCCACAAATTCAAGCTCAAAATCCTCAAAAATCATAAATAAATCACACAAACTCAAATATAAATCAATACCCAATATTCTTCAATCACTAAGCAAGCTTGGATCTTCATTAAAGACATCATTTTGGAGGCAAAATTTGGATTTCTAGTTGCTAATTTGTGTTCTTGAGGGGGTATAAATCCTAACCCTAATGCTTAGTTCTTGTTTTAGCACCTTAATCAATTATTATATGTTTAATTAAAGCTTGTATTTGCATGTTTAGAATTTCTAGAAATGGGTTTTGATAATCAAGTAGAGTTTTGTTAGTTGTAATGATTAGTGTGAAGATTAGACTTGGTTAAAATTTAACCCAGGTGCTAGATTGTTAAATGATATTTTTCCTAATTGTTTAATTAGCTTAATCTCAAACTAAACTTTTACTAAATCCTTTTTGAGTGAGATTAAAATTGTAGTCAAAGTTTAAGTGGTTTAATCAAGCTATATTGTGATGATTGTGATTACTAGTTTGGGTTAGTGTTGTAGTTTTGAGCTAATATGATTAAATGTTGCTTACTAGATTTCGGTAAAGTTTAGGCATGGGTTTCTTTTGACGTTGCGACGTTATTTATATGTTAGATTCCACGTTTTAATTGTGTTGTGAATGCGCGATCGGTACGATCGGGGTGTAGGCTTGGTGGTTGTGTAGTTTTGCGTTACTAGCTAGGGTTGTGCCGATATTGTGCGTGTTTTGTGCAGTGAGTGCACAGTGTGTTTTTCTTGTGTGTGTTATCCTTGCGTCATATGTCTTTGTGTAGCTTTTTCTATTGAGTTGGTTTCGTAGTGTCACTACGCATGTTACCCACTAGACGAACACTTGGGAGTATGTTTGGAGTTGGTGCGTCGGTTAAACGTAGTTGGTACGTGTTATTGGTCGATTGCTAATATATACTTGTTACGTTGTTTTATGATCTTTAGGTTCGCAAGCGGGGACTTCGGACGCTGCGAAGAAAGGAAAGCGAGTGGTTGGCTTTACTTAGCCAGGATAGTAGTGAGTAGATTTAACATCTACAGGGGAATCGCCCGCATGGCGTTATGCGTCTGGGCTAGATTTAATGACATGACTATTAGTTAGAAGTATATGGACATTAATTGTGCATGTGTGCTTTTGTTGCATATCTCATTTACCTATTGCATTTGGACATAGTATTAATGAGGCACAACACTATTATTGACGGTTCATGTTGCACGAGCACTAATTGTATGCTACACCCACACCGTCGATAATTGCCATGACACGCGCAACACCTATACATATATGATATTGTATTGGTTAGGGACTTTAAGACACGATCCTTATATTCCTTTGTGCATATGAAACATACCATACCTGTATACCTACATGCTTACACATATGCCTTGCTATGCACACATACTTACATGTATACTCATTACCTTGTTAGGGCTACACATACCTATGTGGTACTATTTTGTCATTGACGTAGGGTCATTGATTCTTATGCGTTGTAGTTAAATACTGGATTTTCCTTTATATGCTCATATTACTGTTTCATGTTGAATATATTATATTTCATAGATCTCGCATTGATATATGATTTTCATATGATGTTTCTGGATGTTTTACTCCTGCGTATATATAGCAGTGGTATGGGACGCTGACATATATATGTATATATATCGTGTGTGTGTGTGTGTGTGTATATATATATATATATATATATATATATATATCAGTGGTATAGTACGTTGTTATATATGTACACTTACATAATATATCATCACAATGATTTATGTAAATATACTTATTCATTACTTGATGTTTTCTGGATTTGAGGACCGTGGTAGTTTCATGAAATTATGCATTATTTGAAAAACCCGGTTTCTCTTGATATGATATTTCAGCGTCCACCATGCGATTTCTCGGTTCTGAGATTTATGATATATACCCAATGCGAGGAGTGAAGTGGGCCGTGTGCGGGTACATGATGGAGCCCGGTATGGACCCCTCGGCAAGAAGATCGCAGATGATGGCGATGAGCCTGGAAGGCTGGCTTGTACCTACCGGTGACAGTATTTGGACTCGGCGGTTATCGTGGGGATACCGACCGGAGTTATGTACGTATGGATACGTGGAATTTCGAGGGTCGAAGCTGGGCACTTGGGTTTCCATATAACGTATGATACGTACCTATCAGGGCCAGTCGTGGTGACAGCACCTGATAGATCAATATTTATGTGTCGATACTAGACACTAGTATTCATGATGTTTTTGGGTGTCGGTGTTTGACACTCAGGTTTCATGAGACTTACAGGATGTGTTTTATCCATACTCAGCATTTATTTGATATGCATTTCTTTTAGTAGTACCTGATAGAGTACCTTTCATGACTGTTGCATATACATATTGCCATATTATTGCTTCATGTATTAGTTGTACCTGATGGAGTACCTTTCATGACTGTTGCATACATATGGCCATTTATTTGATATTAGCTTGCATGTTATAGATTTGCGCAGTACGTGCATACTTGCGATTACCTGCTTATGTTATTTACTATTCACGAGTTGGCAACTCACCCTCGTTGTGCCATAGGGTTTTGCAGGTTTTCCCACAGAGCAGTCGTTGGCAGGGATTCTTCCTATCACATCATCTTTTGCAGCGGATACCGCTTCGGCTGACTGTGTGCGATTTTGCTATAGTTGGGTTTCGCGGTTATCCGTTTATGTACATTGTATCTTGTTGTATCTAGTACTCTCTATCTTCCACTTTCATGTATTGACTTAGAGACAAGTTGTGAGGATGATATTGTATATTTTTGGTGACTCGGGATGTCTTCTATGCAGTTTTATTTATATCGTCTTTTATTTCTTCGCTACGGCGTCGTATATCTGTTGTGGTGGTTGTTTTCCGCATTTGGGCGTGGATTTGCTCCCGTTGGGGATGCTTTACTTATATCTTTGTATGTACCCATTTTTGGGGCTAGCTTTTACAAATGAGGTGCTGCCAAATTTTTAAGAAAGTAAATTTGGACTTTAAAGAATTTGTACTTGAAAATTTCAAAAGTTTTTAACAATGTTCTTATCACTTACTACTTTTGATGGTTTAGATTGCTGGGTTTTCGGCTTACTTGGATTGCGTTACGCCTGTAGATGTTACGTAGTTTAAGGGCCGTCACGTGCCAATTTTGGGTCGTGACACACATATCTTGCTATACCGACATGGTTATGCATACCTGGCTATAGCTATATGTTCGCCTTTATATGATGTTGTATGGATTTTGGAGAACTTAGGAACCGCATGATATATTTAATAACTTGTTGCAGTTAAACAGCGGTTTTTCCTTTATATGATCATATTACTGTTTCATGTTGCATATATTATATTTCATGGATGCCGCATTGAGATATGGTTTTCATATGATGTTTTCTGGATGTTTTACTCCTGCGTATATCAGTGGTATGGGACGCTGACATATATATGTATACATATGGTGTGTATATATATCAGTGGTATGAGATGCTGTTATATATGTACACTTACCTAATATATCATCGAAATGATCTATGCAAATATTCTTATTCATTACTTGATATTTTCTGGATTTGAGGACCGTGGTAGTTTTCATGAAATTATGCATTATTTGAAAAACCTGGTTTCTCTTGATATGATATTTCGATGCGTCCACCATGAGATTTCTCGGTTATGAGATTTGTGATATATACCCGATGCGAAGAGTGGAGTGGGCCGTGTACGGGTATATGGTGGAGCTCGGTATGGTTCCCCGGGGCAAGAAGATCGCAGATGATGGCGATGAGCCTGGCAGGCTGGGCCGATACCTATCGGTGATAGTATTTGGACTCGGCAGTTATCGTGGTGATACCGACCGTAGTTATGTACGTATGGATATGCAGAATTTCGAGTGTCGAAGCTGGGCACTCAGGTTTCCGAGAGACGTATGATACGTACCTATCAGGGCCAGTCGTGGTGACAGCACCTGATAGAGGAGTATTTATGTGTCGATACTAGACACTAGTTTTCATGTTGTTTTCAGGTGTCGATATTAGATACTCAGGTTTCATGAGACTTACAGGATGTGTTTTATTCCATACTCTGCATTTATTTGATATGTATTACTTCATGTATTAGTATTACCTGATAAAGTACTTTTCATGACTGTTGCATTTACATATTGCCATTTATTACTATCAGCTTGCATGTGATAAACCATCGCAGTACGTGCATACTTGCGATTACCTGCATATGTTATTTACTATTCACGAGTTGTCAACTCACTCCCGTTGTGCCACAGTGTTTTGCAGGTGGTCTCTCAGGACAGTCGCGGCAGGGCTTTCATCTATCGTATCATCTTTTGCAGCGGATACCGCTACGGCTGACTATGTGCAGTTTTGCTATAAGTAGGTTTTGTGGTTATCCAATGTTGCTCATTGCATATTCGTTGTATCCAGTACTCTCCATCTACTACTTCATGTATTGACTTAGAGACGAGTTGTGAGGACGATATTGTATATTTTGGTGACTCATGATGTCTTTTATGCGGTTTTATTTATATCGTCTTTTATTTCTTCGCTACGGCATCGTATATCTGTTGTGGTGTTTGTTTTCCGCCTTTGGGCTTGGATTTGCTCCCGTTGGGGATGCTTTACTTATATCTTTGTATGTACCCATTTTGGGGCCAGTTTTTACAAAGGAGGTGCTGTCAAATTTTTAAGAAAGTAAATTTGGACTTTAAAGAATTTGTACTTGAAAATTTCAAAAGTTTTTAATAAGTTCTTATCACCTACTACTTTTGATGGTTTAGATTGTTGGGTTTTCGGCTTACTTGAATTGCGTTACGCCTGTAGACGTTACGTAGTTTAAGGGCCGTCACGTGCCAAATTTCGGGTCGTGATAAAGTTGGTATCAGAGCGCTAGGTTTTACCCTTCGAAGTGTAGGATGACCTTGGTATGATGGAGTAGGTAGCTTAAACAAAGTAACGTAGTGTGTGTATGTCCGCGGCATACTTACGACACGGTACTCTACCTAAAGTGACCTAAGTACTAATTGCTTGAAATTCCTTCCTTGATTATACATATCCTTGTGATTCGATTTCCGTGTTCTTATCAAATCCTATTTCCATTTATAGCCTTATGCCGTCGATGACTATGAGGGCTCAGAGAGGTGCAGCGAGAGCCGAGGTCAGAGTTGACTCGTTTGGTACTAGGACTGACCAGGACGGTATGCTCGTTGCACAGGAGCAGATTGACCCGCCTTCGATAGATCGTATCGCTAGGCTTGAAGCAGATATGCAGGACTTGCGTCAGATGATGAGGTCGTTGGTGGAGGCCAGTCGAGCGCAGCAACAAGAGGTTCCCACCCCTGTTACCCAGTTATTCCTTGCTATCAGCACACAACATTGTGTTACGTATACAGCAGCAATGGATTCAGCCCGTTTAGCTGAGGTGCATCTTTCTGAGACTTTAGGAGTTCCGAGACCGAGGAAGGCTCGTGCAGGTGTACCAGCCCAGAGACAGAGTCTTAGTCGCCGTGACAGGTTTCGTGCACGTCGCGGGAGTAGCACAGGCTGGGAACGAGGCCAGTTGTTTATCTCTTATCCCCAGGAGGGTCAGCAGTTTTTATCTGGATGTTACCAGTGCGGGAGTTTGGGTCATCGGGTTCGAGATTGTATTGAGCGACGTGAGTGCGAGGCGGCTGTACCATATGTTACTTCACCACCTTCACCTCAGGGAGAGTCACCTGTTGCGCCTGTTGTTGATCCGCGTCAGACTTATATTCAGAGAGGTCATGGTCGCTGTTCATATCATAATATTGCATTTTATATTCCCCATTCTTATGCATTTTACAATAAAAACATGTGCTTTTGACGCATGTCTGCTATATAGTACAGGTTACAGGTTTTTGGAGCAAAAGCAGTGAAAAAGACAAAAGACGACACAAAAAGGGACTTTTGACCAACAAATAGAAGGATCCTAGTCAAGCCTATACGAAGAACAGTTCACAATCAACAAGGCAGAGCAAGGTCCAAAATGTCAACGGTTAAAAGACCGCTACAAGTTTTCACTGAAAGATCTGGAGAAGAATCAGAAGCCAAACAGAGAAATGAACTGAAGAAATAACAAGCCCAAATAACCATGATGCAGCCCAGGAAAGATGGTGAGCTGAACTCACCAAAGGGCCGCGGAACCGCGGCCCAAGGCCTACCCATGCCGCGGTTCCACGGCCGTCCTATGCCCGTGCTTTGAGAAAATTTTACCAAAGTTTGGTTGCGGCGCTGAAAAGATTTCCTGAGGGTATATTTGTAATTGTAGACATGCGTATCAACTGTAGCCCTAGGGTTTCTATATCCTATAAATAGAACCCAAACCCTTGTATTTTTCTCATGTCTCTATTCATCAATAAAATTCTGTTTTCTTTGAAGTTTGGAGTGCATCAATCGTAAGTAGGTATTTTTTCTTGCCCTAGTTCTAATTTTTTATATCTGCCCTAGGTAAATTCTTTACTTGCCCTAGTTTAATTTAGTTTAGAATTTTATTAACTTGCAATAGATGTTTCTTCTCTTTAATAAAAGGAAAACAAAAATTACGTCTCTCTTAATTCCCTCATTGAGCGACTAGTTTCCTCGCTTGTTGGGGTTAGGAATAGGGAAGGGTTTGAGAGATGAAGATCTCTCATCTCTTTTCTTTGCCAATCTATTATGAACATTAGGACTCCATGCATACTCTCATCTTCCGCTCCCTACGGCACTCTACCCTTGAGGTAACGGTGATCCGTAGTATAAAAGACCGGAGTTGTGAGTTTTCCATGGAGGTTAGGGTAAAGGTTAAGAAAGGAAGGATAAGGATCTAGATGAAGAACATCTTCCCAATCATTCTAATCCCCTTTATTAAAATTTACCATAACCCCTAAAATCAAATCTAAATTAAGGCATTGAAAAGTGGTGAAGATCTTTGTTTACCAAACTTTACCTAAACCTAATCCTAGCAAGTTTCTAATCCTAGTATAACACATCTTCGTTTTAGATTTAATTAAAAAGACCAACACCAATTGGAATTAGCTCGTAAGAACTTTAAGGAAAATTACAGAATCCCTGTGGACCGACCCGTATTCACCGGCTAGCTTCATGCGACGCCATTCTTGATTGCGGTAAATATTTTTGATCGACAAAACCTCTCTTAATCAAATGGCGCCGTTGCCGGGGATGACATAAAATTTCCTTTTTGTAATTTCGGGTTAATATAAAATATAAAAAATCATAAAAATCTGAAAAAATCAAAAAATATAAAAATTCTATCATCTTTTATTGTTTGAAGGGTTTTTGTTTGTGAATCTTTGCAGGATTAACGGATCTGAAACAACACAGAAGGCAAAACAGAAAAAGATACATCAAAACAGGAGGATATTGGAACAGAAGACCAGCATACAAAATCCGTTGCCCCAACTCCTCTTCCAGACTGCGAAACTGCGGCATATCTGCGCCAGGAACCGTGGTTCCGTGGTCGACACGTGGCCAAATCGCATGAAAGTTTGTTGGTTTGATTTCTTTCCTTCTCCTCTACAAATCCCCATATATCTTTTGCCAAATCTTCTGCAGGATTCTTTGCGCTAAAAATCTTCTTCCCCCTTCCAATAATTGATTTTCTGCAGGATTCTTTGCGCCGCGCTAAATAGCAAATTGATTGCAAGTGATTTACTGCTTTGCATATTTTAATCTGACTTTAAGGGGCTATTGACCAATTCAGATTGGGTGGGGATTTCATCACCCTTCCCAGGACCCCAGAAAGCACTTAAAGCATTTGCATCGACCACTTTAATTAAAAAATACCAGACTCAGCCCTAAGGACTTTGAGCTCAATAGGACAGAGGACTAGTATAGGCATCGGCCGTTTATCCTAACCTGTCTTTGCGGTGCCTAGACAAGTGTGTCAAGGCTAGTGGTTTTTAATTAGGCCCACAGTGTGGTTTCTTCCCACTTACCTGGCACTTACCTGGCCGCAATTGACGGTGAAGAGGCGGTTTGCGGTCCTATCTCTAGCCCTTTGGAACAGTTAGGAGCTGTCTAGCTGACCTAGGTGACCCTAGACCTAGGCCTGATTGTGCATTTGTGGTTAATTGCATTTGTGTCAAAAGTATTCTCAAAAATCTTTTTGCGAAAGCTCACATAAAAAAAGGAAAAATCTTTTCAAAACTTGCAACTTGTCACTAAAGAAATCTTTGCACTCACTTACACTCACGTACACCACTTCTTCTCATTGACGTTTTCTTACCTCCATATTCTGTCTTTCATCTTTCGACTGCACTAACCCTCTTAGTGTATGTCCGGTTGGACTAGGGACCCTAGCGCCCGATTAGTCCGTGTTTCGTTGGTACCGACCGACGAACCTTTCGACTCCGAAGTCGAAATCCTGTCCACTTCTTCACTTTCACCATCACATTCTTCTTCCGAAGGTATGTCGGGATACAATCCTAACAACACCTTACCGACGAGATTGATTCCACCTCCAGGTGCGAATAACCCGAATCGCCCGCCTGTTGAAGTGCCCGCACGAGTCGCGCTCCAGGATCTTTTCTACCTCGTCCGCACCGCCCTTCCTACTTGTCTTTCCCTCCCACCGGCTAATGGGGACAATTTTGAGATCAAACCCCACTTCATCAATATGCTGCCTAAGTTTCATGGTTTGGAATCCAAAGATGCATATATCTTTATCAATAAATTCCAAAACGTGTGTGCTATGATGAAAACAACCCAATTAAGTGATGACGCTATAAGGCTAAGGGTCATTCCTTTCACCTTATGTGACTTAGCCGAGAAGTGGCTATACAACACAGCATCATATTCAATTAGAAATCGGGACGAGTTTGTGAAAGCTTTTCTTAAAAAGTTCTATCCTCATCACAAAACTGCTAGAATCCGTAACGAGATTATACAATTTTCTCAGCTTCCTTCGGAACCATTTTGGAAGTGTTTTGAAAGATTCAAAGACCTACTCGTTCAATGCCCTCATCATGGGATCGGAAGTTGGAAACTCTGCCAAACATTATACGAGGGATTGAACCCGGCAACGAAGCAGTTGCTAGAAACCATCCGTCAAGGTCACTTTCTAACCAAATCCAGTGAGGAAGAGTGGCAGTTTCTTGAGGACCTTAGTGAACAAACAATTCAATGGGAGAGCACCAAGACCACATCATCTTCTTCTAGTGGTCAATCTAGGGCAGGCATACATCAATTAGATATATCGATTGCTATGAAGGCCGAGATGGCCGCTTTTACGAAAAAGCTAGAAGCGCCTGAGACTAAAATCTCATCGCCTTCTCCTGCCCATGTTGTGCCTCCACGAACTGTTTGTGCTTGTTGTTCGGATCCATCACATCTCACCGAAGAGTGTCCCCACACTGCTTCTACTCAAGGACAAGATCAAGTCAATGCTGCCTTTCAGCAACGACAAAGAAATGATCCTTACTCTTCGACATACAATCCGGGTTGGAAGAGCCACCCAAATTTCGCTTGGAACCAAAATCAACAATCCCAAGGAAACAACAATTTTCAAAGGGCTCCTCCTCCACAACAACAAGCACCTCCACAAACTCAATTTCAGCAACCTCTCCAACAACAACCTTACCCTAATCAAATGAACAATTTTGTACCCAACAATTTTGTTCCCCCTCAAAATTCTGTTAGCTCGCTCGAAATAAGTCTAGAATCGTTCCTAAAGCAATTTGCACAGTCCACAGCTAGGATAGAGACTTCTGTTCAATCTTTGGTGCAAAACAGTGCCTCACACGATCAAAGCATCAAATCTATTGAGGCACAAATTGCACAACTCAACGCAGCATTGAAAGAGCGAGAGAAAGGAAAGCTTCCGTCTCAACCACTCCCAAATCCCGGTCACGCACATGTTGCACATGAATAGCAGAATCATAACGTAAATGCTGTGACCACGTTGAGATCCGGAAAAGTGCTGCAAAACAATGTGGGTATTAACCATGACACCCCTGCCGGTGGTCCTTCTTCATCTTCTTCACCTTCTTCTTCTTCTTCTTCTTCTTCTTCTTCGTTAGAGCCTATTCTCCATCCCTCAAATGGCTCTACTTCTTCTAGCTTGAATGGACCCACTCCTCACAACACGAACACATCTACACGGGGTTCCGTTCTAACTCAACAATCTGATCCACAAAAATTGGACTCGACAACCTTTCAAAATGTTCCTTTTCCAAATCGGTTGAGATCCAATAAACCAACTCTACAGATGGAAAAGATTGTAGAGTTGTTCAAACAGGTTAGCATAAATATCCCTCTTTTGGATGCAATCCAACAAGTTCCTTCATATGCAAAAATCTTAAAGGACTTATGCACCAAAAAGAGGAAGTCACAAGTACCAAAGAAAGTTTTTGTGGCTAGTGTTTTTAGTGATGCTCTTGTCAATTCTTTACCCCCAAAGCACAAGGACCCCGGTTGTCCTACTATTTCGATCACAATTGGGGACAAGAACATCAATAGAGCACTATTAGATCTTGGTGCTAGTGTCAATTTGCTACCTTATTCGGTGTACGAACAATTAGGCGTTGGAGAGCTTAAGCCCACTCATTGTACTCTCCAAATGGCCGACCCATCAATCACCCATCCTTGGGAAGAGTTGGAGGATGTGTTAATTAGAGTAGGGAATTTCATTTTCCCCGTTGACTTTATTGTTATGGATACACAACCTGTCGCTAACCCCGTAATCAAATTCCGGTGATACTTGGTCAACCATTCCTCGCGACTTCTAACGCGGTAATCAACTGTCGAAACGGTTCAATGAATCTATCTTTTGGCAATATGACAGTTGAACTCAACATTTTCAAGTTAGGAAGTCAGCCTTGTGAGCCTAATTCTAGCGTACTCGATGTTTGCTCGATCAATGAGATCGTGGAGGAGGACTGTGAGTTCGAAAATTTTATGTTTGATCACAGCAATGATGACGCCACTAGTGCGTTCCTCCTAGAATCCGACACAGCTTTCACGACGGACAAGGATTATGAGTGTTTCACCTTTGTTGGCGATCTTGAAGACTCTCCGCCCGAGTTTGAGTCTTTTGCCTTTCCGGATGAGTTAGTTGAACCATCCGAGTCGGTAGCGTACACTCAATTTGAACCTTTGATGGAATCCTTCGAGTTTGAAACGGTTACTCCATTGTTACCATCTATTGTTTCACCACCTAAACTCGAACTAAAGCTTTTGCCGTCGCACCTAAAATATGCTTATTTAGGTGAGAATAAGACCTTACCCATTATCATATCTGCCTCTCTATCTCTCAAGCAAGAAAAGGCTCTTTTAATGGTCTTACACAATAATCGGCAAGCTTTCGGCTGGTCTATGGCGGACATCAAGGGGGTTAGTCCCCTCATAGTCGAACATCATATACACTTGATGGATGATGCCAAGCCAGCAAGGGATCCACAAAGACGCCTCAACCCCATCATGAAAGAGGCGGTCAAGAAGGAGATTGTTAAATGTCTTGATAGCGGTATCATTTACCCTATCTCGGATAGCCAATAGGTTAGCCCCATTCATGTCGTGCCAAAGAAATCGGGCATCACGGTCATTACCAATGAGGCAAATGAGTTAATTCCTACTCGCACCCAAACTGGGTGGCGAGTTTGCATCGACTATAGAAAACTCAATGCCGCGACAAGGAAGGACCACTTTCCTTTACCTTTCATTGACCAAATGCTAGAACGATTGGCGGGGCATGAGTTCTACTGCTTTTTAGATGGCTATTCCGGTTATAACCAAGTCCCCATCGTCAAAGAGGATCAAGACAAGACCACATTTACTTGTCCCTTTGGCACTTTTGCTTATCGCCGCATGCTCTTTGGGTTATGCAATGCACCCGCTACATTTCAGCGGTGTATGATAGGGATCTTTTCGGACATGGTGGAGAAGTTTTTGGAAATCTTTATGGATGATTTCTCCATTTTCGGTGACTCCTTCGACGAGTGTTTACGACATCTTGACGCAGTTCTTACCCGCTGTAGGGATAAGAATCTAACGTTAAATTAGGAGAAGTGCCACTTTATGGTACGAGAAGGCATTGTCTTAGGACATGTCATCTCGCAAAATGGCATAGAGGTTGATAGAGCCAAAATTGAAGTCATTTCCAATCTTCCTCCTCCTAAATGCGTCAAAGATATCCGAGCTTTCCTTGACCATGCCGGTTTTTATAGACGGTTCATCAAGGATTTTAGCAAGATTGCTGGACCCTTGACTCTCTTATTGGCCAAGAACACAACATTTGATTTCGACTCAACTTGCATGGAAGTGTTCGAGTCTTTGAAACACTCTCTCATTTATGCGCCCATTCTTTCATCTCCAGACTGGACGCACCCTTTCGAAATCATGTGCGACGCATCAGATTTTGCCATTGGTACTGTTCTTGGACAACACATTAATAAGATGCCTCACGTGATTTATTACGCTAGCCGAACATTAAATGAGGCCCAATTAAACTACACAACAACAGAAAAAGAGTTTTTAGCGGTTGTGTTTGCACTTGAAAAATTTGGGCCTTATTTAATCGGCTCTTCAGTTATTGTGTACACTGACCATTCAGCTCTTCGCCACCTTTTTGCGAAGAAGGATGCTAAATCGAGGCTCATACGTTGGATCCTCTTGCTACAAGAATTTGACCTTGTCATAAGGGACAAAAAAGGATGTGAAAACGTAGTGGCCGATCACCTTTCACGACTTCCTTCTTCGCCTACACTTGAGCTTCCAATCACTGACGTTTTTCCCGATGAGCAACTCTTGACCGTTTCTTATGAACCATGGTTCGCCGATATTGTAAACTACTTAGCCACCGGCTTGATACCTAACGATTGGTCGAAACAGGATAAACTTCGATTCTTGTCCCAAGTAAAGCATTTTTACTGGGATGAACCTTATCTTTTTAAATACTGTTCCGACCAAATCATTCGTCGATGTGTACCGGAAAATAAGGTTAAGAGTGTGCTGTCTTTTTGCCACGATCAAGCATGTGGCGGGCACTTTGGCCCAAAGAAGACAGCCGAGAAAGTTTTGCAGTGTGGTTTCTATTGGCCACGACTCTTCAAGGATGCATACGAATACTGCAAGACTTGCTCCCGGTGCCAACACTTGGACCGGATATCACGGAGAAACGAAATGCCGCTCCAACCAATTTTGGTTGTAGATATTTTTGATGTTTGGGGTATAGACTTCATGGGACCATTTCTTAACTCTTTTGGAAATGTGTATATTCTTTTGGCTGTTGACTACGTTTCAAAGTGGGTCGAGGCTGTGCCTAGTCGAACGAACGACAACAAGGTTGTCGTTCGATTTCTTAAAGAACACATCTTTTCAAGATTTGGGCACCCTCGAGCGATAATAAGTGATAATGGTTCTCACTTTTGCAATAAGACTTTTGAGTCCTTAATGCGCAAATATTCTATCACCCATAAGCTGTCAACACCATACCATCCCCAAACATGTGGGCAAGCCGAGGTCTCGAATCGGCAAATTAAGCAAATCTTGGAGAAAACGGTTTCTAAAAACCGTAAAGATTGGTCACTCAAACTGATCGATGCACTATGGGATTTCCGTACTGCATACAAGACCGATCTTGGTATGTCTCCATACCGGCTTGTTTACGGGAAGGCTTGCCACCTCCCAGTAGAGATTGAGCATAAGGCATTTTGGGCTATCAAAGAGCTGAATTTATCTTTAGAAGATGCGGGCAGCAACCGAAAGCTGCAGTTGAATGAACTAGAAGAGCTGCGAGATGAGGCATATAATAATGCCATAATTGCTAAAAACGGAGCTAAGGTGTTCCACGATAAACACCTTTTGCGTAAAACATTTAAACCTGGTCAACAGGTTTTACTCTATGATACTCGGTTACATTATCACCCCAGCAAGCTCCGTTCTAGATGGAAAGGACCATTTGTAGTCCGCACCGTTTATCCGCACGGTGCGGTTGATCTTGAAAATCCGGAGGACGGTACGCTGTTCAAAGTGAATGGGCATCGATTGAAACCGTTCCTCACAGCGGACCCATCGGAGGAGCTCCTGTTTTTGCAGGAGCCGATCTACACTGATTAATTTTCCTCCACTTTCACCCCCGAATTTCCAATCAACGTTTTCAAAACTTTATTTCAAATAAGTTTGGGGTTGTATATAATATGTAAATATAATTGCCGACATTATCGACCCACTTGGTGCAGCATGACAGTGAGGACACTGTCCAGTTTAAGTTTGGGGGTATGCTCGGTAAGTTTGATTTCTTCGCAGTCATATGTATACTTTTGTATTGCACCTTTATATAAAAATCATAAAAATTTGAAAAATAAAAAAAATAAAAAAAATTAGAAAATGAAAAACCCATAAAAATTAAAAAATTTCAAAAAATTATAAAAATTAATGTATTCAATTTTGGTTAATTGACTTGAGTTTGATAAATAGGTCAACTGGCTAGGAAAAACTAGATCTTTGACGTAGTAAATTAAAAACCCTAAAAATAACCTTCCTTAAAGTCTAACGATAGAAAGTATATGTCTTTGTAGTTTATTTAGAAATAGGCAAATTTTGAGTTCACTTCTTGGGCTAAGTTGAAACAAGGGAAAAAGTATTGATATTTTATTAGAGTACAAGTTTGAAAGACAATTCCTAGCTTAAGTCCAGATTCTGAAAACGTATACCCTACAAATTGCACAATCACGCACCTTGAAACTTGGAATAGTAGAGGAGACCTTGAAATGCTCTTGTCTAAAGTCCTTAGCACAATAAAAAATGAAAAAAAAGTGAATAAAGGAAAAAAAATGGACACTGGTTTTTGTGATTACTTAAGGCTAAAAAAATAGAAAAATATTTAGCGAGGGTGCTTCATCACCTAGTGCCTTAGACCAACTGGTTTGGGAGTCACTGCTAAAGCCTTGGGTGTTACAAGACTAGGAAGTACGCTTTAAAGTGCTAATGCATCTTATAATCGGTTGTTGGTACCTCAAGAAGTATTAACGGTCGCATGAAGGATGTGTAGGCGAAATTCAACAATTAATAAGTGCTTTGGACAATGGACGAGAGTACGATTGCTTGATTTGAATTTCCAAGTGTGGGGGTGATATTTACACACACGTGGGGATATATGATTAGAGTTTAGATAAGAGAAAGGAATGAAGAATAGAACTTGTATCTTTAGTAAAGTTGATAGAAATTCCCATGTGGAGATGGAACTTTAGAAGGAAAACTTAAGAAATGCCGAAAGCTAAGTAAGTCTATAGAACATATACAATCTTAAGTTAAATGATTAGGCCGTGTGAAGAATATGGGTGGATAATTTACGGGTTGACGATAATAGACTTCCTTGTTAGAAAACCTAATTGGAAAACAAAAGTTTAAAAGCCAAATTAATAGGATTTTGTGGGTAGTATCCGCTGAAAACCCTCAGGAGACAACACTCCTCCTACTAGGGACACCTAGAGGTTTAACGGCTTGTTGCACGAGCTCAGTGCAATCGCGTTTCCCTGCGAAAGTGCGGCTAGGTTAGATTTTATCGAGAATAAAAAAATAAGTTTGCTCGAGGACGAGCAAAAGATAAGTTTGGGGGTATTTGTTCATATCATAATATTGCATTTTATATTCCCCATTCTTATGCATTTTAAAATAAAATAGGTGCTTTTGACGCATGTCTGCTACATAGTACAGGTTACGGGTTCTTGGAGCAAAAGCAGTGAAAAAGACAAAAGACGACACAAAAAGGGACTTTTGACCAACAAATAGAAGGATCCTAGTCAAGCCTAGACGAAGAACAGTTCACAATCAACAAGGCAGACCAAGGTCCAAAATGTCAACGGTTAAAAGACCGCTACAAGTTTTTACTGAAAGATCTGGAGAAGAATCAGAAGCCAAACAGAGAAATGAACTGAAGAAATAACAAGCCCAAATAACCATGATGCAGCCCAGGAAAGATGGTGAGCTGAACTCACCAAAGGGCCGCGGAACCGCGGCCCAAGGCCTACCCATGCCGCGGTTCCGTGGCCGTCCTATGCCCGTGCTTTGAGAAAATTTTACCAAAGTTTGGTTGCGGCGCTGAAAAGATTTCCTGATGATATATTTGTAATTGTAGACATGCGTATCAACTGTAGCCCTAGGGTTTCTATGTCCTATAAATAGAACCCAAACCCTTGTATTTTTCTCATGCCTCTATTCATTAATAAAATTCTATTTTCTTTGAAGTTTAGAGTGCATCAATCGTAAGTAGGTATTTTTTCTTGCCCTAGTTCTAATTTTTTATATCTTCCCTAGGTAAATTCTTTACTTGCCCTAGTTTAATTTAGTTTAGAATTTTATTAACTTGCAATAGATGTTTCTTCTCTTTAATAAAAAGCAAACAAAAATTACGTCTCTCTTAATTCCCTCAATGAGCGAGTAGTTTCCTCGCTTGTTGGGGTTAGGAATTGGGAAGGGTTTGAGAGATGAAGATCTCTCATCTCTTTTCTTTGCCAATCTATTATGAACATTAGGACTCCATGCATACTCTCATCTTCCGCTACCTACGACACTCTACCCTTGAGGTAATGGTGATCCGTAGTATAAAAGACCGAAGTTGTGAGTTTTCCATAGAGGTTAGGGTAAAGGTTAAGAAAGGAAGGACAAGAATCTAGAGGAAGAACATCTTCCCAATCATCCTAATCCCCTTCATTAAAATTTACCATAACCCCTAAAATCAAATCTAAATTAAGGCATTGAAAAGAGGTGAAGATCTTTGTTTACCAAACTTTACCTAAACCTAATCCTAGCAAGTTTCTAATCCTAGTATAACACAACTTCGTTTTAGATTTAATTAAAAAGACCAACACCATTTGGAATTAGCTCGTAAGAACTTTAAGGAAAATTACAAAATCCCTGTGGACCGGCCCGTATTCACCGGCTAGCTTCATGCGACGCCGTTCTTGATTGCGGTAAATATTTTTGATCGACAAAACCTCTCTTAATCAGTCGCGGAGGATTTGTTCTGAGAGTACAGGATGGTAGAGGAGGAAGACAGCCAGTTGCGGGTAGAGGGCAGACACGAGCGTTTTCTTCTACTCATCGGGACGTGCGGGTGTCCAATGCAGAGTTTTCAGGTATTCTAAATTCGTATGTTCGTTTGATGCGCATGTTTGTTTTTAGGGTCTATGCACTCGTTTGTTCTACACACTTCGTGTCGTGGTTGGGCCAAGAGTCGTGTTTGCTAGATCAACCGTTTGTTATGTTAATTTCTGTCTGCGATTCTTTTATTGCGCGACACGTGTTTCGGTCGTGTGCCAATTGGTTAGGAGATAGAGATTCGTCCGTCGATTTGATCCCTCTAGAAATGTTAGACTTTGACATTCTCCTGGGCACAGACTGGTTAGCTACGTGCTATGCATCTGTGGACTGCCGTGAGAAGACAGTCAGGTTTTGTCTTCCCAGCGAGTTAGTTCTTGTTATGCAGGGGGACAATGGTGTCGCCCCTCACAGCTTGATTTCAGCCTTTTTTTCGCTAGTCGTCTTTTTAGGAGAGAATGTCAAGGATTCTTGGCTTCTACTCGTGATACCAGAGCTACAGTGGGTTGTTGGACCGGGTTCCTATCGTGCGAGATTTTTCCGACGTTGTTCCAGATGATCCGGCGGAGCAAGAGAGCTTAAGGATCTGCTGCAGAGTTGCTAGATAGGGGGCTTATACGTCCAAGTGTTTCGCTTTGGGGTGCTCCTATTCTGTTAGTCAAGAAGAAGGACGGCAGTTTAAGGTTGTGTATTGATTAATCATCAATTGGACCGAGTTACGGTGTGGATAGGTATTCTTTGCCCCGCATTGATGATTTCTTTGATCAGCTCCAGAGTGCGAGACATTTTCTAAGTTTGTTTGGGATCGGGTCATCATTGGTTGCGGGTTCGGAGTGATGACATTCCGAAGACTGCTTTTGTGCGCGCTACGGGCTTTATGAGTTTTTGGTAGTGTCGTTGGACTCACCAATACCCTAGCAGCATTCATGATGTGATGAACCAGATTCTTCAGGCCATTCCTTGACCAGTTGATTGTGGTGTTATTGATGACATTCTGGACTTTTCCAAGAGTCATGAGGAACTTGAGCAGCACTTGAGGATTTTCTTAGCAGATATTGGGAGAGTACCAGCTGTTTGCTAATTTCTTGAAGGGTTCCTTCAGGCTTGATCGTGCTGACTTCCTAGGTCATGTGGTTATGGGAGACGGTATTCGTATGGACTCGAGGAAGATCGAGGCCGTACATATTTGGCCCAGACCTGTTCAGTGACTGAGGTCCGCAGCTTTTTGGGCTTAGTCGGTTTTTGCCGCCGTTTCATACAAGATTTCTTGTGTATCGCTGCACCGTTGACCGGGATGACCAGGAAGGGAGTTCCTTTTCTTAGACCGTGGCATGCGTGTTGAGTTTTCTGCAGTTGAAAGCTTGGTGGAATACTGCACCAGTTCTATCTTTGCTTTTTGGATCGGGCGACTTTGTTGTTTACTGTGATGTTTCGCGAGTGGGACTCGATTGTGGACTGATGTGGCACTATAGAGTTATCGCTTATGCTTCCCGATAGTCGAAGAAGCACGGGAAGATTTATCCCACTCATGATCTGGAGATGGGTGCGGTGATCTTGTGCTGGAGATTTGGGGACACTACTTCTATGGAGAGTCGTGCCAGATTTTCACGGACCACCAGAGCTTAATGTTCATTTTCCTACAGCGGGATCTAAGTTGAGACAGCGTCGTTGGATTGAGCTTGTGAAGGATTGTGATTTTGAGATCCTTTATTGCCCGGGGCAAAGCGATTATAGTAGCTGATGCTTTGAGTCGTAAGCCCGGGGGTTAGCTTGTTCCAGTTGTGCGCAGTTCAGAGACAATCTTATGCAGATTTACAGTTCTTGTGCGACCGTTGAGTACAGTTTAATTTTGCCTCTACTGAGGGGACAACTTGCTCATGTCCACGCTCGTCCACTTTTACTTAAGCGTTTTCGTGAGGCACAGCCCGCCGATGCTTGTTTGTCTGAGATTCTGAGCATGTTCGGCAGGGTAAAGATTCGGAGTTCTTGATTTATGACCAGGGTGTGCTACGTTTAGGGATGCGTTTGTGTGTACCCGATATTGATGGGTAGAGACGTGAGGTCCTAGAGCAGGCACATCAGTCAGCTTTCTGTGTTCACCCCAAGTGCCACCAAGATGTAGCGTGACTTGAGAGTTAGTTACGGGTGGGCAGGGATGAAGAGTGAAGTTTCAGATTTCGTTTTGAAGTGCTTGATTTGTTGCGAGCTAAGGTTGAGCATTTGAGGCCAGCAGGAGAGTTGCAACTTTTAACCGTTCCGGAGTGGGAATGGGAGCAGATCTCTATGAATTTCGTTGTGGTGTCTACCCAGGTCTCAACAGGGTGTGACTCCATTTGGGTAATTGTTGTCTGGTTATGCTCAGTATGCTCAGTTGCTCCGTTGTTATCGATAAGTTGTGCGTTTGCACGGAGTTCCGTTATGAGTTGTATCCAATAGAGGCATTCAGTTCACTAGCCGTTTTTGGCAGAAGCTTCAGGAAGTCTTGGGTATTGGTTGAGCTTTAGCTCCGCTTTCCATCTGTAGGCCGATGGTCAGTTAGAGCGAACTATACAGACTCTGGAGGATATGCTTTTGCATACGTACTAATTGTTGTTGGCAGTTAGGATCGTCACTTGCCATTGATAGACTTCTCCTACGATGATGGTTATCAGGAGACGTTTCAATTGGCAACTTTTAGGCCTTGTGTGGTAGGTTGTGTCGATCGCCAGTCTGTTTTACTGACTCCGCGAGAGTAGGATTTTCGGACCCCAGCTAGTCCAGAGACTTCGGAGAAGATCCAATTGATTCAGGTCAGGATGAGGGCATCCCAGTGCAGACAGAAGTCTTATGCTGACCGTGGTGGTCACAGACTTGAGTTCGCGGTGGGAGATCGTGTATTCCTATGGATTTTTCCGATGAATGGCATGTTGAGTTTTGGGAAGCTTAGTCCCAAAATTGTAGGTCCTTTTGAGATCCTCGAGCGAGTTAATACCGTTGCCTATAATTTGGCTCTTTCGCCTAGATTTTTGAGTATTCACCCCGTATTCCTTGTGTCGATATTTCGCAAATACCTTCATGACCTTCCTCACATGATTCAGCATCAGACCTTTTAGCTTGGACGCGATCTTTTCGTTCACCGGCAGCCGATAGCGTTAGTGGATCGGCAGGTGGAGAAACTTCGGTCAAAGGTCTTGCTATCTGTGAAGGTTTTTTAGCGCAGCCGTCTAGTGAGGAGATCACTTAGTGTAACATTCAGAAAATTGAGAAATAAATAAAATTAATTAATTAAATAATAAAATGTCAAATTAAAAAGTTATCAAAACTAAATAAAACATTTTTATAAGTAGTATGTAAAATAAATTAAATTTTTAATATGTAACATAAATAAGTTATAAGGGTTTTAGTGAGAATTTTAGCTTCTTTTTAATAAAAAGGGTGTTATATAATAACATAAGTGCTGAGGGGTTGTTATACAAGTTTAGGATATTGTGCAAATTGATTTTTGTTAATGGGTGTAAATGGAAAAATGTTTAACCAAGATTTAGTTCAGAATAAAATCAAAGGATAATTCAAATTGGAAAAGAAATATCAATTCCACATCATTCTTGCATGCATACACCTTCACCACACCTCCTCCTTGCATGAAACCCCCACATCTTACTTGATGACACCTCCTCCTTCACCTTATCCTTTCTTTTTGTCATATATAACTCATGTTCAGATCATTTAGCTAGTTTAAATTCTGAATTTTAAAGAAAGAAGAAAAAAACAAGAACAAACATAGAAGAACAAGAGAAAGGAGAAGAGCTAAGTCTATGATTTCATTATCATCAAGCTAGGACTATGAGCTTGTGCATCTTGGCGGGTGTTCTTCCAACAAATTATTTGAAGGTAAAATCCTTAACCACGGTAGGAATTTAGATTCTGTAACTAGTTTAATTTGAAATGAAAATTTTCTATAATTTCGTATTTTAGTCAAAACTAGGCTCTGTTTGAATCTGCTGTAGTTTATAGAAAAATTTACTTAACTAAACAAGGTATAAATGATGTATGTTTAACCTATAGAAAACTATAAGAACACGAACTAGAGGGCTCGGTTTTAGGCCGGAGACCAATAGGGAAATTTCGGTGTCGCCGGATTTGTAGGGAGTTAGGGTGTTTTTGTTGGAGATAGTGCCCTCAGAGTCAATTATTGGATCACAGGCACGTGATTGCAATGATTGAGGGAGGACCTATCCCGGTAGGACAGTCTTGCTCGAGATGATAGTATGCTATCTGGTTTACCTTTATCATCGTGTACTGCTTCAGGTGACCTTACAGGTCGCTATTACACGCTGATAGAGCCCCTAGGATTCTTGCTTGACTGCCAGCAGTATGATGGCGATCATATACGTGAGAGCTGGTGGTCTATAAGCACATCCTTAAAAGGTCCCTAGTTGTGGGAGTTTCGAGACGGGGCATCGATTCTCCAGAGTAGACTAGTGTATACAGTCGAGACCCCGACGAGAGGCGGTGGCCGGTCTCACAAGCCACTGGTGTCAGTTGGTTCACCTAAGATGTATACAGGTGCTCATTGGGTTATGAGTATACCGGACAGGACTTGCCGGGAACATGCTAGTTGGTCTTATACTTGACGTCAGATAGCAGTTCCCTGGTGACATGTGTACAGGTTGTTTCATCGACCTGAGATCGTCATTTGTCTCGTGCGAGTTCCCACTGTATTTTGATTACTACCCTACCACGGCTCAAAGGAGTCGTGCAAACAGGTTTTAGTTGGGTACAGTCCCGAGCCACATGGAGGCAGTGAGCGGATCTGCAGGGGTTCGTCTCTCCCGATATTGGGGGTGAGGTCGCGCTGTGTCTAGAAGAGCCATTATACAAAGCCCTCGGCCGAGGCAGGAGATTTACTGGTAGGTATTCCAGTAGTATCTCAGGGTGTTCTGGGTTACACTCCGACACGACTTGTACCGCTTTTGGGGGTCTGACTTTTACCAACCCCTAGGCCCGCCATGCGATACTCATAGACGAACGGACCGGACTGTACGGATATTGTCACTGACAGGCTTAGTAGGGTGTCAGGATGAGTTCGCTCATCGACGTCCCTTTTGGTCAATAGCTGGTGGCCCGTCACGTATGGCTAATACCTCTGACGTGCTAGTGATTAAATCCACAGCCATAGTATTGACGAGTCTTTAGAGTCCACCACACAGACAGTTACTCAAGTTTCGGACGAAACGCTGTAGAGGCCGTATGGAGATATGGCAGGGTCCGATCAGATACGTGCGGTATTGCACGGATCAGGATCGGACGGTTTGTACTAGAGGCCGTATAGATATATGGCAAGGTTCGATCAGATACGTGCGGTATTGCACGGATCAGGATCGAACGGATATTACTAGCCGCCTTTGGTTTTAAGCCGGATCCTAGTTTAGTACAGTGTAGATTTTGTCTCATTGCATTTGAATCCGGTCGGAATACAGATGCGGGTGTGTATGCACAGTATCAGGGTTTTCCTGTAATTTATTACGGGACCAGTTTTCTGGAGTTGCCAGTTTGCATTCCGTTCCGGCCGGTTTTCCTTTGTTCTTTCCCGGCCGGACTTTTCCGATGGAGGGGGTTATTTGCAGGTTTGCAAATAACATATTGTGGAGGGGTTTCTTGCATATGGATTGATTATGAAAGCATCTTTTGATACCATTCTTTTCTATCATCATTTTCTTGCTTTATATTGATTAGAATTGATTTGATATTGTGATGATGGTTTTGGGTGTGGTCACCATTATTCTTCTACTACACTCACCTCCCTCTTGTATTGGTTTTGTTTTTCCCTCCACCATTCTTCAAGAAGGGGCCGGCCACAAATTTGAGGAGAGAAAGATGAGAGAGAGTTTCATTTTGTATGTGGCATATTTTCCTTCATCTCATTTTCTTGCTAAGAAAAATGAAAGCACCATTTTTCCTTATCTTCATTCCTCCACATCCATGGCAACTTCACCCCAAGAGACAACCATTCTACACTAATCCTACAGTACCCTTGGACGCGTCGGCTAGCCAACTTCGCGCCCGAGTTGCCTCGGTCCAGAGGTGGGAGCCCGTAAAAGAATCCGGCTACGTGGTGCCCTTTCCGACGAGAAGACGACGAATGGTGATTCCGCGGGAGATCGGGACGACGACGAGAAGACCGAAGGACACGGATCGCTCGGTATATCTCTCACCCCATCTCTAGTTAGCTAGTATCGGTTAATGGTTACGATCTGGGTTTATTGTTCGCGGTAGCGCCAGTTTAAAAGTTAAGAAAATTTTTGATTCCGCATTTTGGCCTCGGATAGACGGCCGGGGCGCTGCCGTGGCACAACATGGTATCAGAGCCAGGCCATTAACCTAGTCTAGCTTTTTCTAATGTGTTTTACATTTCCGATCGAACAAAAATTCCAAAACCGCGTTTTTCTTCACATCAGTTTCTGTCGAAATTTTTTGAAGTCCAAAAATTTTTCATGTTGTAGAAAAGTGATGTACTGAAAGTCCTAAGAACACTGGAAAAATTTGGTGCCCTGATCCTTCCGTACGACAGCGGAACCGCGGCCATAACCCCTCTTTGGCCGCGGTTCTACCGCAGGAATGTGGATTCACGTCATCATTTTTTTGTAGTGGGCTTGTGGGCTGAAAATAGGGGTTTTGGTATACTTTGTTTGGGCCCAGAATTTCTGTAAGTGCTACAGTAGTACTTGGGGGCCCACTTGGTAAATTTGATCGATCGGATATTTTAAACACATTATTTCACAGTATTTACATTATATCTGCGACCGTGAATGTTACTTGATTGGTAAATCCAGTCTAACTGCTATAGCCCGGTTAGACGGATTTGTGAACGTGACCTTCACGTTGATGTTCTTTGTATTGCTGTGATATTGCGGATTGGTCGTGGAGGATAGCCTGGATGCAATGGTAGTACATATTTGGTTGTATTATGTACATTTGATATTGCAGGGCGAGCGTCCGACATGTGGACTGCCGTCACTGCCTATTTGTATTATTGTTTTGGGGCATGACCAGGTTGCGGTCGATGTACCCGTTGTATGTATATTTTATTTTCTGTACTAGGATTACCCCGCGGAGGGGTGCACGGATAGCCGGGGTTCTAGAGGGCAACAAGCCCGCATCTCATGGCATTGAGACGGAAGGGGCTTTACTCTAGAATTGGCGGGCTGTCCGCCGCACTCGTAGGGGGTACAGGTTGACCCAGGAGGGGTGCCCAAGTTACCGGATTCCGTGAAGTGCTGGGTGGTCCATTCACGTTGCTGAAGGGGGCTGCCTCGCTTCAGGTTTTGGCGGGTGACTTGTCGCGCCCGTAGGGGTCTAGGATTTTCATTGCACAGGCTATCCACACGACCAGGGGAACGTCGGGTTTCAGCAGCGGCTCTGTGAAACCCGGGGATCCCAGATATCTGTATTGTTCTGTGATGCTGTACATTTCTGTGTTGTTGCATTTTATCACGCCTTGAGCGAAATATTATATATTGGTATATATATTAGTAGATGTTGTATATGTTTTGCATCCGCGCTAGTCCAGTCCCCGCTCTGTCGTTAGTTAAGTAACCTAACGGGTGATGACGGGACCCAGTGGCGAATGTGGATGGCATATACGTACATCATTATTTTTGTTCTTTTGTGGTGTGATCAATTGATGGGACTGCGTTGATTCAGATCAATGCAAGCTAAACAAACCTATTCTGATGTTGTTGGAACAATTTTTCAAAAAGCTGTAATTGCAAGGGCGTTCTCTTTTGTTTTGCATCGTGGTATCCAGTTGGAATATTCTGCTCCTCAGTCGACGAGGCAAGGGCCGAGATCCCTTCACCGGGAGTGACCCCTTGGACAAAAGTTTACGTCAGGGCAATAACTTCACTATAGCCGATTACTTTTGCTTTGCATCGTGGTATTCAGTTGGAATATCATGCACCTCATTCTACGGGGAAAGAGCCGAAATCCCTTCACCGGGAGTGACCTCTTTAGCAAAGATTTTCGTCACTATATTTTTATAAAAAGTTATGCAGTTCCTTCAACGATATCAAGTTCATTACGTTAAAGGTTTTTCGCCAAAAACCAGTCGTAGCCCTCTGTCATTTCAGATTAGTATTGCTTAGTATTCGTGCTACGTATGTCGTGCTTAGCCGAGGCGTAGTGTTCGGTAGCTATGCAGTGCTTTTCTGTTGCATGGATATGAGATTGGTTAGGACAGTCGTGCGGTCATTTTTGGCTCAGTCAAGGACTCGTGCGGGTGGGTCTAATGCAATCAAGATAATAACGGGTTGAACTTGACTAGGATCCTTTGATATGTTGGCTCAGTCAAGGTCACTTGGGTCCTAGGGGTAAAAATCACATCGGGAGTTTCTAAAGAAACTGAAACTTGCCAGGCATGCGCATACCTTCTGGAGTGTGGTGACGTGAGTGGATTCCGTCACGTTATCATGCGATGATGGTTGGATCCCGATTCCCACTGATGAGTTGGTTTACTCCTCGGGTGATCCCGGCTAATTCTTCTTTAAGGTTTGGGGAAGAATTTGACGTTACAGTGGGAGGTTTCCAGATTAGATAAAGTGATAACCATTCTGATCTAGGTTAGAGTACACGCTGAGTGTTTCTTTTCTCTCTCTCTCTTTGGCAGTGACCATTGACCCGACCCTAGACTATGACTCAGTGACCAAGTTGACCGAACCTTCTTAACACTGGATTTTGGATTGTCAGAGTTGCAGACCTCATTGCCACTCCTACTTTTACCCTTTTCTCCAGGACACCCCGTATTACTACGAACGTCCACTTCAATTGGACAAAACCATCGTATGGTTATATACGAACTCGAAGGAATTCGAGGATGGTTTCCGGTTCTGGAGAAAACGAATAGGACTATTCAGTTGTCTTTTCCTTTTTACCTTCTCTCAGGTTGCGAGTACTCCTTGGTTTAGGAGATAGTACACCTACTACGCAAATTGGATAGTCTTCTTCCAAACCTTAGGCTGGTGCCGAACGGTGGGGAATGAAGAAAGCCAATTAGCCTAAATGGTGTACAGAAGGTATTAAGTTAAGACAAAGCAAGGGATTAGTAAGAGGGCAAAGTAAATTGCGACTGCTATTCACGACCGAACCAAGTATTTTTTCGCCAATCCTAAATCACCTTTGTATTTCTCTAGGACACTCCGTATCACTACGAAGATCCCAAGTTTATTGGATAATCCATCGTATGGTTATATACGAACTCGAAAGGAACTTGTTCCAGTTCGGGGATGGATTGAATATGGTTTATTCGGTTGTCTTTTATATTCACCTTCTCTCGCATTGCGAGTGCTCCTAGGATTAGGACAGTACACCCATTATGCTTATTGGATAGTCTTCTTCCAAACCATAGGCTGGTGCCGAACGGTACGGAAGGAAGAAAACCATTTGGCCTAAAGGGGTGTGCAGAAGGTAATGACTAAAGACATATAAAGGGATTTGGAGAGATGGCAAAGAATTTACGGTTACAGTTGTGAATCTGGATAATGGAAGAGGCATTACTAGGAATACCAGGATACCCCATTGAATCATTTCAATGTTTCAGTTCACTGTGTACTGTTAAAAGAAAACTGATTTCCCAATTAGACACTTGCTCCAGGGTATGTATTTACCAGGTATGATTCTCACATCTGTATGGTTTTACAGATGATGAGTGGGAGTAAGTTATTGGGAATTAGGTGATCATCCTCATTATATCGAAATTCGTTGTAATTGGTGATATTTGAGGAAGTCACCTGGGTTGTTTGCCGGACGGCAAATATTTGGTTTTGAATATCCGTTGTTATGCACCAATTTTAAATTGATATATCTGTATGTCTATTTTCATAGAGTGAGATATACCTTTTTGAAATTATGTCTATGACATTTACCTATATCAGTGGATGGTTAGGTAAGGAGCATTGAACAGCGGTGTAATTCTTCATAACTATAGTACAGTTTTCAACCTACGACACACAGTGAATGGGTTATTAGACTCAAGGGACTTATACAGAGTATTGTATGTTGTCCAGCGTCCATGAGGACAGAGGGGTTGGTTCTCGTACTATATTCGGATTACTTATGACTTCTCTAGTTTTTAGACAAGTGTTTCGTAGAAACACAGGGTCCGAATTTTGAGAAGTTATAGGTATATGAATAAAGTAGAGAACCAGGTATTGCAAGTATCGGGATTCTTCAAGGTGATCGAAGATGTAGATACTTGTATATGGTATTCAGTTGATAGTAATGATTAAGAGAACTTGCTTCTCTTTCAGGTTACTCATAATTGGAAGTATTCCTAAGTTGAGTAACGCTGATCGGCCTCTTTCCATTTAGTTGACATGCACTGGAGACAGCTGCATGATTTGAATCTGGTTCCAATTAAATCAGTGCCTCTATTTCTATATTGGATATAGAACAGTTCATATCTTGACATTGTTAAGGTACGGGGAGTTGTCCGGCTTATGCTTAAAACCAGACTCCGGACAACTAAAGGCACGTTTCTGTAATGGCTGTTTGTGGGTTGACCCAGGCTATGACGAGGGTTGATTTTCTACCATCTGGAAGATCAATAGTGATATTGTTCTAGACTCGCCACATTTTTAAAAGAAATGGATTTTTTTTCAGAAAACAGTAGTGGGAGTATGGTAGAACTGGAAGTGATTCCAGAACCGCAAATGATTATTGAAGATTTGATAAGAACCTAAAGATTCAATCTGGTTTGACATTCCATTAGCCACTCCGCAGATATGGTGGGTAACCTCAGGCACTCGAGAGGTACTTCGGTATGCTCAAGGACAGTGACAGGGAGGTTCTTGTTTACCCAGACTTGCCATTGCTGTTGTTCCAGACTGTGAGACCCGGCAGGAGGATGAGTATAGCGTCGTTCTAAACTAGCTTTAGAAGTGTACGTCTATATAACTCTGCCAGAGGGTTGTCGTAGTCAGTGGGAGCAGCGGAAGCATTGGTGGACAGGTGGCTTATGTCTATTCATAGACTTAAGCAGATATAGCGGAGATAGATCATCTATTTCTAATGTGACAGTCATGGGTTTGACTTCATCAGAATAGGGGATAGATCTGTTAAGAAGGTAGTAGGGTGTGATGTCCTGGTATTTGGATGACATACACAGAGTAGGAAGTGATGTTCCTATACTACGATCGGTTATACTTTGGTTGTCACACAGTAGTTTCTCCACATGGCACTTGGATATTATATCAGACATTCTGGTTACTAGATCTATAGTTTTAGATCTAGATTTGGGTGGTTTCCTAATCTGGGTATCTTGACAGCATTCTATGAGTATTTAGAATGGACGACTCCTGGCACGGTAGTACACCTGCAGGTAATGGAGTCACCCTCTCTAAAGGTGTCTTACAGACTAATGTGGAGTGGGATATGCATGATTGGCAGATCACTTGCTTAGGCAATTGAGTCAATCATGAGATGTCAAGTACCACACCAGATGTTGTTCTTGTAGTAGATGCAATAAGTTGATATTAATCCAATCCTGGAGAAACAATCGGAAGCAGTTTTAGGACATAAGTGCGTGTTCTAGGGATATGATAGCGGCTTTCTCCTTCGGGAGACAGTTATCATTCCAGGCTTCCAAGGTGACCTGGATAGCAGAGTAGCTGTCAGAGTTCTAGTTTTCCCTCTGACGAGGGGCAGTATTTTGGACAGGTGGTCCAGGTGGATACTGAGGGAAAGGCATGGCGCAGGATACTGATTATGTTCAGTTGAAGATACAGTCTAAGAAGTTTGGATTTGGAGTTCATTTATGAACTAGGTCCCATCAGACATCCAGACATTCTAAGACAGGTATTGCTCATTTCGGGAGATGGTTTTCTCCGCGAACTTGAGATATAGAGAGATATAGAAAGAAACATCAAAGCGGATCCACTCACTGAGGCTATTCCTCGAACGCAATAGCTTTGCAAACAAGTTTTGTGAGACTGACTAGTAGAGGAGTTGGGTGTTCGGTATCACACGGGCTGTGAGTATGCGACATCGCAATAATTAGCCTTGAGTGCAAGTGGGAGATTGTTGGAGATAGTGCCCTCAGAGTCAATTATTGGATCACAGGCACGTGATTGCAATGATTGAGGGAGGACCTATCCCGGTAGGACAGTCTTGCTCGAGATGATAGTATGCTATCTGGTTTACCTTTATCATCGTGTACTGCTTCAGGTGACCTTACAGGTCGCTATTACATGTTGGTAGAGCCCCTAGGATTCTTGCTTGACTGCCAGCAGTATGATGGCGATCATATACGTGAGAGCTGGTGGTCTATAAGCACATCCTTAAAAGGTCCCTAGTCATGGGAGTTTCGAGACAGGGCATCGATTCTCCAGAGTAGACTAGTGTATACAGTCGAGACCCCGACGAGGGGCGGTGGCCGGTCTCACAAGCCACTGGTGTCAGTTGGTTCACCTAAGATGTATACAGGTGCTCATTGGGTTATGAGTACACCGGACAGGACTTGCCAGGAACATGCTAGTTGGTCTTATACTTGATGTCAGATAGCAGTTCCCTGATGACATGTGTACAGGTTGGTTCATCGACCTGAGATCGTCATTTGTCTCGTGTGAGTTCCCACTGTATTTTGATTACTACCCTACCACGGCTCAAAGGAGTCGTGCAAACAGGTTTTAGTTGGGTACAGTCCCGAGCCACCTGGAGGCAGTGAGCGGATCTGCAGGGGTTCGTCTCTCCCGGTATTCGGGGTGAGGTCGCGCTGTGTCTAGGAGAGCCATTACACAAAGCCCTCGGCCGAGGCAGGAGATTTACTGGTAGGTATTCCAATAGTATCTCAGGGTGTTCTGGGCTACACTCAGACACGACTTGTACCGCTTTTGGGGGTCTGACTTTTACCAACCCCCTAGGCCCGCCATGCGATACTCATAGACGAACGGACCGGACTGTATGGATATTGTCACTGACAGGCTCAGTAGGGTGTCAGGATGAGTTCGCTCATCGACGTCCCTTTTGGTCAATAGCTGGTGGCCCGTCATGTATGGCTAATACCTCTGACGTGCTAGTGGTTAAATCCACAGCCATAGTATTGACGAGTCTTTAGAGTCCATCACACAGACAGTTACTCAAGTTTCGGACGAAACGCTGTAGAGGCCGTATGGAGATATGGCAGGGTCCGATCAGATACGTGCGGTATTGCACGGATCAGGATCGGACGGTTTGTACTAGAGGCCATATAGATATATGGCAAGGTTCGATCAGATACGTGCGGTATTGCACGGATCAGGATCGAACGGATATTACTAGCCGGCTTTGGTTTTAAGCCGGATCCTAGTTTAGTACAGTGTAGATTTTGTCTCATTGCATTTGTATTCGGTCGGAATACAGATGCAGGTGTGTATGCACAGTATCGGGGTTTTCCTGTAATTTATTACGGGACCAGTTTTTTGGAGTTGCCAGTTTGCATTCCGTTCCGGCCGGTTTTCCTTTGTTCTTTCCCGGCCGGACTTTTCCGATGGAGGGGGTTATTTGCAGGTTTGCAAATAACATATTGTGGAAGGGTTTCTTGCATATGGATTGATTATGAAAGCATCTTTTGATACCATTCTTTTCTATCATCATTTTCTTGCTTTATGTTGATTAGAATTGATTTGATATTGTGATGATGGTTTTGGGTGTGGTCACCATTATTCTTCTACTACACTCACCTCCCTCTTGTATTGGTTTTGTTTTTCCCTCCACCATTCTTCAAGAAGGGGCCGGCCATAAATTTGATGAGAGAAAGATGAGAGAGAGTTTCATTTTGTATGTGGCATATTTTCCTTCATCTCATTTTCTTGCTAGGAAAAATGAAAGCACCATTTTTCCTTATCTTCATTCCTCCACATCCATGGCAACTTCACCCCAAGAGACAACCATTCTACACTAATCCTACAGTACCCTTGGACGCGTCGGCTAGCCAACTTCGCGCCCGAGTTGCCTCGGTCCAGAGGTGGGAGCCCGTAAAAGAATCCGGCTACGTGGTGCCCTTTCCGACGAGAAGACGACGAATGGTGATTCCGCGGGAGATCGGGACGACGACGAGAAGACCGAAGGACACGGATCGCTCGGTATATCTCTCACCCCATCTCTAGTTAGCTAGTATCGGTTAATGGTTACGATCCGGGTTTATTGTCCGCGGTAGCGCCAGTTTAAAAGTTAAGAAAATTTTTGATTCCGCATTTTGGTCTCGGATAGACGGCCGGGGCGCTGCCGTGGCGCAACAGTTTTGGCTTGTTGGGTAGGTTTCTGTGTAGAATTTTGGTCATTTTGGTACTGTTTAAATAAGTTAATTTAATTGTATAGGAAATTTGAACACTAATATCGGAAAAGGTATCTAAAAACCCAAAATACGACACGGTTAAAACGTATCGCGATCTGTTTTCTGTCGCGATGCAGAGTTGGGTTCAAATTTAGTGAGGATGAGTGTTAGATTATTTGCTATAGTCGTACGTGGTGTAGTTAGCACGTACAACTTGTATTTCTTGATTCTACCGTATCGGAATGTAGCCGTTTTCTTATACAAGTTAAATTTAATATTAGATTTGAGTTCGGGAGTTTCGGAGGTGGCGAGGAAAGGAAACGGATTGGCGATTCCTGAGCAGATACAACGTTTTTCCGGTGAGGTTCCGGTGAGTAAACTAAACATCTACCGGGCAATTTTATAGAGATGGCGTGTTACGCCCGTAGTTTTATTTAAATAAATGCTTTACTTTTGTATGCTAAAATGATAATATGCATTCATATCTACATGTACCTCACTTTAGTTGTTAGAACACTGCACAATTATCGACGAATTATGCCGCACGTGCACATCTTTACATGTTACACTACACCTCGTTGATATTAACATGTCACTTTTACACTAAATATTCATCTTGTTAAAAATGATTCCTATCATACCTAAATTATTAACATTAGTGGTAACTTGCATAAATGACATCATGTTTATCATCTGAGTATTCTAAGTTGATATAGGCAGCTTTATATTATTGAGAATTTATGGTTGGAGTTTTCCTATACTATTACATAGATCCAGTGATTTCATGATTTATGTGACATGTCCACCAGGAGATGTTTTTATGGATTTTTAGTTTTATTCTGAACCGAGTCGGTGGGTACACGGTTACGGATTTACAGTTTTATCCAGACTGGGTCGGTGGGGATACAGTTGGATACATGGTGGACTTTGTTGATTACAGGATCGTTCGAGGAATGATGCCTGAGAGAAATGGAAGTTTTGTGTCGATGATGGACACGGAAAGATGAAATTTGTTGATAATAAATGATGAGATTTCAGTTTTGGTTATCTGATTTTTAGTACAGATTCATGCTTTCCATATACTATCGTACACCTACTTGCTCTCATTTCAGTTAATTGTGATTGCCATATTTACATTATTAACCGTTATATGTTAGTTATATTCACTGAGTTGGCAACTCACCCCCGTTGTGCCACAGTTACTTGCAGGGGTAGTGGACGATTAGCAGCGGTGTAGATCCACATTTGCAGCTTTTATCGTATCTTTTGATAGGTGGGTTACATATGTAGTGACCTTCTATTTTGGTATTGTATTATTGTATCTAGAAAATCTCCATCAAATCTTGTACTATGATTTAGAACGAAAGATGATTATATGTATATTAGTTGACATGTGAGATCGTTGGTATGTTAGTGGATATTTCTTGTAATTATATCTGTGATTCTATTGGTCTCATATAAGTTGTAATTTTTATTCCGCTGTTGTATTTTGTTGATCCCAACTAGGGATGCAACCAAACTTAACACTTTATATTTGTTATTATATCTTAATTTCATAACAACTGTGATTTTTACTTAAAAATAAATTTTTATAAAGAATTCCGCAAAAAGGATTTTGATCTTGGTTTCGGCTTACTCGGGTTGTGTATATATCTTTAGATGTTATACAATCTAAGTGCCGGTCACATCCAAACTATGGGTCGTGACAAAGTTGGTATCAGAGCCTAAGATTAACCTTACGGAATCGAGTAGTGAGTTAAGATAGGTTGACGTGTGTCCGTGATTTAGGATGCCCCTAGGTTTGATGGAGTAGGTGATTTAGGATGAGTGCAGTACCGTACGTATGTTCCGCGGCATATTTACTTTACCACGCTCAGCCTAATTAACCTTAGGATGTATGTCTTGATTTGCCCTTCCTTTGACTCTCTGTTATTGATTGTTCCTATTCATAAGCCTTATCAACTCTCATTTCTTATTCCAGTTGCTATGGCTACGCGAGCTAGGCGAGCCGCAGCCAGAGATACAGCTAGGGCGAATCCTCCTGTGACGGCGACTGGTACTCCGGACGTTCCGGCGGTGCATGAACACGTTGATCCTCCTCCTCCAGATCGCATGACTAGGATAGAGGAGGGCATGTTAGGATTACGGCGAGTGGTAGGACAGTTAGCTGAGGCCACTCGAGTACTGAGATAGGATCCGGCACCAACCGTGGCAGAGTCCGAGGTACAACCCACGCAGACGGTAGCACTTGTAGATACGACAGTGATGGAGGTATCACTTGCAGAGTTTATGAGATTGAGACCTCCGGTATTTACAGGGACCGATGTAGCGGAGGATCCTCAGTCCTTTCTTGATAGGATGGCGAGGATTGGCAGATCATTGCGATGTTCTGATGCGAGGTCAGTTGAGCTGACTAGCTTACATTTAGAGGGACTTGCACAGGAGTGGCGTGAGTCGATGGAGAGAGGGCGGGCTACGGGTCTTCCTCCGATGTTGTGGACCGAGTTTTCTGAGGTCCTTCTTGCCAGATTTCTTCCATAGAATGTGAGGGACGCTAGAGCTAGCAGTTTTGAAGCGTTGCGGAAATCAGCAAATATGTCGGTAGCAGATTATGATTTACGATTCACCCAGTTGTCGCGCTATGCTCCATATTTAGTTCCTACGGAGGAGCTTCGGGTGAAAAGGTTCCTAAGGAGTCTGGACACGCAGTTGTATCTGGCTATAGCTCCCAGTATTTTGATACGTACGCGCAGGCCATGGATGCAGCGATACGAGTGGAGGAGCGATTGAGCGAGACAGTGGTTGTTCCGAAGCCAAAGAGGAGTAGACCGATTGGGCCAATGACTAGGCAGTTTGGCTGAGGTAGAGGCAGATATACTCCAAGCCGCAGTTTCGGACGAGGTTGGACACAGGGACAGTGTAGGGTTGCTAGGCACGCGCACAAGGGTCTACGAGGCATCAACCATGCCCGAATAAAATTTTAGCCGTGCCGAACAACCCGAATACGGAACTTTAAACTAGAGATTAGGCGATAACTTGCATGCTAAACACTTTAACACTAAGTGAGAGGGATTACAACCTTTGTAGATCCGGTCCTTCACTTCATTTGCTCCGTGTTGTGGTCCCTTCGCTGCGATCATCGGGTTCCGGGCTCTCGAGAGGTTCCACGAAGAGAAAGTCGCAAGCTTTGCTTCCGATCTTCGATACTAAGATGATCTACCTCGAAGTTTCTTTAACACAAGCTAACACTCATCAAATGATGTGAACACCCTCATCTAAATGGCAAGTGAAGATGAGGATGATGAAGTAGGAATTTTGCTCTATTTATTTATATTTTTCTCACATTTATCCATCACAAAATCAAAGCTAGAAACCATTTCAAGCTTTTTCATGGAAGAAGATGAAGGAGGAAGAAGAAGCTTAATTCATTTGTGATGAATAGGAAATAATAAATATGATAGATAAAGCAACCATGGTTCACTTAACCTATGTAGAGAATTGACTAGGGTTAGGGTTTTGGGTAAATAAAAGAATGAGTCATGAACAAATATCTTTCACAAAACAAAACAAATCCTTCTAGAAACTTCTAGAAAGATTAACCCTAATCCGAACCCTAATCAAGTTTAAACTCCACTAAACGAGTTGCATTAGTTATCATATCATGTTACAATATTATATATCACATATATAATATTTACCGTAACAAAAGAAAATAATACAATTAACATATATCGCATATATATCAATGTATTACCCGAGTGAGAAAAAGAATCTTTTAGTGAGCAAATATTAGTTAATGCATTTTAATATATCAAATATATTATTATACATTAAATTATCGAATCAACACTTGATCCGACAATCCGGCTATATCGCATATAACCGACTAATATAAAACCGTACCGATTCATCGAATCAACACTTGATCCGATGACCCGGCTGATATCAAATATCGCGAGAATACAATACGATATCACATACCGCATTATCCTCGGTCCCGCACATATCACATATGTGCTCCTACTCCGTTTTGCCTGAGTCAAGAAACCTCTGTGTAGGACTCTAAAGAATCGTCAATACGCCGGCAGTAGGTGATGATCATATCAAACACCCACAAGCTGCAAGCGGTCAGCTAAACGTAACAGCTACCCAGGTATTGAGCGCTCAGAAGATCAACAAGCAAGCCTGTACATTCTCCTGTGGATCCAAACAGTAACACTCCCGTACAGTCCGGTCTCGTCGTCTGATATGTTGCATATCTCGCCTAGGGGTGGTAAACGTCAGACCCCAGTAGCTCGATAAGTCGTGTCGATATGAGGTCTATAACAGTTCGAGAAACTACTGATAACACTTACCAGTAAATCTCAGCAACCCTGGCCAGGGATTTCCGGTTATAGCCAATCGAACACAGCACAACATCAACTCCCTATACCGGGAGAGACGAATCCCCTCCTATCGCTCATTGCCTCCATATGATTCGGGACTGTACCCAAAAGCCACCTTTTTGCACGCCCTCTTGGACGTGGTATGATGGAAATCAAAGCACAGTGGGAATCACACAAGACTCTATGACGATCTCGGGTCAACAGACTACTCTGTACCAGTGTCACCGGAGAACTGCCATCTGACGTATGGTATAATACCATCTGGGAGTTCTCGGCGAGTCCGTCCAGTGCACCCAGTCTCCACTGAGCACCCGTACACCATCCTTGATGTCAAACACCGATGGATATGGGATCATCCATCGCCCATCATATGGGTCAAGATGCGTATACGCTAGTCTACACTGGTGCATCGATGCCCTGTCTCGATACACCCTCGACTAGGAACAGTTATAGGATGTACTCATCGACTACCGTGGCCCCACTAGTATGATCTCATCATAGTCCCAGTAGTCGAGTACATATCCTAAGGGCTTTATCAACATGTAATATAGAGACAATCAGAGTACATGTTAAGATAAAGTACAACCAGATAGCATACTATCATGTCGAGCAAGAAAGTCCTCCTTATATATGTCCTAGCATCCACTACAATATACATCGCATGTACAGTAATGGCCTCTAGGGCATACATATGACTAACAATCTCCCACTTGCACTAGGGCCATCTGTTATGGTATCGCATACCCAACAATTAGCTGCGGTTGAAGTATCTCATACTCAACCATCCCATAAAAGTCTCTACTGGGAAAAAGGCCTTTGTGAGTGGATCCGCGCTGTCGTCCTCTGTGTCTGCTCTCCTAACCTCGATCTCCCTGGAGATCAACCATCTCCATGATCAGGTGATACTGCCTAAGAATTATATCTGGATTTCTGATGGGACGGTAGTTCCTTGGCGTAAGCCACAACTCCATTGTCACACAATGGTAGGAACAAAGTTCATCTTATGAACTTATATATATCCAGACTGCCTCTTTGGTAGCATCCTTGGTAACGATGCATCTTGCCTTTAATCGTCTAGTATGTCACGGTATCTAGCTTGGAACTCTTCCAACATACCGTCCCTCCACTGAGGGTAAAGACAATGCCTGCGAATGACATTCAGTCATCCTTATCACCCTGGAACCCTTCCAGTGATTCTCCCCAGGATCGATTGATACCATCTCACTACAACTAATGAGTATCCTAACATCCAATTAGATCTATCTCATAGATCCAAAACCTAGGATTTAGTCGGTATCACTTTGATCCTATATAGAGAATCCTTGTGATAAGCGGAGATTGACCGAGCGTAGCATAGGAAACTCCTTCCCTATCAAGAGTATGTCATCCACGTACTCTACGAGGATCACCACCATACTCTCTACTACCTTTTCGTATATACAAGGTTCATCTACCATTTTGATGAAGTCAAACTCTTTGACTATCACATCAAAACAGATGTTCCAACTCCGCGATGCCTGCTTTATCATATAAAACATCTTGCACACGTTTCCGCTGCTCCCACTGTCTACGAAGCCCTCTGGCTGTGTACTTATAGACGCTCTCTTCTAAACATCATTTAGAAAAAGCAGTCATGACACCCAACCACCAGATATCGTAGTCATGGTATGTAGCCGTGGCAAGTAGGATCTGGATGGACTTAAGCATAGCTTTGAAAGTCTCAACTTTTCCATGCACACCAAGTAATCTTCTCAAGATATACTCGCTCCTGATGGGGATTTAACCCTTCAGATAAAGCAAACAAAGTCCATACTTTGTTGGTGTATAAGGATTCCATCTCAGATCGATAAGCATCCAGCCATTCTTACAGAGTCCCACTCCTGATGGCCAGCTCGAAACTAGTTGGGTCATCATCTCATGATGCAATCCTCGCTCCCACTGTCATAGAGAAACCGAAGTATCTCTCAGGTGGGTGAGGAACCCTACTAGATCGTTGGAGATGCTGAGGTTCGTTGGAAACTATTGAATCCTTTGGTTCTACCAAATTATCAGCTGCAGTTTGTATAGCTAGAACCATTCCAGTTCTACATAACAGATCTTGCCTCGAGCTTGTCCGGATTTTGCTTTTAGACATAGGCCGGACAACCCCAAATCTTAACAAACTTAAGATATGGGCTCTTCCCTTTCCATATCACATATGAAGTTGTAGGCAACTGATTTGATTTGAACCCTATTCAATAGGTATGCAGCTTCTCAAGTGCATAACTCCCAAAAGGAAACAGGAAACTCAGTAGTACTCATCATAGAGCACACCATATCACATAGGGTGCTATTGCTCCGCCCCGATACACCGACGTGCTGTGGTGTATACGGAGGAGTAATGCTGAGAGAGAATCTCATTCTCCTTTAGAATAGTCCAGGAATTCCGTGCTCAAGTATTCTCCTCCTTGATCTTATCAAAGGACATAATACTTATACCCGTATTTTGGTTCTCTACTTCTAACTTATATTCTGTGAATATCTCAAAAGGTTCGGACTTGTGTTTCAGCAGGAACATATGTCTGAATCTTGAGAGATCATCAGAGAATGTAATGAAGTACAAAGAACCAGTCTTAGCATGTGTAGACAGGGGACCTTCATACATCAGCATGTATCAATCCCAAGAGTTCACTAACTCCTTCTCTGTTTCCAATAAACAGAGCTGTGGTCATCTTATCTTTGTGACATGACAGGCAAGTTTCACAAGATGTAAATTCAAACTAATTTAAATATGCATCTAAATGTAACTTCAGCCAGTCGGGTCGCATTGATATGACCTAGTCTACAATGCCTCAAGAAGGATTCATTCATTTCTGAGCTCTTCCTCTTGTGTGTGTTCCGTATATTAAGAACTGTAGTTTGATTTAGAACGTCAATGTTTTTAGATAACGTGCCTGAACCGATCAACTCTTGATATAGGAAATGTTCAAAACATTATCCAACAATACAAAATTATATCCTTTCTTTACTAATAAAGAGACTGATATGATTTTGTATATCAGGTTCGGTATCTAATAACATTTGTTCAGAATCAATGTATTCTGGTAATACAGGGTGACAGTGACCAACAGACTTGGCTGCAACACTTGCACCGTTTTCTGTCTCATGAAACTTATCACCCGTTCTCAGTTCTTTACCTATCTGTAGCCCATGTAACAGATTACATATACGGGATCCTGATCCGGTATCACATACCCAGGACGTAAAGAATACTGAGAAACAGTTCTGTGTAATGAACACACCCGAAGAAGATGCATCAACATGTACTTTCTTCGTTTGGGCGGCACGGGAAATCTGGTATTCCCCAATTTCCTGCTCTGTCTTATAACAATTATAAGTTGGAGCGGGACCAACGTTCCCCAGCTCAGTATAACAAGCGGGTTCGGTCAATATATCCGTTTTATTATCTTGATTAAGGCGTGATATGGTCGCTATCTGGAGAGAGAGAGAAGAAAACACTCAGCGTATGCTCTTGCAAGATTAGATTGGTTATCTAATATATCTAATCAGGATGTCTCCCACTGTTTTAGTCAAATCTTCCTTCAAACCCTAAAAGGAAAGACTAGCCGGGATTAATTACACGCTACAAGTTCGCCAATCTTTCAGCCAGGCCAGTGTCGGTACTTTGAGGGAGGTCCCCCGTGCTTTCGCACGAACCTAATTAATGTAAACCTCGTTTTCCCAGAGGCGTAACCCCGTTGACACCTTTCTAGACACCTACTTGATCGGCTAATTGTAATGTATAAAACTCTCCCAGGAGTAACTCTTACTCGCAGTGGGTATTGGGATCCAACTATCTCATAGAAGGTATGCAATCTCATTGCAAATTTCAACACTTGAAATTCCCAATAATATTTTGCCCCTAGCACCCTATGACCTTGACGGAGGCCAACAAACCATAGGCTACTAGTCAAGTTCAACTCGCCATTTCTTGATCGAATCAAACCCACCCGCACGACCCTTGACGGAGGCCAACAAGGTCGCACGACTACCCTAACTCAATCTGCATCATATGCATAAGCAGATAAATACTGGTTAGCTACCGCACACTGCGCCTTGACGGAGGCCAACAAACGCAGCACGAATACTAAACAGCACTTATCTGAAATGACGGAGGGCTACGACGGGTTTTTCAGAAAACCCTTTGCGTAATGAACTTGATATCGTTGTAGAATCGAGTGATTTTAAATGGAGTGTTTTTGAGGCTTTTCTAGTTTTGCTAAAGGGGTCACTCCCGGTGAAGGGATCGTCGGCCCTTTCCTCATCGAATAAGGTGCGGGATATATCACATATACCACTATGCAAAGCAAGAACTATAGAAGCAATCAAAAGACAAACCGAGTTTGTAGCATCTGCCAGTTACTGCTAAAGGAGTCACTCCCGGTGAAGGGATCTCGGTCCTTTCCTTATCGAATAAGGTGCTGGATGTTCTACAAGGAACACCGCTATGCAAAGCAAGAACTGTAGCTACCAGCTTTTATAAACAAGTTTCTATAACATCTTAGGTTTCTTTTATTTCATTAATCTCATTAATGAAGTCCCATTTTAATTATGCTTCATAAGCATCACATTTGAAACGAAATCTGCAATATAACATATATCTCATATATATAATATAAACATTCGTCTCAGGCAGTAATATGATCTCATCACAGAACATTGCAGCAGAAGAACATATATGAAATATTGGATATACTAGGACGTCCGTGTTTTCAATACGAGCCTGTATAAAACACGGATTCCACGGTCACGATGAATAGCCAAACCCACATCCCTAGACCCCTACGAGAGCGGCAAGTAACACTGCCAATTCTAGGGTTAGGAGACCCGGTCTCGACTCCTCGAGATGGTCTCCCACTGGACCCTAGAACCCGGTTACTTGTGCTCCCCGCCTTGGGTCTACCTAATGCGGAAAAGAAAATAATATACAACGGTGACATCTTCCGCTACCTGGAAGTGCCCCAATAAAAGAATATTACATACAAATGAATTTTACATGAATGAAAAAGAAAAACTCTCATCTCACATAAAACCCCCGGCTATTCAAACGCGACGATCCAATACAACATATCACAGCAACACATAATATCTCATATCATCAACGTAAGCAAGTATGCGTATCCCGATTGTCGTTGATGTATAGCAACGAAGCCGGCGATACACCACATACTACGCTTACGGTCACAGAAAAGAAAGTGTAAAACTACAATAGTTGGAATCCGCAACCTCTTTAGACATCGCATGCCTAACCAAATGAATTTCTTAGACATCGCATGCCTAACAATTATAAACCCCGCATTTTAGTCTCATTATCGAAAACTCTTTTCAATATCAAGTCGGGCAATTCAACAAGATTCCCGACGTCCTGATCGAATGCTCGTCGCAAACTTTAGTAGACGGCCGCACCCCCGATACCGTCGACGAAGTGCACCAAGGCGGAACACCGCTACCGGGAGCACCCGAACGGATGCTTTCGGCGACGGGGTTCTCCTACAGTCACTTGGTCGGGGCTATGGAGTGAGGCTGCCTATTAAGTTTACCCGGCGAGTATCCGCGTACGCTACGTGATTGCGACGGACTTTTGATCACATCAAAATTCCGTGGCAACCGATCAACTGAGACTAAACTACTATGTTTATAATATTCAAATCAGTTATCTCATAACTATTTGTGGATTCCAATAATTGTATCACATTCCAGATAAATAGAAAAAAAAAAGTTAAACTTTCCGATCGAATCATCAAGCACCCAAGATTTCCCCAACATATTTCAACACTTGAAAACAGTTTAAAAACATCCATTACATGCCACAGTACCAATGATCCAGCCGTAGAAGGGTCAAGCCAACGCCTCACATGTGGCACGCCGTACTGCCCCAAACCCTAAGGTTCAAAGGGCAGTTCAAGACGGTCACATAATCGAGTTAAGGTTTGTTGTCTTCTAGAGGGTCCACCGAGTTACTTGCATGACTTAGAACGTTCTTAAACACGAGGAAAAATCCAACTTTTGAAAAATTTTCCGACAGGGGAAAAATTGAGTTATTGATATCCGTTCGAACTTTTTAACAGTTTCTATAAGATATCCGGAAAGCACACATAGACAAAATCTAATACTCCGATCGAAACATCGAATAACCAAAACAACCCAGCAAATTCAACAGTTGAATAATAAAATAAAAATTTCCAGAAAATACAACATTAGAAAATAGGAGTTACTGTGAAAAGCACGTGCGCTGAATCGATCACGTGACCGCGCAAGCGCCGCGCAAACGGGGTGGGGCGGCGGTTCCGCGCTACTGTTGTCGAATTACGCGCACGTGTTTCACAGTAAATCTTGTAATTGCCTGCTGTAATTTTTGGACATTTTTAATTTGGAAAAATCCCATATTTTAGAAAATTTCCAGAGAGCAATTTTGAGTTTAGTGTTTCGGGTTTTCCGGGTTCGATCGGACTTTAATCTTCATCTAGACTTCGCCTAAAGCTCTAGCTTGGCTCTGATACCACTGTAGGGTTGCTAGGCACGCGCACAAGGGTCTACGAGGCATCAACCATGCCCGAATAAAATTTTAGCCGTGCCGAACAACCCGAATACGGAACTTTAAACTAGAGATTAGGCGATAACTTGCATGCTAAACACTTTAACACTAAGTGAGAGGGATTACAACCTTTGTAGATCCGGTCCTTCACTTCATTTGCTCCGTGTTGTGGTCCCTTCGCTGCGATCATCGGGTTCCGGGCTCTCGAGAGGTTCCACGAAGAGAAAGTCGCAAGCTTTGCTTCCGATCTTCGATACTAAGATGATCTACCTCGAAGTTTCTTTAACACAAGCTAACACTCATCAAATGATGTGAACACCCTCATCTAAATGGCAAGTGAAGATGAGGATGATGAAGTAGGAATTTTGCTCTATTTATTTATATTTTTCTCACATTTATCCATCACAAAATCAAAGCTAGAAACCATTTCAAGCTTTTTCATGGAAGAAGATGAAGGAGGAAGAAGAAGCTTAATTCATTTGTGATGAATAGGAAATAATAAATATGATAGATAAAGCAACCATGGTTCACTTAACCTATGTAGAGAATTGACTAGGGTTAGGGTTTTGGGTAAATAAAAGAATGAGTCATGAACAAATATCTTTCACAAAACAAAACAAATCTTTCTAGAAACTTCTAGAAAGATTAACCCTAATCCGAACCCTAATCAAGTTTAAACTCCACTAAACGAGTTGCATTAATTATCATATCATGTTACAATATTATATATCACATATATAATATTTACCGTAACAAAAGAAAATAATACAATTAACATATATCGCATATATATCAATGTATTACCCGAGTGAGAAAAAGAATCTTTTAGTGAGCAAATATTAGTTAATGCATTTTAATATATCAAATATATTATTATACATTAAATTATCGAATCAACACTTGATCCGACAATCCGGCTATATCGCATATAACCGACTAATATAAAACCGTACCGATTCATCGAATCAACACTTGATCCGATGACCCGGCTGATATCAAATATCGCGAGAATACAATACGATATCACATACCGCATTATCCTCGGTCCCGCACATATCACATATGTGCTCCTACTCCGTTTTGCCTGAGTCAAGAAACCTCTGTGTAGGACTCTAAAGAATCGTCAATACGCCGGCAGTAGGTGATGATCATATCAAACACCCACAAGCTGCAAGCGGTCAGCTAAACGTAACAGCTACCCAGGTATTGAGCGCTCAGAAGATCAACAAGCAAGCCTGTACATTCTCCTGTGGATCCAAACAGTAACACTCCCGTACAGTCCGGTCTCGTCGTCTGATATGTTGCATATCTCGCCTAGGGGTGGTAAACGTCAGACCCCAGTAGCTCGATAAGTCGTGTCGATATGAGGTCTATAACAGTTCGAGAAACTACTGATAACACTTACCAGTAAATCTCAGCAACCCTGGCCAGGGATTTCCGGTTATAGCCAATCGAACACAGCACAACATCAACTCCCTATACCGGGAGAGACGAATCCCCTCCTATCGCTCATTGCCTCCATATGATTCGGGACTGTACCCAAAAGCCACCTTTTTGCACGCCCTCTTGGACGTGGTATGATGGAAATCAAAGCACAGTGGGAATCACACAAGACTCTATGACGATCTCGGGTCAACAGACTACTCTGTACCAGTGTCACCGGAGAACTGCCATCTGACGTATGGTATAATACCATCTGGGAGTTCTCGGCGAGTCCGTCCAGTGCACCCAGTCTCCACTGAGCACCCGTACACCATCCTTGATGTCAAACACCGATGGATATGGGATCATCCATCGCCCATCATATGGGTCAAGATGCGTATACGCTAGTCTACACTGGTGCATCGATGCCCTGTCTCGATACACCCTCGACTAGGAACAGTTATAGGATGTACTCATCGACTACCGTGGCCCCACTAGTATGATCTCATCATAGTCCCAGTAGTCGAGTACATATCCTAAGGGCTTTATCAACATGTAATATAGAGACAATCAGAGTACATGTTAAGATAAAGTACAACCAGATAGCATACTATCATGTCGAGCAAGAAAGTCCTCCTTATATATGTCCTAGCATCCACTACAATATACATCGCATGTACAGTAATGGCCTCTAGGGCATACATATGACTAACAGACAGATGTTCAGTTCATACCCAAATGATCAGAGGACCCCACTTACATGTTATAATTGCGGGCTTCCAGGGCATACGGCTAGAGTGTGTACACTCTATAGCAGGACTGTTACTCCACAGGTTGCTTTACCCACTCCACCTTCTACGCCAATGGCTTTACTTCCTCCCCCAGTTGGCCCTACACGCCAGGCAGTTAAACCACGAGGTCGAGGCTTTGCAGGACGATCTCAGAGAGGTCGAGGAGATAGAGGTAGAGGACGACAGGATGCGGGCAGGGGACATGCACGGGTTTTTGCTCTAACTCCACAGGATGCCCAGGCATCAAATGCAGTTGTGACAGGTACTGTTATAGTATGTTCCTTAGAAGCCCATATTTTATTTGATCCCGGTTATACACATTCTTATGTATCTTCACGCTTTGCACTTTCTTTGGGCAAAGAGTCGTCGTTGTTAGAGTTACCGTTAGTGGTGATTACTCCGGTGGGAGATTCTTTTATAGCTCGACGCGTATTCAGATCATGTTCTGTGCGTATTGGTGATAGAGATTCACTAGTTGATCTGATTCTCCTGGATATGTTAGATTTTGATATACTTCTCGGTATGTATTGGTTGGCCGCTTGTCATGCTTATGTAGATTGTCGGGGTAAGCGGTTAGATTTTATTTTCCAGGTGAACCTATCTTTTTTATGCAGGGGGACTGTAATATAACTCCTACCAACATGATTTCTGCTATTTGTGCGGGACGACTCTTGAAGAAGGGTTGTCATGGGTTCTTGGCATTTGTTCAGAACTTAGGAGTCGCTGAGATTCCATTGGACCAGGTTCCGATCGCACAAAAATTTCCGGATGTGTTTCCTGCTGAGTTACCAGGACTACCGCCTGATCGCGATATTGAATTTTTTATTTACTTGATTCCGGGTACGGGGCCTATTTTTATACCACCCTATCGGATGGCCCCGACGGAGTTGAAGGAACTCAAAAGCCAATTGCAAGAATTATTAGATAGAGGACTAGTTCGTCCCAGTGTATCGCCGTGGGGAGCTCCTGTCTTATTTGTAAAGAAAAAGGATGGTAGTATGAAACTATGCATCGACTACCGACAGCTGAATCGCGTCACTGTGCGAAATAGGTATCCACTACCTCGTATCGATGACTTGTTCGATCAATTGCAAGGAGCTGGCTACTTCTTGAAGATTGATTTGCGGTCAGGGTATCACCAGTTGAGGGTTCGGAAAGAGGATATTCCGAAGACTGCGTTTCGCACAAGATATGGACACTATGAGTTCCTGGTGATGTCGTTCGGACTCACCAACGTCCCTGCAGCTTTTATGGATATGATGAACCGTATCTTCAGGCCCTTCATTGATCATTTTATTATAGTATTTATTGATGACATTCTCGTTTATTCCTGGAGACGAGAGGAGCACGAGAAACATTTGCGTATCACGTTACAGACCTTGAAGGAGCATCAGCTATTTGCAAAATTCTCCAAGTGTGCTTTCTAGCTAGATAGTGTGGATTTCTTGGGTCACGTGGTTATGAAGGAAGGTATACGTGTGACCCAAAGAAAATCGAAGCAGTGCAGCACTGGCCCAGACCTGTGTCAGTTACAGAGATTCGCAGTTTCTTAGGTCTGGCAGGTTATTACTGACGCTTTGTACATGATTTCTCTCGGATAGCTGCACCGTTGACCGGATTGACTAGGAAAGAGGTTCCATTTCTGTGGACAGATGCATGTGAGCAGAGTTTCCAGTAGTTAAAGACTCGCTTGACGACTGCACCTGTATTATCGTTACCTTCTGGGTCAGGTGGCTTTGTTGTGTATTGTGATGCCTCTAGAGTGGGTTTAGGCTGTGTGTTGATGCAGCACGACAGGGTTGTAGCTTATGCTTCTCGACAGTTGAAGAGGTACGAACAGAACTACCCCACTCATGATCTAGAGATGGCTGTTGTGGTATTCTCATTGAAGATTTGGAGACATTATTTGTACGGAGAGTCCTGCCAAATCATCATAGATCATAAAAGTTTGAAGTATATTTTCTAGCAGAGGGATCTGAACCTAAGGCAGCGTAGATGGATGGAACTAGTGAAAGGTTATGATTGTGAGATCTTGTATCATCCAGGCAAAGCGAATGTTGTAGCAGATGCTTTGAGTCGGAGACCTGGAGGTAGCTTATCTCATTTGCGCACCTTGCAGAGAGAGACTTCTACAGACTGGCAGATTTTATGTGATAGTCGTATACAGTTTGAGTTCACCCCGACAGGAGGACAGCTAGCACATGTTCGCACCCGACCTCAGTTATTGGATCGTATTCGAGAGACACAGCCCGCAGATGCTCGTATATCAGAGATTATGGATCAGGTTAGGCAGGGCAGGGAGTCGGAGTTTGTGATTGATGATCATGGAGTATTACGCTATGGGACTCGTCTTTATGTAACAGATTCTGACGGATTGAGACGTGAGATCTTAGAGGAGGCTCATAGATCAGCATACAGTATTCATCCTGGTTCCACCAAGATGTATCATGATCTGAAGGATGTTTATTGGTGGGAAGGAATGAAGAGGGATGTTGCGGAGTTTGTTTCGAGATGCTTGACTTGTCAGCAAGTCAAAGCAGAACACCAGAGGCCGGCCGGAGAGTTGCGGCCTTTGCCCATTCCAGAGTGGAAATGGGAACAGATTTCCATGGATTTTGTTGTGGGTCTACCTATGACTGGCATAGGGTATGATTCCATTTGGGTGATTGTAGATAGATTGACAAAGGCAGCTCACTTTCTTCCGGTGAAGACGACGCATAGGTTTGCACAGTATGCTCAGATTTATATCGATGAGATTATACGATTGCATGGAGTTCCGATGTGCATAGTATCAGATCGGGATACCTAGTTTACTAGCAGGCTATGGCGGAAACTTCAAGAAGCTATCGGTACACAATTGAGTTTTAGTACAACTTTCCACCTACAGACAGATGGTCAGTCAGAGCGAACCATTCAGAATTTAGAGGATATGCTTCGCGTTTGCAGCCTTGATTTTGGTGGTAGTTGGGATCGTCACCTACCTTTAATAGAATTTTCGTACAACAATGGTTTTCAAGAGACGATCCAGATAGCACCCTTTGAAGCTTTGTATGGGAGGAAATTTCGATCACCCGTTTGCTGGACGGAACTGAGCGAGAGTAGCATTTTGGGACCGCAGATAGTACAGGAGACTACAGAAAAGATTCAACTGATACGGGACAGAATGAGGGCGGCCCAGTGCAGACAGAAATCATATACAGATCGACGACGTCGTAGACTCGAGTTTCAGGTGCGAGATCATGTGTTTCTTCGGGTATCTCCGATGAAAGGTATGATGCATTTCGGGAAGAAAGGGAAGGTCAGCCCCAGATATGTCGGACCTTACGAGATTCTTGAGAGAGTGGGTGCTGTAACTTATCATTTAGCACTTCCACCGAGTTTTCCCGATGTACATCCGGTGTTTCACTTTTCGATGCTTCGTAAATATCTTCACGATCCTTCTCACGCGATCCAGCATCAGACCTTACAGCTTGAGTCGGATTTATCCTACACAGTGCAGCCAGTCGCTATTCTAGACAGGCAGGCAAAGAAACTAAGATCAAGGGTACTTCCGTCTGTAAAGGTTCTTTGGCAAGGAAAGAATCGCAAGGAGATTACTTGGGAGACCGAGGATGCGATGCGAAAGAAATTTCTACATCTTTTTGAAGGTACGTTTAGTTAAGTTTTAAATTCGGGGACCGAATTTTCTTAAGGGGGGATATTGTAACATTCAGAAAATTTAGAAATAAATAAAATTAATTAATTAAATAATAAAATGTCAAATTAAAAAGTTATCAAAACTAAATAAAACATTTTTATAAGTAGTATGTAAAATAAATTAAATTTTTAATATGTAACATAAATAAGTTATAAGGGTTTTAGTGAGAATTTTAGCTTCTTTTTAATAAAAAGGGTGTTATATAATAACATAAGTTGTGAGGGGTTTTTATACAAGTTTAGGATATTGTGCAAATTGATTTTTGTTAATGGGTGTAAATGGAAAAATGTTTAACCAAGATTTAGTTCAGAATAAAATCAAAGGATAATTCAAATTGGAAAAGAAATATCAATTCCACATCATTCTTGCATGCACACACCTTCACCACACCTCCTCCTTGCATGAAACCCCCACATCTTACTTGATGACACCTCCTCCTTCACCTTATCCTTTCTTTTTGTCATATATAACTCATGTTCAGATCATTTAGCTAGTTTAAATTCTGAATTTTAAAGAAAGAAGAAGAAAACAAGAACAAACATAGAAGAACAAGAGAAAGGAGAAGAGCTAAGTCTAGGATTTCATTATCATCAAGCTAGGACTAAGAGCTTGTGCATCTTGGCGGGTGTTCTTCCAACAAATTATTTGAAGGTAAAATCCTTAACCACGGTAGGAATTTAGATTCTGTAACTAGTTTAATTTGAAATGAAAATTTTCTATAATTTCGTATTTTAGTGAAAACTAGGCTCTGTTTGAATCTGCTGTAGTTTATAGAAAAATTTACTTAACTAAACAAGGTATAAATGATGTATGTTTAACCTATAGAAAACCATAAGAACACGAACCAGAGAGCTCGGTTTTGTGCCGGCGACCAATAGGGAAAATCCGGCGTCGCCGGATTTGTAGGGAGTTAGGGTGTTTTGGCTTGTTGGGTAGGTTTCTGTGTAGAATTTTGGTCATTTTGGTACTGTTTAAATAAGTTAATTTAATTGTATAGGAAATTTGAACGCTAATATCGGAAAAGGTATCTAAAAACCCAAAATACGACACGGTTAAAACGTATCGCAATCTGTTTTCTGTCGCGATGCAAAGTTGGGTTCAAATTCAGTGAGGATGAGTGTTAGATTGTTTGCTATAGTCGTACGTAGTGTAGTTAGCACGTACAACTTGTATTTCTTGATTCTACCGTATCTAAATGTAGCCGTTTTCTTATACAAGTTAAATTTAATATTAGATTTGAGTTCGGGAGTTTCGGAGGTGGGGAGGAAAGTAAAAGGATTGGCGATTCCTGAGTAGATACGATATTTTTCCGGTGAGTAGACTAAACATCTACCGGAGAATTTTGTAGAGATGGCGTGTTACGCCCATAGTTTTATTTAAATAAATGCTTTACTTTTGTATTCTAAAATGATAATATGCATTCATATCTACATGTACCCCACTTTAGTTGTTAGAACGCTGCACAATTATCGACGAATTATGCCGCACGTGCACATCTTTACATGTTACACTACACCTCGTCGATATTAACATGTCACTTTTACACTAAATATTCATCTTGTTAAAAATGATTCCTATCATACCTAAATTATTTACATTAGTGGTATCTTGCATAAATGACATCATGTTTATCATCCGAGTATTCTAAGTTGATATAGGCAGCTTTATATTATTGAGAATTTATGGTTGGAGTTTTCCTATACTATTACATAGATCCAGTGATTTCATGATTTATGTGACATGTCCACCAGGAGATGTTTTTATGGATTTTTAGTTTTATTCCGAACCGAGTCTGTGGGTATACGGTTACGGATTTACAGTTTTATCCAGACTGAGTCGGTGGGGATACAGTTGGATACATGGTGGACTTTGTTGATTACAGGATCGTTCGAGGAATGATGCCTGAGAGAAATAGAAGTTTTGTGTCGATGATGGACACGGAAAGATGAAATTTGTTGATAATAAATGATGAGATTTCAGTTTTGGTTATCTGATTTGTAGTACAGATTCATGCTTTCCATATACTATCGTACACCTACTTGCTCTCATTTCAGTTAATTGTGATTGCGATATTTACATTATTAACCGTTATATGTTAGTTATATTCACTGAGTTGGCAACTCACCCCCGTTGTGCCACCGTTCCTTGCAGAGGTAGAGTGGACGATTAGCAGCGGTGTAGATCCACATTTGCAGCTTATCGCATCTTTTGATAGGTGGGTTACATATGTAGTGACCTTCTATTTTGGTATTGTATTATTGTATCTAGAAAATCTCCATCAAATCTTGTACTATGATTTAGAACGAGAGATAATTATATGTATATTAGTTGACAGGTGAGATCGTAGGTATGTTAGTGGATATTTCTTGTAATTATATCTGTGATTCTATTGGTCTCATATAAGTTGTAATTTTTATTCCGCTGTTGTATTTTGTTGATCCCAACTAGGGATGCAACCAAACTTAACACTTTATATTTGTTATTATATCTTAATTTCATAACAACTGTGAATTTTACTTAAAAATAAATTTTTATAAAGAATTCCGCAAAAAGGATTTTAATCTTGGTTTCGGCTTACTCGGGTTGTGTATATATCTTTAGATGTTATACAATCTAAGTGACGGTCACATCCAAACTTTGGGTCGTGACACTTAGGAGGCTGCGAGCGAGATGTGAAAGTTTGGCACTCATCTCTTTGAAGGTTCGCATAGTAAGAATTTTAAATTCGGGGACCGAATTTCTTTAAGGGGGAAGATTGTAACGCTTTAGAAATCGTTATGCGAATTTTCCGGTTTTAGGGTAAAATAGTCGGTGTTTTCCGTAAAAACTTAGAAGCGATCTTTTTACAGTATAGAATTCACTGTACCTAGTTTAGCTAGGAAATTGCTAGTTTGTGGGTTTTTGTAAGTCACTTGTAATTGTAGTGCATTTTAATATTTTTCCCTAATTAAAATATTATTTTTAAGCTTTTAATTATGCACTTAATTAGTAGTAATTACAATTTTGTTTGGGTTAATTACTAATAAAGTGAGTCTATGCTAATCTAATCACTAGTTTAAGCTTAATTATTTCTCTCCAAAATATCTAGATATTTGTGTAATTAAATTGAATTTTAAAGAAAAGAATGAGGTGGCTTAAGATATTATTTGCATTAATGAGTATTTATTGTAATTTTGCACTAGAATTTTCCACACATTTCCTAACCTCCTCTCTTGGCTTCATTTGGCCGAACCCCCCCAATTTTGCCCTCTTTCTCTCTTGCCTCATTTTCATCTCTCCAAAATCACAAAAATCATTAAAAATTATCAAATAATCATACAAACTCATAAATAAATCAATACCCATCATTCTTCATCACAAAACAAGCTTGGATCTTCAATCAAGTTAGGATTTTTGCAGGCTAAACTTTGGATTTCAAGTTGCAAGTTTGTGATTCTTGTGAGGTATAAAATCCTAACCCTAAACTCTATTTGTTGTTTTAATACTTTAGCTAGCATATAAGATGTTTAATTTAAGCTTTCATTGCATGTTTAAAAATTTCTAGAAATGGTTTTTGATAATCAAGTTAGGGTTTTGTTTAGTGAAATGGTTAAGTGAGTTGTTTAGACAAAAGAAAACTTAACCTAGTTGCTAAATTGTTAAATAATATTTTTCCTAATTATCTAATTAGCTTAATTGCAAACTAAACTTTTACTAAATCCTATTTGTGTGAGATTAAAATTCTAGTAAGGATTTTTGTGGTTTAATCAAGCTATTATGAGATTATTATGATTACTAGTTTGGGTTAAATTTGTAGTTTTGAGCTAAAATGTTTAAATGTTGCTTACTAGATTTCGGTAAAGTTTAGGCGTGGGTTTCTATTGACGTTGCGATATGATATATATTATCTTCCGCGCTATGTGTTGTGTTGTGAATGCGTGATCGGTACGATCAAGGTCTAGGCTTGGTGATTTTGTCGTTTAGCGTTCCTAGTTAGGGTTGTGCCGATGTCATACGTGTTTGGTGCACTAGGTGCACAGTGTGCTATCTTGTGGGCGTTATCCTTGCGTTACATGTTTTTGTGTAGTTTTTGCTCTTAAGTTGGTTTCGTAGTGTCGCTACGCACGTTAGCCACTAGACAAACACTTGAGAGTATGTTTGGAGTTGGTGCATCGATCAAACATAGTTGTACGTGTTATTGATCGATTTCTAATATGCACTTGCTTTGTTGTTGTGTGATTTTAGGATCGCAGGTGAGGACTTCGGTCGCTGCGAAGAAGGGAAAGCAAGTGGTTGGCTTTATTTAGCCAGGATCGTTGTGAGTAGATTTAACATCTATAGGGAAATCGCCCGCATGACGTTATGCGTCTGGGCTAGATTAAATGATATGACTATTAGTTATAAGTATATGGACATTGATTGTGCATGTGGACTTTTGTTGCATATCTCATTTCCTATTGTGTATGGACTTAGTATTAATGAGACACAACACCATTATTGACGGTTCATGTTTCACAAGCACTAATTGTATGCTACACACACCATCGGTAATTGCCATGACACGCACAACACTTATATATATGCGATATTGTATTGGTTAGGGACATTGAGACATTGATTTATATTCCTTTGTGCATATGACATATAGCATACCTGTATACCTACATGCTTACACATATGCATTGCCATGCCTACATGCTAGCTACCCTTAAACCTATATGGTATTGTACCATTAGTGATAGGTATATACACATATAAGACACAACTACATGTACATCTTGCATACATACTTACATGTACACTTACCTAGCTTGATACAGCTACACATATACCTGGAGGGTATTGTATCATTATTGACATGTATATACACATACCTAGCTTGATATAGCTACACACATACCTGGAGGGTATTACATCATTATTGATGGGTAGATACACATATCTTGCTATACCGACATGGTTACGCATACCTGGCTATAGTTATATGTTCACCTTTATATGATGTTGTATGGATTTTGGAGAACTTAAGAACCACATGATATATTTAATAACTTATTGCAGTTAAACAATGGTTTTTCCTTTATATGCTCATATTACTGTTTCATGTTGCATATATTATATTTCATGGATGTCGCATTGAGATATGGTTTTCATATGATGTTTTCTGGATATTTTACTCCTGCATATATATATTAGTAGTATGGGACGCTGACATATATATATACATATGGTATATATATATCAGTGGTATGGGACGCTGTACCTAATATATCAGCATAATGATCTATGCAAATATTCTTATTCATTACTTGATATTTTCTGGATTTGAGGACCGTGGTAGTTTTCATGAAATTATGCATTATTTGAAAAACCTGATTTCTCTTGATATGATATTTCGATGCGTCCACCATGAGATTTCTCGGTTCTGAGATTTGTGATATATACCCGATGCGAGGAGTAGAGTGGGCCGTGTGCGGGTATATGGTGGAGCCCGGTATGGTTCTCCGGGACAAGAAGATCGCAGATGATAGCGATGAGCCTGGCAGGCTGGGCTAGTACCTACCGGTGATAGTATTTGGACTCGGCGGTTATCGTGGTGATACCGACCGAAGTTATATACGTATGGATAGGCGGAATTTCGAGTGTCGAAGCTGGGCACTCGGGTTTCCGAGAGACGTATGATACGTACCTATCAGGGCCAGTCCTAGTGACAGCACCTGATAGAGGAGTATTTATGTGTCGATGCTAGACACTAGTTTTCATGATGTTTTTGGGTGTCGATGTTAGACACTCAGGTTTCATGAGACTTACATGATATGTTTTATTCTATACTCTGCATTTATTTGATATGTATTGCTCCATGTATTAGTAGTACCTGATAGAGTACCTTTCATGACTGTTGCATTTACATATTGCCATTTATTGCTATCAGTTTGCATGTGATAAACCATCGCAGTACGTGCATAATTACGATTACCTGCATATGTTATTTACTATTCACGAGTTGGAAACTCACCCCCGTTGTGCCACAGTGTTTTGCAGGTAGTCCCTAAGGGCAGTCGCGGCAGGGCTTTCATTTATCGTATCCTCTTTTGCAGCGGATACCGCTACAGCTGACTGTGTGCAGTTTTGCTATAGGTGGGTTTTGCGGTTATCCAATGTTGCTCATTGTATATTCGTTGTATCTAGTACTCTCTATCTACTACTTCATGTATTAGAGACGAGTTGTGAGGACGATATTGTATATTTTGGTGACTCAGGATGTCTTTTATGCGGTTTTATTTATATCGTCTTTTATTTCTTCGCTACGACGTCGTATATCTGTTGTGGTGGTTGTTTTCCGCCTTTGGGCGTGGATTTGCTCCCGTTGGGGATGCTTTACTTATATCTTTGTATGTACCCATTTTTGGGGCTAGTTTTTACAAAGGAGGTGCTGCCAAATTTTTAAGAAAGTAAATTTGGACTTTAAAGAATTTGTACTTGAAAATTTTAAAAGTTTTTAACAATATTCTTATCACTTACTACTTTTGATGGTTTAGATTGCTGGGTTTTCGGCTTTCTTTAATTGCGTTACGCCTGTATACGTTATGTAGTTTAAGGGCCGTCACGTGCCAAATTTCGGGTCGTGAGAAGAATTCGTGAGTGGACGTATTATCTATCATTAGCTCGGTAACTGGTACGGGAAAATCATCTTTCGGGCAAGCTTTGTTGAGGTCCCGAAAGTCTACGCAGATGCACACCGTCCCATTCTTCTTCATCACTGGGACGATGTTGGCGATCCAGTCAGGGTATTGAACCTCTTGGATGAAGCCAGAGTCGATTAACTTCTTGACCTCGGCGTTGATGCTCATTTCAAGTTCGAGCCGCATTCTTCTCGGCGCTTGTTTGACTGGCTTGATATCCGGCGATATCACCAGTTTATGCACAGCTATCTCTGGATCTAATCCCGGCATCTCGGCATAGTTCCATGCGAAACAGTCTTTATAC